>CM055886.1:20998168-21385668 GCA_029582165.1 Portulaca oleracea
GTGGGATTCCTCCGTGTCTGGGCGCAGGCAGCGCCCAAAACGCGCTGGTAGCGTTTTGATTTTGCTCGGCTATCGAAATCTCTGGACAAGGCGCTGGTTGCGTTTTAAAAACGCTAGCTGCGCCTTGTTGCTCCGTCTCAGCTGGGTTGGGCCGTGGCTCGATTGGGCCGCTTCTCCTTTCCTCTTCTTCTTCTTTGCAATTTCTTTTTTTATTTCCTTTAATGTTTCCCAATTTTCCTTCAACTTTTCATGCTTTTTGATATATTTCCAACATTTCCTTCAAATTGTACCAATCTCACGAACAAGTGATAAATCACAGAAAATGACAAAAAAGTACGGAATTTCGGATATAAAAAGCAAGAAATAAATGTGTTTTGAGCCCTAAAAACTCTATATAAAAACGACCTATTAGATACCTTAAGAAAACCCCTAACTATGCCCTACATTATAAAGGAGAACCCTCGATTTTAGAGGGATACTCGGATGCAAGTTGGGCTAGTGATAAGGAGGACTATTCCTCAACCACAGGTTGGCTTTTCATGCTCTGTGGTGGAATTGTTTCTTGGGCATCTAAGAGACGAAGTTGCATTTCACATTTCACTATGGCATCCGGGTTAGTGGCCTTGGTCGCTGCTTGTTAGGAAGCGGAGTGGCTTCAGAATTTGATGTTGGAGTTGCCAAATTGGCCTAAGCCTATGGCACTAATCTTCATACATTGTGATGGTAAATCTACCCTAGCAAACGTGTATAGTCATGTCTACAATGGCAAGTCAAGGCATATTGGACTTAGACATTATTCGGTCTCATTCTGAGCCGAATTCTTCTCTTTTATAGGGTATTTTTGCTTGTTCTAACCTCGTAATTATATATTAGTTATGATAATTTTATGTTTTGTAGGAAAATAAAGAGTTAGAAGGAAATCGGGCTTAATTGAGGCTTTTTAGGGAATCCCTAGCGATTTCCCGAGTCAACCCGAGCTAACCCGAGCCGAGAACCGAGGCGAGACCAACCCAGGAAACCCTTGTCAAGTTTTGGTGCAAAACAAGGGCGTAGCACCCGCTACAACCCAAAGGAGGCGACAAGGCAATGAGCTAGAGCGGAGTAGCGCCCGAGTCGTATCTGGTCACACCCGCTACGCGCTGCTGGAAAGAAAAGATGCCCGCAGACAGATCTTTGTAACGCCCGAGAATGCTTGTGTCGCACCCCCGACAGATACTTTCGCGCCCGCGACTAATGGTTTCAGGCCCACGACGTTGCTGAGCAGCTGACGGATGGAAACGGCCAGAGCATTGTCACGCCCGCGACGGTTGAGGTCGCGCCCGCGACCTGGAGATTCTGCGGAATCAAAACGCGCGTGCTGTTGTGTTTCATTTAGGGTTTTGGAATGTTTTGCCTTCCTTCTATAAATACCAATATAATTTAGCACTATGGGGATATCTAGTTTTCATTAGTTAGGAGTAGGATTAGAGTAGAATTAGGTTTAATTGCTTTCTTTAATCTTGCTTTAATCCTTTAATTGTTCTTCAAGCTTTCTTCAAGTTTTCTCTTACAATTTGTATTGAACTTCTTTCCAATTAAGCAATTTCCATTGAAGCATTTACAAAGCTTTCTCTCTCTCTCTCTCTCTCTCTCTCTCTCTCTTTTCAATTGCCATTGTTGATTTGATTCAAGTTTCTAGTGCTAATCACAACCAATCCACTTTTAGTGAGGAGGAGGATCAAGGGTCACAACTTCTACTTCTTAGTGAGGATTTGGGGATCCTTGGTAATCCACCACATTTTCTTGTTTGTTCGGGGGAAAATCCAAGTGAAGATTGGAGAATTAGTGAAGATTTTTGGTCATCGTAGGTATAATTTCTTGCTCCAATTTCATTGTTCATTCTAATTTTCTCATTTATTGCTTTCATCTTTCATGCTTTCTTAGTGTTGATTGTTATTATGAATCCTTGTCTATATTAGTTTAATCGCTTTCCTTTACATAATTACGGGATTCTTATGAATTTGAGCAACAAAGTGTTAGTCCTAGCTTCCCACCTCCTTATTATGCACCACCCTCTGGGACCGAAACTGAACAGTCATGTGATCACCCCTTGTATTTTGATGATCAATCTTATGGTGGCGGTTATGTGGAAAATTCTTATGATCTTCCCCAATGATGTTGTTGAATGTCATCCTTTGTGCTCATATTGTGAATCTTCGTATCATGATTCTAACTCTTGTGTCCAAGATGAAATAGATGATATTCGAGATGACCTTTCTGCGACAATGAATGAGTACGCGCAAGAATTTTTACGCATGATTAAAACTGGGGTAGAAGCTTTTTCTTCACAAATGGTTGAATTGAATGTTGAAGTAGATCATTCGTCATCTTTGAGTCCTGAAATGCGTGTTGATTCTTCTTTGTATGATTATGATGAGGATGATGACTACATTAACAGACCATGCCTTGGGCTTAGCAATTCCTTAGCTTTAGCTGCACCTAGTGAGCATGAGGAACATGATGATTTTGTGTGTGATGATGTAGAATTTGATAAAAACATGCTTGATGATCAACCATTGTCCACACCAATATTCATGCCTTTATGGGAAGAGAAGTGTGAGTTTAGTGAATGTCATGATGCTTGTGATGCAATTGAGCCTGATCTTGTTGAGAGTGAAATAGAATCCGTTGTGATTGAATGTGTGCTTGATACTGAATTATTCATTTTCATTGAGAATCATTGTATTAGTGAGGCATTAGCTACCCGTTCTTGCGAATCCATGGATGTAGAATCTTGTGATGATGAGCTTAATTCTTTGGGGAATGATCCTAATTGTTTGAACTTGGTTTGTGACAATGATACTTTTGATGATGATATGCTTTATGATTCATTCACAATAGGTTATGATCCTGAGCCTTCCACTTTCACTTTTGATGTTGATTTGAATGATGATGAGTCTGATATTGATGAAGATGAAGAGGTGCATGTTTGTGATGTTTGGAGTGTTATGATGTGGTCTAACCCTATGTTTTCCTTATTACCCACTGATGACTATGATGATTATTTGGCTGAAAGTTGTGATTTGGAATCGGTGTTTAATGAAAATTGCATGGATATTGAGTTTGAATCATTGTCTGCATCCAAGTTTTTGCATGAGCATGTTCAGGAATGTGTTGTATTGCTCCCTCCTGTTGATTTGCATACTCAATTTCCATTTACAAGTCAATGGGAGGAATCATTTTTCATGTCTCCTTTTAAGGTGTCTAGGAAAGTTGTGTACATTCCTACATTACATCATTTCTATGACTTTTCTAAGGCATTCGATAAACTGTTGAGAGCACTAATGTTTGTTGGTGTAATTTTGAAATTGTGCTCTTATCTACACCATTCTGACATGCATTCACGGATGCATGACTTGTTACTCCGGACGTTGAATGGTTCTGACATGGTGTCCGACGTCTTGAGGTAAGATGGAGTGACTGAGGCTCCATGGATAGTTTGATTATTCTGAGAATTCATTGTTTGGGTATGCTGAGTACCCAACCAGGTAACATCGTTCCCTTCTCTTGTAAATAAAGTTAGTAAGTTAGTTTTCTTTTCTTCTTTTGTTTTCTTTTTGGGTGTTTCTTTTTCTTTCCTTTTGGGAATGCTTGCTTACCTTACTTCTGTTTTCATTTGAGGACTTTGCAACCTCTTTGTTTGGGAGTAGTATGCATTCCGGCTTTAGATTCTAAGAAAAGAAAAAAAAAAAAAGAGAGTAGGGTTCATTTTGTAAATATTTTGGTTTTTCTTTAGTTCTCTAGTTAGTAGTGTGTTGTGTATAGTTGTTTTTCTTTTCGATCTTGCATGTGAACATTCACACATAGTATGATTTTCTTGTTTATTCCTAACCTATTGTGTGATGTTCTTTGGATCGTGGATTGGTTATGCTTTTATTGAAGATTTTGAGGTAACCTCCTCCCGCCCTCTCTTTGAGTGTATATATTCTTGATCTCTGATGCATGCTCGATTTTGCTTTTGGGTGGCGAACCGCTTGAGTGTGAATGTTGGGTATATTTTGTTGTTGGAGCCGTGTGGGCTCGGGTCGCCACCACTTTTGCTTGATTAGTTGCTTGTTTGTGTGTCTTTTGTAAGTTTTCTACCTTACCTGTGACACCCTTCTTCTCACAATGGGGACATTGTGAAGTTTTGTGTGGGAGTACGTGGGGGGTGATATCTTTCATGTTCATGGGTAGATCACCTAGTTTTTAGTCTTTTTATTTTTGATTTTCGTAGTTTGTGTCTTAAATTTGAAAATTTTGTGTGAGAAACGGAAAAAGGTTGTGAAAACCCCCCAAAAGTGTTTCTTTTTCTTTTTGAAGGTGCTTTCGTTCACAGTTGTGTAGATAGTTGTCTAATTGGCTGATTCAGTCAGTTAGAAGTGGCCGATATGAATAATGATAGGCCTTAGGAAGGATTTCTGCCATGATTTATCTCTATTAGACCTAGACATGGAATGTGAAAGCGGAATCCTCACTTCTTACACGCCCCGATTGTGAATTTCTTGCCTAAAGTTGGATAGTTTGAGTTGTTCAATGCTCTTGCTCACCTTAATTAATGAATTAATTAAATGCTGTCGGTTCCACCGAGGAGGGTCGGTATGGGTGGACGGCGCCCATTGCCCCTTAAGTACAATATTTACGAATGGAGTAACCCGACTCAAGGAGGGTAAACCCTTTGCGAAGGTCGGTTTGATTCTCGAAAAACCCGACGTCGACGCCTTAAAATCTACAAAACGGGCTGAGAGTGAGGTTTAATAAAGAAAGAAAAGAGCGAAGAACATGAAAAGAAAAAGAAAGCAGAATGAAAAAAAGAAAAAGAAAAAGCAAAAGCAAAAGCAAAAGCAAAAGAAAAAGAAAAAGTTGAGAAAGTGAAAGAAAAAGAAAGAAAAGAGAAGTTGAAAGAAAAACAAAAGAGTGAAGTTAGGTTAGCCAATAATCCTGAGCTTGAGCATGAAAATAACTTTGATTGTCTGGCTTAGGTTAGGAAGGATCGGTTAGGGCCCACTAGCACTTGTGCACGAAGAATTTTGCTCATCATGAAGTGTTTTGGTTGAAAATCTCAAGGATTGGTAGTTTTCCAACCTTTGTGTCCTTGTTTTTTTTTATATTTGCTTCTTCCATTTGATTGTTCAGGTGGGTTGGGGAACTAAGTGCATGATTGGGGATGGGAATATCTTCTTCGCCTTTGTTTTGTTTTGTTTTTGGTTTTTCACCTATTTTTCTTCCCCTTTTTCTTTTCTCTTGGCTTTTGTGGGTATAGCTTCTAGAAACCCTCACGAGACTTACCTCGTCCACCCGGGCTACCGGGGGGTTTAAAGGGCTTGATACATGTGCTAAATGCATCCGCGATTCCTGGGAAAGTGAGTTAGGGTTTTTAGTTTCTTTTTCTCTATCCTTTATCTTTGTTTTTAGTTTGCTCAGGGCGAGCAAACCCTTGTGTGGGAGTGTTGTTCGGTCTCGTTCTGAGCCGAATTCTTCTCTTTTATAGGGTATTTTTGTTTGTTCTAACCCCGTAATTATATATTAGTTATGATAATTTTATGTTTTGTAGGAAAATAAAGAGTTAGAAGGAAATCGGGCTTAATTGAGGCTTTTTAGGGAATCCCGAGTGATTTCCCGAGTCAACCTGAGCTAACCCGAGGCGAGACCATCCCAAGAAACCCTTATCAAGTTTTGGTGCAAAACAAAGGCGTAGCACCCGCTACAACCCTGGTAGCAAGTGCTACAGCCCAAAGGAGGCGACAAGGCAAGGAGCCAGAGCGGAGTAGCGCCCGAGTCGTATCTGGTCACACCCGCTACGCGCTGCTGGAAAGAAAAGATGCCCGCAGACAGATCTTTGTAACGCCCGAGAATGCTTGTGTCGCACCCGCGACAGATACTTTCACGCCCGCGACTAATGGTTTCAGGCCCACGACGTTGCTGAGCAGCTGACGAATGGAAACGGCCAGAGCATTGTCACGCCCACGACGGGTGAGGTCGCGCCCGCGACCTGGCGATTCTGCGGAATCAAAACGCGCGTGCTACTGTGTTTCATTTAGGGTTTTGGAATGTTTTTCCTTCCTTCTATAAATACCCATATAATTCAGCACTATGGGGATATTTAGTTTTCATTAGTTAGGAGTAGGATTAGAGTAGAATTAGATTTAATTGATTTCTTTAATCTTGCTTTAATCCGATAATTGTTCTTCAAGCTTTCTTCAAGTTTTCTCTCTCTCTCTCTCTCTCTCTCTCTCTCTCTCTCTCTCTCTCTCTTTTCAATTGCCATTGTTGATTTGATTCAAGTTTCTAGTGTTAATCACAACCAATCCACTTTTAGTGAGGAGGAGGATCAAGGTCACAACTTCTACTTCCTAGTGAGGATTTGGGGATCCTTGATAATCCTATTCACATTTTCTTGTTTGTTCGGGGGAAAATCCAAGTGAAGATTGGAGAATTAGTGAAGATTTTTGGTCATCGTAGGTATAATTTCTTGCTCCAATTTCATTGTTCATTCTAATTTTCTCATTTATTGCTTTCATCTTTCATGCTTTCTTAGTGTTGATTGTTATTATGAATCCTTGTCTATATTAGTTTAATCGCTTTCCTTTACATAATTTACTGCTTTCCGCAACATAGAAAACCCCAACGCAAATTGATTTCCTTGTCAAGCGTAACACCCATCCCTGTGGATTCGACAACCCTTACTTTAGGAAACCCAAAAATACGCAACCGAACAGACATGCATACACACATCAACTCATCAAGGATGGGGTAGTGACTATCGGATATGTGCCTTCAAATGAGAACCTTGTCGATTCCTTGACTAAGGGATTGTCCAAGGACTTTGTGATTAAATCATCAAGCGGGATGGGTATATGCCCTATCTTGACAAATACTAGTAGTAGTGTCTCTTCTTGATACTCGACTTGATGTCAAGTCCTTGGAGGGTGACCCTAATGCATAGTGTTTGTGTTAGCACAAGTTTCAAAACCATCCCAAAGGTAAGTGTTGTGCATAAGTTCTATAATGATAAGAGGATGAGTGTTTACTCTTAATAGACTGATTAAGGATGGGTGCTTGATTACAGGAGTATATAAGTTTTAGTCAACCTATGCGAGCAAGAAGTGTAGTCATTTCAAGGAGCTATTGGGCTTGGCTTTGATTTGCTCACAAGAGGATGTGGGACAGACGGCGTTTAATAGTGTCATAAGTTTGAGGTTTCTTGATTTGGTTAAGTCATGTCGGTGTGATGTGTCCAAATGTTCAATAAGGATGTGAAGTTCAATGCTTTGTCAACTATCATATTCAAACATTTGTAATTATATTCACTACTTAGAAGTTCAAATCGCAAGAAACTATCTAAGATGCATGACTGACCCCTACTCTCTTGTATGTTTTAAGTTGTGTGATTTAATGTGTTTTGTTGGCGGAGGTGTTGGAATAGGAGTTAAGAATTCCATACACTCAAAATAGGGAAGGATTGTTGATGTTTTTCAAGTGTATGTGTAAGATTGATGAGCAATAAGTGTGAAAAACTAAGTTTACTAAGTTTCAGAATACAAGACAATTTCGTCTTATTTTTTACATGCTCAATTTAATTTAAGCACATGTTTTTTTGTGTTGATAAGGGTAGTTAGGCATGGTTAACTATCCTAACTACCTTATCCATGCAATCTTACATTATCATCCTATCTTCATGTCATCTCTACCCTATCCAAGAGTGCATCCTTGCACTATAAATAAGGTTGTTCTTCCTCCCCATTAAACTTACTTCATTCCTTCCCATACACCCACTTTCTAGGCTGGGACTACAACACATCTTAGGCAAGGATTGAGAGTTTGTATAAGTCTCCTCCTATAAGGCAAGAGTTTTATCCTGGGACTATATACGGTCGGTATATAAGTCTAAGGAGAGTGGGTACGCCTACGACTCTCTTGATTATCTAAGTTTCCCATCCTTTTCTACTTTTTTTTCCCCAACACTGACAACACAAGAGCATCTTTGGTTGCATGGGACAACACTTGTTTCTTGAAATCTCAAGGTGGCTAAAGTCTCATAAGTCTTACTCTCTGGAAAGGGGCTTGTACAGGCAAGCACGTATAGCTTGTGATCATCACAAGCAAAATGATCTTTAGGCAAAATGTGTGCATGTTAGATACATTAATGGATAAATCTGGTGGTCCTACAACCCTAAAGGAGATATATGATGGCATGGGAAGAAGGTGTTAAAGTGATGGACAAAATCAAGGGCTTCATTCAACAGGACAATAACTATGCCATTTCCACCTGCTACAAGAAACTGCAGTCAAATGTGTAAAAGCCTAAAGGCCTTGGATTTGCTGGAATAAACTGAATATGCCTAAACATTCTTTTATCTATTGGCTGCTGCTACATGGAAGGCTCTCTACTCGATCAAGACTACTCTTGTTGATAAGATATGATGTTGTGTTTACTACTTCTACCCACAAGGACTTGGGCAGCCCATCATGAATCCTCATGTTCATGGATCTCTCATTTATGGACCTGTTGGTCCTCTCTATTATCCCATTTTGTTCCTTCTGTCCCTGGAATAGTTTTCAGCAACCTAATGTCATTCTTACAACAATACCTCTTATCATATATAATTTCACCTTCAACCCAGTCTGCGTCTCAACCTGTGTTTTTCCAAGAAAACATCAAACACATCATATTTATTCTTCAAAAAATAATCTCATACCTTTCAACTGTGAAAAGGTAACATAGTTCTGAGCACCACCCATAGATTTGACTATCGTAGGTCTCCACACATCAGAATGAACCAACTCAAGCTTCTTATGTTTAGGTTCCCTGTCAATTTTGTTAAAACTTACCCGCTTCTGCTTACCATAGACACAATTTTCACAAAGCTCTATGTCTACAGTTTTTAGATTCCCCAAAGAACCCTTTGAAGCTAGAATCTTGATCCCCTTTGCACTCACATGACCAACCCTACAATACCATAATTAGAGCAAGGAGCATCATTGATATTAGAAAGTAGGTTAGTGTTATCCCTGATGGAGTCCAACGTACCATATATCAATCCCTTTGTCGTTACCGTAGCACCCTTCACAATTTTCCATTTACCATTCCCAAACGTTGCAGTGTAGCCCAGGTCATCTAGCTTATTGTAACACCCCCAAGTTATAATCACTAGATTAAGTCTTAAGTGTATTTAACCCAATGATTAGTACACGAATTAATTAACCTAAGAGCATTACCTCTGTTCACTAGCGTGAACTAGGCTAACAATATAAACCCAGGGAAACAAACAAGAGCCAAATTAGACTTACAGCTCGAATTTAGATGGATTCCACAAGTACATACATGAAAACAAAACACTTATGGTTCAACAAAATGTAACAACCCTAAGAAAATCACTCCTTAATACATACTTATTAGTCTAATTAATCAAGGTTAATGATAAATCACGATTAATTAAAAGCGCGTGTTCCATTTTTCTAACCCAGTGTACGTTTTGCAGGAGTTGAACAGTGCAACGATCATCAACGATTTAGCTTAATTTTCTTTCTTTGAGAAATCGCTACCGATAATTTTATGATGGTTCTGATCGTACATGAATTCTTTTACCGAGATCGATGTACCAGGTCCTTCTTTATTCGAATTAATTTATGATTTGAGCATGGGAAAGGGTCGGATTTCAGCCCAAAATAGAGTCAGCCACAAAAATACACTTTCTGGAAAACTCAGATTTTTGCCTTCTATATAAAACCTCATAACTCTCTCTTCCAATATCCTATGAACACAAATCATACCATTCCGGAAAGCCCAGAATCTTCCCTACAACTTTCATGTTCAGCCCTTAAACCATAAAAGCCTCTAAACATTCGAAAAATATAAATTTATAAACTGACGTCAGAAATTCCCAGTTTTGCGCGGCTTTACAAATTTGGCCTTAACTCCTAATATACTTATCGAAACAACGAACCGTAAAAACCGAGTGTTAGCTAACACTTTTATCTACTTAATCATGTCATAAGATAGCCCAAAATCACATTCCTCATTTTCTGGAAAATTTAATTTTCAACCAGATTGCAATAATCACTTCACAAATTCCCTTGCATGCATGTTTAGCTCACTAATTCACCTTAATCACTTTCCAAGTCATGCCTTCCATCTAAGAACACAAATTTCCAGAATTATAATCATCAAGAAAACCCTCATTTGAGTTCGAATTAGGTGCATGCAAGGCAAATTCCACATACTTTAACTCTTCCATATAAAATTGAACATGCATCCATACATGAATTCACTCACTTCATCAATTTACTCACTTAAACCATATCTACTCACATGCATCTACCTTTTAACTATAACTTAATCTTCCATAAGAATTTAAACTTCCTAAATCACATGCATGTCATAATCTATCAAGACAATACCAATTAAAAACACAATAATCAGTTTTTCTTCATAAACTTACCCAAGATTTCTCCCTTTGGTGCTTGAATTCCTTCCCTTTTTACTTGATGAACTCCAAAACTAATTGATTTACCTATGAAACAACATTAAAAATCTCCTAAAATCAGATTATACCCATGATTCTCATAAGGAAAACAAGAGAAGAGAAGAGGAATTAGATTACTCTTGTTAAAGGAGGAAAGAATGAGGGAGGATGATGATGGAGGTGTGACGCGGTGGCCGGAAAAAACTCCGGCGGCGGCTGGTTGGTGGCGGCAGATGCACAGCAGATGGAGGAAGGTAGGGGGTCATGGTGAGAGAGGAAGCAAGGTGAGGGTTTGAGTGACTAATGTTTAAAAATGAAGATACCCACCTAATATTATCTTAAATAACACACCTAATATCCCATGAAGCTACTCCCCCTTTCTCCTAGGTTGGCCCAGCTAGCCATCATGGCCCAAAACACCCTAAATTCATCAAATTTAATTCCTCCCTCTTATACTTATATCTCCCTAATTTCCTAAACTACCGAAAATCATTCAACCGAAAAAAATGTTATCGGAAACCCCAAATAAATACATCCAACACCTCCATAAAATAAAATTCCTCATAATTATAACCTTAAATTAATTCGAATAAAGAAGGACCCGATACATCGATCTCGGTAAAAGAATTCATGTACGATCAGAACCATCATAAAAAATGGAACACGCGCTTTTAATTAATCGTGATTTATCATTAACCCTGATTAATTACACTAATAAGTACATATTAAGGGGCGATTTTCTTCGGGTTGTTACATCTTACTCCCCTTAAAAGAAGTTTCGTCCCCGAAACTTGAAAATCTTGAAAATACTACCCTCTTATCTTCGGTGTCTTACTCCCCTTAAAAGGAGTGATCTTCTTTGGGTACTTGTTTTGCATGTCTTTTTCGGTTTCCCATGTAGCATCCGACATGGTGTGATTAGTTTAGAGGACTTTCACTGAATGAATCTCCTTGGAACGTAAACGCTTGACTCTCCGGTCCAAGAATCTGGACTGACACTTCTTCGCATGATGAATTTCCCATGATGGTTACCGGCTTCGGTTCAATTACATGGCATGGGTCCGGTACATGTTTTCGTAGTTGTGAAACATGAAATATATTGTGGACATATTCTAAACTTGTAGGCAATTCGAGCCTGTATGCTACGGGGTTAATCTATTCTATGCTTTCATATGTCTCGCTATATGGAGGACTTAATCATCAATACAACTCGTACGACCTTGGTTAGTAAAACTTTAAGGAAAACTCTGTCCCTTTCTTGCATTCTAGCGGCCTCCTTCTCCTTATTAACACTACTCTTTGGTCAACTTTGAGTCGTTTCGTTAAGTTGTTGGAGGACCTGAATCTCCCCATTGCATTCCTAGCCTGGTAGGGTCTCAATCCATATCTTCCTTTCCTCCACTCCGGAGCGTACGCATATCATGTCATTGTTATTCAATTGCTCTGCTTTGTTTCCTTCCAAGAGGAATGGATGCTTCTATGACTTAGCTACTCCTGATCTCACGTTCCTCTTTTGGTATACCACCTCTATTTCCAAGTCCTGCACATCTGGTTCCTTTGAGGTCGGAAGGTGAGATGTGCACTTGAACTAGACTGAGTCTTTTCTTAAACTTCTTGAAGAGCTCCTTCACATTCCTCGGTCTACCCAAATTTTGGAATTTTTCCTTACAACTTGGTCCGAGGCCGGGAAACATTTAAACACGTTCATGAGTACATTGTTGACCACCATCTATTCTACCTAGTGACCTCTTACCTTTGAACTAATTGCTGATCTGGATTCATTTATAACTGTACCCACCCTTGTGGGTGACCTTGAGTACATTTTAGGGTGCTGCCTGCCCTAAAATGTCATTCCCTTTAACCAAAGTCCATGCCTTGGAAATTTCGTAAAGAATTGATGCTCCCTTGAGGTTTGTAAGCCAATTTTAAGATGTGGTCCATGTCCTTCTTGAGTCTTTGAGTGGCCCAAAATGTTGTCAACCAACACAACCATAAATTGGTCTATACGCACCCATACCCTTGGTTCATGAAACCATAAACACTGTTAGTACGTGGGTAAGCTCAAGGCAAAATTAAGAGCTCATAATATCTGTATCAAGTCTTAAAAAGCCCTATGTACACCTTCCGACTTGATTTTTACTTCATGTCACCCTAACCTCGAATCCACTTTCAGAATCATTTTAACTCCTGGGTAAACTGATTAAGCAGGTCGTCAATGCAAGGGAGGGGATACTTATTCTTAATAGTAACCTTGTTCGATCTTTCATAATTTATGCACAATCTTTATCTGCCATCTCCCTTCTTCATAAAAAGTACAAGTGTCCCTCCCCCAAGGGAACATACCCTAGGTCTCATGAACTTTCCTTACCTTGGCTCGCAACTGTGTTTTGAACTCCCTTAATTCCATGGGTGCTATACTATCCAACACTTTTGAAGTTAGGTTGCGTTCTTGGAACCTAATGATAATAGTCACCTCAAGGGATAATTCAACACCTCTTTTGTGCACGATGTCTTAACCTTATAGTCTGTAGAGATGCCATAACTTACCCATATCACCATACACTCCCTGTCCTTCACCTGGGACATTACAGAGATGCTAGCCCCTTCTCTGATTCACTCTTGAGACATGATAACGACACTTATTCAACGCGAATATCTGACTTGCTCATACCCCCGACATTTTTCACAATCTTGCTGATTAACGTTCCTAACCCGAAGGTCATTATTTGTGCATAGCCAACTAAGTTGATTATTCATAAGACCATGGATTCATATTTTGTATAATTCTCCAGAAATGCCCTTTCCAGTGGATATTAATTTCTCTCAACTACCTCAACATATTAGGTTTGACTTCTCTTAACTATCTGAACACTTTCATCCTTTCGAAAACAATAAGGTAATTCCATGCGTTCCCTTTTTACCAGTTCATCCATATGACGTTTATTCTTTTGCAAGGCGAGATAATCCTTTTTCATGCATCATGTATTCTTAAACTAATAACCAACTTAATTCACAAGAAGTCTAGACTCACAGGTCTCTTGTATCTTTGTTTTAGAACGGTTTCCTATATTTCCCAACCTTTCCTCATAACTAATGAAGCCCCATACGGTCTAATACTATGCACTTTACCTTCCTGCTTATTGAATTTACTCCCCGACATCTATTTCCTATAAACGGAATAAGTAGGTGTGGAGGGAAAACAGGGTAACAGAAGATATGATTGATACGAGATATAAGCATGAATCTTCAAACTAATTACTTATGAAAAGAAAAGATAGGCCAAGATAGAGGGCCATATGTAATAAGTGTAGTCCATAATGGAATGATGAATTGGTAGCAATTCAAAAGAAAAACAATGGCCATAAGAAAATTGGTCATGAATTCGTAACAAATCGGTGAAGGCTGATCTTTAAATAGTCAGGAATAATTTGGCCGATAACGATGATAGGACCTCATAAGAATTCTGGAAGATGAGTGCTGACGAAAAATGGTAGATTTGGATTCAACATTACGATGATAAGGGAAAAATTTATGATAAGGATGTACAATGTGAATGTGAGATAAAGGTATGGTATCAGTAATGATCCTGAAGTATGATGGTCATGTAAAAGAGATTTGAACCTCATAATGGTTGTTAGATAGAAAAGACTAGGTGGATTCTGGTATAAGATTATTGACAACGGAATAAAGGAGAGAGACTTCTAAATCCCTAATCATGTCGAATATCTCTCCACATAAATCCTCTCTACATATCCGGATGAACACGTTCACCTGATCTTATCACTCCTTTTTCTCCTGTTCTTATTAATAGATTTTTAATTCCAGTAATTCCCCTTTCCTCATTATATTTCTTTTCCCTAACGTTCTTCCCTACACATGAGTATAATAAAAGAAAATCAATATCGCCTTGATGAAAGCCAAAATCTATGCGTTCGTACTAATTACAATTACCCCCTATCGTGGATACTAGGTTCATAAAAACCTCTATTCACCTTGTTGACCATTATTAGCAAGCCCTTCAAACCAATTTGAATATTTGGAAAATTGTAAACACTTCTTCCTCTTATCATCTCGCGAAAATTTCAGTAGTGTTCCACCCATAATACGGGCTACCTAAACTTGATTGTTCTTATGATATCCCGACATATTGTATCTCAAAATTGATCTGATATAATGAGGCCAACTATCCATTTACACATTTTTCCTGTCATTCATGGTTTAACAAACGTTCTCAATTACTTAGAGTACTGTCATACGATGGACCAAGAATTCCAAGGAACATTCTCATAAATAAATTTACTTACTTCTGGTGCTGAGACGCCAAACGTTCATATACTACTTGTTACGTACAACCTTCGTGTTCAAATACCACCACGTGTGCTTACTTTTCTGCTGAACGTCACTAGAGCCAGGCCTACTTCCCTTCATCCCAAGAATTAGCTCGGGTGGCAATTAAACATAGTTCAGTCGGTAGTATAGTCATTGCTTGAAGTCACCTCACAGTTACCCATTATACCAAACTGCCTATATATAACAGAATAACTAAGCATCGCTATTCCCTTACCCACATAAAACCATCTTTGCTACTTCTGGTCGTCCTGGGTGGAGGTGTAGACTTTATCGTCTGAGCCATCATTTCTCTTTTTAGAACTCGAGTCATTCTTGGCCCATTTCTATCCTTACTTCCTGCTTGGTTTAGACTAACTTGTCAATCATAGGGTCTATTGCTACTTGTATAACCTTTATATCGTCAAAAATCATACAATGGAGCTGAAGAACAGATTGGTGTCCCAAGGGATCATTAAAAATAGTATAGTCTCTCTTAACTGAAAAATTACCCTTGAGGTCTACGTACTCTTGAGGTTGCGACTTAAAGGCCATAGCGGTTTATACTCCTGACGTTGGGAACCTTTCCTCGTGTATGTCCTGGTCATATATGTAGAGGAAATCATGGAACTTATTTTGGAAGCTGTACTTGGATGACTGGATGGGATAATCGCCAGAAGACAATAGATCCTTCTCACTTGCTCATGGTGCTGAGATTACGAATTTTACTCTAACTTACTAAGGGCTTCTATCTTTTTAGAAACGTGTGTGGAGATTAGTTCCTTGAATTCCACACGAATAGCGTAAGGGTTAGGCGACTCCGGATCCATTATCTATTATAAAATGAAATGACTTTCACATAGGTACATATGCTAGCCCAATCGAACTCCTGATTTTCGATCTTATAAGGGCCTTCATTAAAAGGACCCATATCTTAAAAACTAGGTCAAGAATCAATATCTCATTACTAACTCTAGATACACAGTTCAGTTGCCACATAGCTCATTACATACACCTTAACTAGAACTCCTTCCCATAAGGGTTAACCTTTACTCAAAACTTTTCGGTCAATCATCTATTATTAACATAAAAGTGATAAAATGAGAGTCATTCAACATCTTGAAGGTGACGTTGAGGGTGTGGATTCTCCCTTAACGTATGGAAAACCTCCATTAACTTCACAATTCGCGAGGAAACGCAATCCTCCGGTTTCGTCAATGTCGCTTGGGGGTTTGGCATTTTGGAAGCAGCCATCCAACATATCATATATCAATTTACGAATTAATAAAATAAAACAAACATTCTACCGGCGTAAGCTTGTATCATAAACTTGCCCGGACGAAACCCATACCTATATCAAGTCCTAAACAACTTTAGGTATCATAATTGATCCCAAACGTATAACATCACATCACTTTATATCTCAACATTTCTCATAAACATGCATAACATCATCATTTACCAATCTTTTTCCAACTTATGAACTTGTAGTAAATCTTGAACATAAACATTAACCTATACTCAACTCTTTCCCATACTCATGCATAAATCTTTATTACTTAGATCCTTTCATACCACTATGCATATACTTAGGCTTTCTCACACCCCGAATTTCCTTGTTCACTTAGAACAAAACTCAAGCATTTCTTCAAGTACTGTATGTACTTAAATTCTAATAAATCACATGCATATAAACTGTTATCTTATTCCTTATATTGCTCAATTACCTCTAATTTTATCATACACTTTTTCCTCAAAGCCTAAAGATATGGAGTATGAATCATGAGCTTTTCATGGATAGCTTACGAGCCCCAAACCGATTAGTATAACCCAAGTTATGGCCTCCCGAAAAAGTTTGGTCCACATGTTTATTTTTCTGGACAGATTAGAGGAGTAAGAGTTTTGACCTTCTTAGCCACGTTTCTAGTTCTCATGGGCAACTACAAAGTTGGAGTGCATGTTCTAAGTTTTCCGAAAAGTCCTTTTATGCCATGTTCTGATGCTTGTACGAGGAGTTATGATCTTAGGAGTACGCCTTAGAAACCGAGATATTATTATTATTATTATTATTCCCCGAAAACTTCACTAAGTTATTCCTCCTAAGTTAGGACCTAATTCATGATTTCTTTTCTTTTAAGGCCCTTCAAAAGATCGTTGCGCCACTGTTCAAGTCTCTGCTCGTCCCATGCGTGTTCTTAAATCTTCAGGTACGTATATCGCCTGATGTTTATGCATAATTGCATGATTTATTCTTTTTATGCCAAGTTTTATATGTCTTTTTAATCGTTCATGCTTACATGAAATTTCTTATAATTTGTGTCCAAAGTTTACGCAAGTTTTATGAATTTTAAATATCATGATCAAATTATCAAGTTAACTAACAATTTACGTTAAGGTCTTATGCTACTCATCTCTTACGCTAAAACGTCTTACGTTAAGTTAATACTTTTACACTATGGGTGATTCCTGAGTTATGATCCATTACAAGAGTGACTTACATCCAAGTGATTTTAGAGGTATCTTCAAAGTTATGAATAAGATTGGTTAAGGGTCTAATGGAATCCAATTTTTAAGATTTAAGTTTCAAGTTTCTAAAATTTTAATAAAGGCCCCGCCCATGCAAAATCGTGCCGAAGAGCACCCCATGCTTGATCGTGCCTTGCGCACACCAGGGAAAATATGACTGTGGTGCCTAAAGTGCATCCCATGTAAATCATGTATGTGCCTTAGGGCACCCAAGGGATTATAGTTGGTGCCGTAGATGCACGCCATGAAAATCTGGCCAGCAGGATATTAATCCACCATCCGAATCTCCCGATCGGTCCGGGTATGCGCATACGGAGGCTTATCCAATGATCGCAAGTAGGGGACCTTCAGGATAACAACAGGATAACCAAGTTTAAAGTTTCTTAAGTTACTCTAATCTTTTGAACCAAAGTAAAGCTTTATGACTTACATGCCAAATTTTTTTTAAAGGTTTTGGTTTATAAGGGTTTAAGGTCAAGATTTATGTTATGGCTTTATATGTGTGTGTGATTTAGGTTCTTTGGAAACTATGTTGTATTACTTATAATGATATATTATTTCCAAGGTTATGGTTACGTATGTTACTTTTTCGAGGAAGAACTCAAGAGTATTTTCATTTAAGTTGTGATTTAAGTACAGGTTAAATAATACTTTCATGTACAGGTTATGTGTGGTCAAGCTATGTAAGTTTTGCTACCTTTTATTGTTTGTTTTATTGTTATTGTTTTTAAATGTTTTGGAACCGCGCTAATAACTAAAACGAGTTATGAAAATATTCTTACGTTATTAGGGGTATACGTACTGGGTTAAACTCACTTTTCGAAGTTTTATGTTTTCGTTTTAGGTATCTCGGCAAAGGAGAAGGGAAAAGCCCCGGAAGGACGAAACCCTAGAGCTTCTTAAGGAGATTGAAGGTAGTTAAAGGCTCTGTATGAAAGATTTAAGAGAAATTTGCGATAGTTTGGCTTGTATAAGTTTTATTGGGTTGTGTTATGTTGTCTTGAGGGGGTTCGAGATAAGTTAGGTCTTGATGATAAAAGTTCGAAGTTGGTTTATGTTTTGGTTGTTTAGTTGGGTTTTTAGTCTTAGCCTTGTCCACCTTCGTGGATGGCGGTAATACTCCCAGGTGTTTATCTGCTGCTAATCACTGGGTTAGGTGTATCTTTAGCATAATCTAGTGGTTAGTAACCTGGGGGCGTTACACAAAAGCACCATCCAACCATCAATACTACAACTCCCAAAGAGTTTCCAAACATAATACACAAGAAAACCATGAACTCAGACTCCAAAAGTACCATTCATCATAACTTTGTTTACATACAATTCCAAATGAACTTTGTTCCCCATTAATAAAACACAAAGGAGCTACTACCTCCAAGAAGTTCACCTTTTATGCTTCAGAAGATGGCTTAGCAGATTTTTCCTGGAAGACTTTCTTTGCGAAGGACCACCTAAAACAAAACATAAAAAGCTTTGCAAATGAGATAAACTCAATACGCATACTCCTATACAGTCAAATAGTTAGTAATTCGTTTTAGTTCGCACATTTCAATTCATTTTGCAAATATTAAAAATCATAATAAACCAACAATAAACAATAATGAACAACAATAAACAAGCTTACCATATTATTATCTTTAATGGTCCCCTACTTTGCGATCATCGGTCTAAGCCTCCGTATGCGCATACCCGGACCGATCGGGAGATCCGGATGGGTTGACACTAGGTCAGATACTTACTATGGAGTGCTCAAAGGCATGAATAACAATGGGTCAGAGCCATAATTATGTGATAAAACAAGTAACCTTAACCATTCTCAATATCATTATAGTTCCTTATTAAACTCAAATAAAAAGAGTTTTAAGAAGGGTACAGGCAATATGCGTACTTTGAACTAGACCGCTTGAAGGACCACTAGTACTTGAACGGACTTGAACAGGTAGCGGCAACGACCCCTTGAAGTTAATTTGAGATAAAAATAAAGAAAAGATTTAGGTTGAGTTTGGTGATCTGAAAAGACTTTAGTTGGTACACCATATAAATAATGTCTCCAAATCTATAAGGCAAACACAACTGCGGCGAACTCCAAATCATGGGTGGGATAATTTCTTTTATAGGGTTTCAACTGCCTAGAAGCGTACGCGATGACCTTATCATCTTGCATTAGCACACTACCCAATCCACGCTTGGATGCATCGCTATAAATCACATACTCCAAATCATGGGTGGGATAATTTCTTCATCAACCTTGAGCACTTTAGGCGAAAGAGCATAGCCAAGAGAGACTATGTTGTTGATGAAGACGCCATACTTGGGTGGATTATGATGTAGATTCATGTGAGCTAAGGTCCCCAAAACAGATTGGAGGTGAAAGATGTGACCTTTCTCACTCTTACTATTCACAAGTATATCATCAAAGTAGATAACAATACACTTGCTAATAATAAGGGGCTTCAAAACCTGATTCATTAGTCTCATAACAGTAATGAGAGCATTAGTTAGACCACAAGGTGTGACTAACCATTCATAGAGACCGCCTTTGGTTTTGACAGCAGTGTCCCCTTCTTGAATTTGAGCCTGGCAGGACCCACTTCGTGGATTGACCTTTGGGATGTCGTGGATGCCAAGTAGCTCACCCATTAGATCTTCACTTCTAGGAAACCTGTACTTGGTAGTAACCTTGTTGGTGCACAGACTTTGGCTTCCTTCCTTTGGGACCAAAAGGGTAGGGATGGCGCATGGACTGAGACTTTCCCTAATCATACCCTTTGCTTGAAGATCTTCATCTTGCCCTTGAACCTCTTGAGTGTCACTAGGGTTCACGTGAGTTGTTAGTTCATGATGCACAACTGATCTAGGAATGGGATCAGTTTGGACTTCACGTTGGGGTAGTCTCTCATCTAGGAACACATGAAGGTGTTGTTCTCTAAGGGGGGTGACGAGAGGAGGGTTGCCGTGACTAGGTTCTTCATCATTGGTTGGCTCTTTGTGGATAGGGTTTGTGTTTGGGTCTAAGGGAGTGATCTCCTTATGCTCACTAAACGCAGGGCGTTCAGTGGTCATAGAAGTGATGGGGTTTGGATCATCTTCCTTAGATGGGGACGGTTGGGTTATTTGGAGTGGAGTTAGGGTTATTCTCTTGTTGTTCATCACAAGAGTGTAGGTATTAGCTCTTCCGTTGTGCATCACACTCCTGTCAAATAACCATGGTCTTCCAAGTAGAATATGACAACCATCCATAGGCAAAACATCACACCATAAAGATTCTTTAAAGGATTTGCCAATTGAAAAGCTTACCAAACATCTTTGAGTCACTTGTAGATCTTCACCCTGATTGAGCCACTGGATGGTGTAGGGCTTTGGATGGGGACTCGTTTCCAGCTGAAGTTTGTCCACCATAGTAGTTGATGCCACATTGGTGTTGCTTCCACCATCAATGATCAACGAACAAACTTTTCCCTTGATTGTGCAACGAGATTGAAAGATGGTCTCTCGTTGTTGTTGATCTTCAGAAACAATTGAGTTACTAAGAACTTTCCTCATAAGAAACATCTCGTAAGCCATGGTGATGGTCGGTTGGGGTTTTTGTGATTCAGGTATGGAGGGGATTGTGTTTGGGATGTTTTGTGGGGCTAGGGTTGCACTCGAAACAACCTAGAGCTCTGATACCAAAATTATGATGTATAATGGGATCAAAGATTGTATCTTGATCAATTACACATCAAGGGAGACGTGTAACCAATCTCAACATGGGACGCTTCAAGTGAATTAGGGTAAAAGGTATGGTGCTTCATGAGGGAAAGATGGAGTCTTGGAGAGAATTGAGATGGAGAAAGATGAGATCTTTGTGGAGTTTGAGAGAGGAGTGATGGACGAAAAATAGGGGAGGACTTTGGGATTGACGTGAGGTCTTTTGTGAGGGAGGAGAGAGTATGGATGAGAGATTTGAGAGAAGGATGTTTGAGAGAGTAAGAGTGAGGGAGAGATTAGGGTTTGAGAGATAAATTGGAGGAGACGTTTTGAGAGAGGGAAAGAGAGGATGAATGCATGAGAGAGATTTTGAGAGAGAGTGGCGTGAGATTGAGAGAAAGAGAGAACTAAGATATTTTGGGTTTTTTGGTTTTTATGAAAAGAAAAGACTTGTTTTTGGATTTTGATTTAATCAAACTAGAAAGAAAAGAAAACGAAGAGAAAGATTTATCTTAACTATATTGATAGAAAGATAAAAGAAGTAATTATCAAAAATGAATTTACATAAAGATAAGAATGGATAGTTCTAGGTTTCTAACTTGAATCCACAAGAAAGACAACCTAGGGCTAACTTGATCTAGACCGCAACCTAAGATCAAGCTCTTCCTAACCACTTGGGTGCCATGCCAAAATACAATAGAAGAAAGGGGGTGAGAGTTTATCCAAACACTCGAGAGAAAGCTAAAAGCCTAACTATTTTCATAATTCAAAGTTGGGTGCCTTTGAGAGGCTACAAGCCTAACTATTTATACTACTAAAGTCCTAAACCTCCTAGGACTCTCAAGATTGGCGTGCAAGCCATCTTCTCCTACTAGGACTCTATTACTTGGAATGCAAGCCAAGGACTCCTAATACCAGACGCCATCTACTCCATCTCCTCCTTGGATTAGGACTCCTTATCATAAGGGGAGTTGGTTACAAGAGATAATAATCCTTTTAGGACTTGGCTTTCCTAATCCAAGATGGATTAGTTACAAAATAAGCCAACCTTACTAGGTTGAGCAGTTCACCATCGTGGGCCTCCTTTGATGTATTTGGCGTGGGCCAAAATACATCACTATCCTCAGATATGTAACAGAAATACCCTATACCCCCATGCTGTAAAAGCTTCTTAGCTTTCATAAGAGATATTATTGAACAGTTTGCTTTCTCCGCTTCACCCTTGAATTAGATTTTGCCTCCTAGTCTACTCTTCAAGACGACTATTCCTTCATGGCACTTTATTTTTGCTCCATACTTTGTCAATCAATCCATACCCAAAATGATATCAAACTCAGCTAGGTCAATTTGATTAAGATTTACTGGGAAGATCTCTTTAGCTATGCTAAGCGGAACGTCCACAAAAGACTTATCACATTCTAGGAATTGACCATTGGGCAAGCTAATTTGATACTTAACAAAATTCCCAAGGATATCTATTTCCAATTTAGTAACAATACGAGCAGAAATAAAGGAATGTATAGCACCAGAATCAAATAAAATAAACATAGGTTTAGAGTTCACTAATAAAGTTCCAGTGACCACTATACCGGAGGTTGCCGCTTCTTTCTTCCCCATGGTATAAGCTTTACCCACACTAGCTTGATTCGGTGTAGGAGGTGCTGGACGAGGGACTTGTGTTGGTTTTGTCGTTCATTGCACCACAGTTCGTAATCTTTTTGGGGCAAATAGCCGCCCGATGCTCACTACTACCACATCAGAAACATTGGTCGGTCCCTATCCTACACTGATTGGTCGTATGATTGGTCCTACCGCACTTCTTGCACGGGTTTGGTGTTGGTGCAGGTCGGTTTCTAGTTGGGTTGGGGGTTGGCTTTTTCGATGGTGCCTCGTCACGGTTACTTGCACCGCCTCGGTCATTCCATTCCTTCTTTGAACTTCCTTGATTTCCCTGATGTAAAGCTTTCAACTCTTTCCTTACTCGTTCTACCTCAGCTACCCGTTCATATAGTTCTTGCATGTTTTTTAACGGGTATCCTGCTAATTGACTATTGATATACGGAGCTAATCCATTCTCAAACCTTGTCATTTTTATTCGCTCCGTGGCCAAATAGTCGGGTGCAAAGCGAGCTAACTCATTAAATTTAGTCGTGTATTGCATTACCGACATGTCCTGGTTAAACATATTTAGCTCCATAAACTCTTTTTCCTTCTGGCGTTGTAAAGAAGCAGGATAGAATTGAGCCCTGAGGTCTTCCAGAAAATTATTCCAAGTTAATCCAGCATTCTTGTATTTATCTTTCATGGTACTCCACCAAATATCAGCATCCCCAATCAAGTAAAAAGTCCCAATAGAAATTTTTCTTCCTTCAGGTACTCCAACTACCTCAAAGATGTTCTCTAAATTTCGAATCCTTTCTTCAAGTTCTATTGGATTATAACCTCCCGCATAACTCCTTGGGTTCCACTTTGCTACCTTGTCAGCATACTTATCCTCTTTTGACGAGTCTACTACTGGGTTATGGGGATTTGGAATATGCCGCAGGAGTTCCTGGATGAAATGTCCCAAATACTCCGGGTAAGGGGGATTAGAAGGGGGCATCATATTAGCGGAAGAACCTAGGTTTGAGGCAACCTGTGGGGAAACTTGGGGTCCTTGATTTGTAGGTTATTCTCCTGGCTATCTGCAATTTCTTCCCTAGTGTTTTCATGTGGATGATCACTTCCTGATGTGTGCGACATACTACAATGTAAACATAAGATACCCTGTTTAGTAATTCAATAAATTATCCCACATATCATAATTTGTAATACACAACAATATAGAACACTTAATCATTTCCTGCATTCAACAATTTCATATTGGCCCTTCATTATATTATAATATCACTTTACAATAATCCTCTAAAAAAAATTGGGAGTACAACATCAAATTTCTTGTCGATGCTCCAAAATCCTTGAGCCACCTGTTTAACAGATATATAAACACTTGCTTACCACCATTACTTACACTACTACTGAAATTACCCTAACCATCTACCTTGCCCTCATCCAAAATTCACACGGGCGACAATTAGTTATAGTTTGGTTGACCACTATAGTTCTTTCTTACAAGCACCATAAATACCAAAATACAAGCACCATAACTACAAAATACAAGCCAACCAACTATAAATCAAGCAAAATAAGTTAACCCTAACTACTTCATCACCCAAGAAGGTTATTTGATTCATTCTTAACGATCCATAGTAGGATCGTAGTTTGTTCCTTGGAAGACTTTCTTTGCGAAGGACCACCTAAAACAAAACATAAAAAGCTTTGCAAATGAGATAAACTCAATACGCATACCCCTATACAGTCAAATAGTTAGTAATTCGTTTTAGTTCACGCATTTCAATTCATTTTGCAAACATTAAAAACCATAATAAACCACCAATAAACAATAATGAACAACAATAAACATGTTTGCCATATTATTATCTTTAATGGTCCCCTGCTTTGCTATCATCGGTCTAAGCCTCAGTATGCGCATACTCGGACCGATCAGGAGATCCGGATGGGTTGACACTAGGTCGGATATTTACTATGGAGTGTTCAAAGGCACGAATAACAATGGGTCGGAGCCATAATTATGTGATAAAACAAGTAACCTTAACCATTCTCAATATCATTACAGTTCCTTATTAAACTTAAATAAAAAGAGTTTTAAGAAGGGTACAGGCAATATGCGCACCTTGAACTGGACCGCTTGAAGGACCACTAGTACTTGAACGGACTTGAACAGGTAGCGGCAACGACCCCTTGGAGTTAACTTGAGATAAAAATAAAGAAAGATTTAGGTTGAGTTCTTAGAGGGAAAGATTTCCTTGAAAAATTAATAAAGTAAGCACTCAATGAACTTGGGAGAATTCAGGAGTTTTCGTGATATTTGGAACGCATAACTTTTCCTATATGCCTTGGAAAAACCTTGCAAGAGGACTCTTTGGAAGGTTCGGATTACGCCTCACAACTTCCTAACTAAAACTTAAACTAAGAACACATGAAAAGATGAAATTGAAATAATATAAACAAGTGAACTTTCATGGGGAAACATGTATGGGAGTAGTGTTTCGGAAGCCAATAAATCAATCTCCAAGTATCGTTTGAGTGCACAAGAGTAGTTTATGGAAAGCTTGAAATGCATACTACAACTTTTATGTTGACCTCAAACTCATACTAGCCCTAGAAAAGGTCCTAAAAGTGTCTAGAACAAGCTATGGTCACCATTGTTTCTTGGCAGAATTTAATTGCATAGCTAAAAAGAATGAGTCATAACTTCCTCTTCCGGTATCCAATGAATGCACAAGACCCCAATTCGAAAAGCTCGCGGAACATACAACAACTTTTGTTTTAATCACAAATTAATTTGTGATCGAGCTATAGTATAGCCGGGGTGTGTTATCGTATCCACAAGGAGTTGGGGTACCGAACCTAAAAGTCACTCGAACTCTCACCTACTAGGTCTAGAATTCATGTTTTTGGAGTTTTAGAACTCAACTAAAAAGACACAATAAAAATCACAAGTAAAAGAAGAAAAAGGCTCGGGGGTTGATTTTAGCCACCTAAAGGAAATCTAATCGAAGGAAAATCGAAAAAAGATAGCTAACTAAGCAAGGATTGGGTCGCTACTAAAACTTGATCACTCTAAGCACCCTCTTCCAAGGATAACATTAGATTAACTTCACAAATCTTACCGCTCAATCTCATGAAAGATAAAACCTAAGAGTATAAAGTGTAACAAACCCTAATTAAAACAATCCTCAATTCCATGAAAGACAGTCTAATTATCCCACTAAAACCTCACACTAATGCTTTAAGGAAATCTAGCAATATCTCAATTAACTAAACTTTGACAAAAGATAGAGAGTAATGGTGAGAAAATCCTAAACTAAGCTAATCATTCCCTTCCAATCAATCCTCAAATCAAACCCCTAATAAGAGCCTTAATCACCCCCTAACCTAAGACATCTACTCACTAATCATTTTATTATCAAATTTAATTAAAATCTAAGACTCCTCTTACATTTCTGGCCCAGTACCTAATTTAGTGGCCCAACTTACCAATTACTAACCAACTAATCTGACCTAAGACTCTAACCTAACATAGACCTTATTAACTTTAACAAGCCCAAAAATCCTAAAGACCTAGACTCACTAATTACTAACCAATTACCTTAAATGATTACTAACTTAGGTTTACCTAGCTAATACTAAGAACTTAATAACTAAATTAGCACTAACCTAATACTACTGCTACTGACTAAAACAAGGAAAGAAGAAAAGGAAAGAAAAACAAAGACAAACGGCAGAAGAAGAAAAACAGAGGAACGACGGAAGAGCAAAACAGAGAAATATGAACACAAAGACAGGAAATAATAGACAAAATCACACAAATCGATTCCAGAAAAATTGCAACAAAAACAGTAGATTCTAACATAAAATCTCATAATATTAACACAAAACAATGATAAGAAATTCAAACTCTTAAACTAATTATAAGATAAGAAAACGGAATTAAACCTAAATCTAATCTAAACTCGAATTGAAACAGAAACTAACCCTAAAATCTAATGACGAACAGAAACCCTAATCTTGATGGAGGCTAGGGGTTGTCACTAACCCCAAAACCAACCATACCCTTCTCTTCGATCTACTGTTGCTTTTATACTCGAAATCAAATCCCAAATCTTCAATCTTGGCCCTTCGTTTTCATCCAGATCGACGGTCGCAGTTAATGGAGCCTTTGGTGCTTGGTTGCAGAGATGGTGGTGTATGCCTCTTAATTGTCTGCTACTGCTTGTACTTTCTTTTGCTCCATTATCTGTGACAAAGACTAAGAGAGAGAGATCAGAGAGAGAAAAAGAGAGGAAGAAGAAGAGGGGTTTTAGTGGAGGTTGAGAGGTGAGTGTTTTCGGGAAAAAGACAACAGAGAGGGACAAGGAGGAAAAGAGGAACAAAAGGGGACGGGAAAGAGAAAAGAAATAAGGAAAGAGAAAAGGGTGAAATGAAAATAATAAAAGGGTTAGGGAAATTGGCTGGCGAATTCGGCGAAGGCAAATGGGCAAAAGAGAAATGGGAATGGGGTAATTGGGTTTTGGGTTTTCTGTGGGTTAGGCAGTGTGGGGGAACTGGGTGTATGTGGGCTGTGATGATTGGGATTAGGTGGGGATGGTTGGGCCGGCTGGGAAAAGAAAAGGGGAAAGGGAAAGTGGGTTGGTGGGTAGTGGAGAAATTAGGTGGGCTGAAGTTGTTGGCTGGGAAAGGGATTGGTTAGGCCGAGGAATATGGGCTGAAGGCTAGAAAATGGGTAGAGTTAGGATTAGTTTTAGGTCTTCTTAATTTTATTACCAAATTTTATGATTTTTGATTGATTTTTAGACATAATAAATACTAAAATAATAAAAGAGAAAGAGTCTAATAAGAGAAAAACCAATAAAAACACAAGAATAAACCTAATTTAATTATTAGGAACAAACAAAAAGTCATAGAATAAAGGGGTCTAAACATGCAAAATAATGGAATAATCAATTTGAACATGGAAAATGGTCGGATTTTGGCCAAGAATACAGAGCATTCAAAATAAAATTTTGGGTAATTCCATATTACTGTCTCATAGTCAGGGGCTCATAACTCTCACTCGCAACATCGTATAGCTACACAATTTACCTTTCCGGAAAGCTCAATGAATCCTCTAAATCTTTCATGTTGAACACGCAACTCAAAAATTTCTTTAAACAGATGAAAAACATGAGTTTCCAGACTATCTCCAGAATTCGTATTAAAATGCGATGCTTCACGGTTTTGGCCATAACTTTTGATATATGCAACGAAATTTCGTGATTCAAAAACCAGGGTTTAGCTAACATCTTAGGCTACCCGTTCATATCATAAAATAGGCTAAATTTATACTCTTCATTCCTTGGAATTTCCAGAATGTCATCAGATTCCAAGAGACATTTCCCCAATTCAATTGCATGTATTATAGCTTAAGAATTTTCCCCTAATCTCTTTGCAAAACATACTTTTCAAGCATAAACATCAATTCCCAGAATTAAGCACAATTAAAACTCCTCATTTTAGACCTTAGTTATACATGCAAGTGTAGACACTGGATTTTGGCACATAAATATATAGCATTCCTATATATAACGAAGCAAAATTGAAGAAGAAGAAGTTGGTCGATAAACTCCTCATTTTAGACTTGTATTGTTGACTGCCACAGCCAAGGTGAATGCATGTGTATGTATATGCATGTATTGTCCACCCTCTACTCCTCCTATAAATACCACCCTTCTCTCAAGCCAAACTCAATCAATCAATCACCCATTTCTCCTCCTATACATTCATTCATCCATTCTATCATTCCTCTCATCTCTCTAATCTCTATTCTACTATCATCATTTTACAATCTTTTCTATCACCTTTCCACCACTTCCTTACCTCCACAATCTCCTATTCTATCCTCCCTTAAGCCTCTAAACCCTCATCCTATCCATTCTTACATAAACACCACAAAAGCATAGCCTTATACCACCTAAACCACCACTAAAAGGCCATAAAAGAGCCTTTTCATCATCTCTAACCTCCACTATATTCTCACCACAATTCTCTTCATTTCTTCATCCTCTTAAACTCCTAATGCATACTCTCATCATATCCTCCCTCATCTCCACATAATCTCCCATAAAACCCCCCAAAAAATTCCACAAAAGCTTACCTTTGTACTACCCAAAAACCCCACAAAAATAGCCTTTTTATACCATTTTCTCATCCCTCTTTCTTATCATCTTTTACCATCCTTTCTACCATTATCTTGGCACTTGGAGGGGAGGCATCAAGGAGGATTCTTCAAGCATCTAAAGGCTAGGCAAGGCTTTCTCCAACGAGGTTACAATGTAAGCTTTAAGTTGTTTTCTTTTTCCTTGTAAATAATTGTGTATATTTGTATCTTCTTTATTTTGTATCATTCTTGTTGCATGATTCAATGAAGTAATTCTATAAAGTATTCATTCGTTTCCCTTCCAAAATTTATCAAAAACACATTTTAAACTTTTAGTAGAGTCTTTCCTTTTGTGAGAGGCAAACTCTTAAAGTTTACTTTTCGAGTTCGTAGCCTTACCCCCGAATCCATTCTTGGGCTTCCCCGACGGAGTCTTTCTTTCTTTTCTTTTAGTTTTGTCTTGGCTTTTCCCTTAAAAAATGGGGTGGCGACTCCCATTTTGAACCAAAGCACACCGAGGATTGCCTAAACTGTGGTTTACACGGTCTTACAATGTATCGATGCAACTTTAGGGCATTCTTCTTATATTTCTAAATAATATTTGCATAAATCACTCTCTTCCGAGCCTAACATTTAAATGAGCAAATTGGATTAAGTCTAGAAGAGTTTGGAGCAAGTGGATGTTCACTCTTAAAGGTTTAATTCGATGACTCATAAAATGCATAAGTAAAGGGAAAGTGATTTTACAAAATATTATACATGAAATGTGCGATTAATTCCTTAAAGAGTTTTTAAAGGTTAAACCCCAGCACAAACCACCGAATCACACCCCAATCCAAACGTGGACGTTCGGAAGCCCGAACGACGAGGAAAAATGTCCGCAGGATTTTTGGCGACTCAACTGGGGAGTTTTCTTAAAATGGGTAAAACTTGAAAAACGTTTATGTGCTTTAAAATTTTTGGAAGGAAAATGACTTTTTACTTTATATTATTAAGTCATTCTTTTTAGGCATAATGCATTGCATATACCGAAGCACTCCCTTGACATGTAATATGTCGTAGGAGCACGTAAATCAGCGGTATTAGGCTTTTTCTTTTTAAACCACAAAAAAATTACCCATGGGATGCCGGACCGGCCATACTCAATTGGTGCACTTACACCGAGAGAGCCTTGGTCACCACATCCACTCATGCATTACTCTACGAGGTCTCCACACGAGCCTCCAAGAGCAACACCCCTCACATTCAAGTTGCCTTTACAACAAGAATGCATCGGGGCGTGTACATGAGCCGCTAAGCCTTATCCAACCAATAAACCCTTTTGTACATAGAGCCTTGGTTTAGGATACCCCTTGTTCATATGTATGTTTTGTGCTACATGTTTAAATTCGTTGTAAAAGAGTCGACCCAAGTTTAGAAGCGTTGTTCTAGTCCATAGAGTAGTCATTGGGCTGAGAAGAGTCATGTTTACCAACTAAGTTAATTAACCTCAAAAATTATGGTTGACCCAGTGGTTGGGCCCATTTACTTGTAAAGGTTAATTTTCTTGGTTCATAAAGTAAACTCAACTCGCCTTTGATGATTCTATATGGACCTTTGCGACATCTTCTGAACGAAGGTCCAATAAATCTGACTAATAAATCAAACAAAGTTAGTGGATAAAGTTTTAGACTGCATAACAATCACCGGCCTCGAGTAAATTAATTTATTGAATTAGTTATTAAATCCATCATATTTATGGCCAGCCCGTGGTTAGGCCCAACCATATTGGATTTGACAATTAAGTCCATAAACTAATTACAACTCGCATGTTGTTGGTTTTATCCAATTCTTTACGATATCCACTTTCCTAAACAAATAGGATAAAAAAATATATAGAAAGAGTAGACTGTCAGTCCTGTTGATCATTATTCTAGCCCGCGTAATAGTCAGTATGGCTTGAGTTGGACTGATAAATTTTCCGAGTTACGGATTCTCCTTAAAACGCTCGGCTTGTGGATGGGGCCCATCCGAATTGAGAAACACTGACTCGTGATTCCTTATTCAGTCCTAATTCGCCATGCTTAGCTTTATTCGGCCCTTTATAATGATCAGTTGTCCTTAGGGTCCATATAGAGTTAGGTCCGTAAGGTAGATAAAGTGTTTTGTAGTCTAAGAGTTCGTACCTGTGCATGTGTCTGTGCATGTGTATGTGTTTGTTCCTGTGCATGTGTATGTGCATGTGCATGTGTATGTGTCTGTGTATGTGTTTGTGCATGTGTATGTGTCTGTGCATGTGTTTATGCATGTGCATGTGTATGTGTTTGTGTCTGTGCATGTGTATGTGTATGTGCATGTGTATGTGTATGTGTATGTGTATGTGCATGTGCATGTGCATGTGTTTGTGTCTGTGCATGTGTATGTGTATGTGTATGTGTATGTGTATGTGCATGTGTATGTGTATGTGCATGCGTTTGTGCATGTGGATGTGTTTGTGCATGTGTATGTGTATGTGTATGTGTTTGTGCAACCACGTGTTTTAGTTTGTTGAGTCTGTACCACGTGTTTGAGTTTGTCGAGTCTTTGCCACGTGTTTTGAGTCTTTGTTAGTTTTGGTTAACACATGTTTTGAGTCTTTGATAGGTGTAAACATGTGTTTTTGTTAACATTTGTTTTAGCATGTTGAGTCTTTGTTAGATATAAATGTGTGTTTGTATTTGTGTTTGTTGTGTCTTCATTAGAGTCGGACCTAATTTTGAGATATTGTTTTAGTCCGCGTAATAATCGTTGGGTTTGAGAAGAAATGAATTTATAAACTCGATTAATTAACCTTAAATTTTATGGTCGGCCTGGTTGTGAGGCCCATCCGTTTCAAAGGTTAATTGGCCTTGTTTATCGATTCATTTTAACTCACCTTTGATGGTTTTATTCGGCCCTTCTCAGTATTCTCTTATTTTGGGTCCAAAGAAAATGATTAATAATAAAACAAAGTTAGAATGTGTTGTTCTAGCCGGCGTAATAGTCTCAAGGTTAGAGAAAATAAATTTATAAATTCGATTATTAAGTCTAAAAACCCATGGTCAGCTCGTTGGTAAGTCCATCCATGGTGGAATTAATAATTGAGTTTATAAGCCTGTTTTAACTCGCCTTTTAATGGCTTCATTCGGTTCTTTACGACATGCACTTTCCACGAGTTAAATAAATAAATATGTCGAGGCTTAAATAAAAAAGTGTGTAGATAGAAGTCTAGAAGTAAGGTTGTCAGTTCTTCGAGCATTATTCTAGTCCACGTAATAGCACGCTTAGCTTGAGTTAACACAAGTTTGTTAATTCAAGTGATGGATTCTTCTTAAAACGGTCAGCCTGTGGATAGGGCTTATCCGAATTGAGAAACACTCACTTGCGCTTTCCAACTTATGCCAACTCGCTATGTCTGACTTTATCCGGCCCTTTATAATGCTCTTGTTGTAAAAAGTGTTGTCGTTTAGGGTCATATAGAAGTTAGAACACCTAAACTTGTGTCATAATTGAGTCGTTTCCTAAGTCAGTGTATAAGTGTCTTACACGCTAGGAGATATCATATATGGTCTAGTAAACCCAAGTTATGGGTAAGTCTTTATTTTCAGAGTCTGCATGTATGTGTCTTGCATTCTTTAAAAGTTTCATGTAAAGGTCTAGGATGAGTCTTTGTTATGGAGTCTGCATGTAAGTGTCTTGTATTCTTTAGAAAGTTTGATTTAAAGGTCTAGATGAGTCTTTGTGTTAGCGTCTGCATGTAAATGTCTTTCAGTCTTTAAGAAGTTTTCATACGAGGTCTAGGTTATAGGCGAGTCTTTTCTTGAGTCAATATGTGTCTGTCATTTTTAGAAAGTTCCATGTATACCCAGGTCATGGGTAAGTCCTTGAGTCATTGTGTAAATGTCTTTCCTTATTTAAGAAGCCACATATAAGGTTTAGGTCCAGCAAATCATAAGTGAGTCGTTGAGTCGTTAGCACGTAAGGGACTTTCAGTCATTAGAGAGTCGCATGTAAGTTCTGTGTCGTAGGTGAATCCTTTCCTAAGTCAATGTGAATCTTTTCGGTTGTTTTAGAAAGTCCAAAGTGAAACCCATGCCATGGGTGGGTCGTTAGGTTGTTTCTTGAGTCAGTAGCTAATGTGTCTTCATTCCTTAGAAAGTCTCATATAGGGTCTAAGTCATGGGTAGGTCCTTTCCTAAGACAGCACGTGTCTTTCACTTTAAGGTTGTCAGTTGCAAACCCATGTCATGGGTGTGTCTTTGTATAGAGTTAGCATGTAAGTGTTTTCCTTTTTGTAGAAATTCCAGTATAAGGTCTAAGTAATGGGTAAGTATGTGCCTAAAGTCGTCATGTAGATACCTATCTTTTGTTTAGGAAGTCCAGCATACACGCATGTCATGGGTGAGTCTTTTCTCGTATTGGCATATCATGTGAGTGTCTTTTGTTTCTTTTTTTTAGGAAGTCTAGTGTAAACCATGTCATAGGTTAGTCTTTCCGGGTCAACATATAGGCACTTACACTTCAGGAAATCTCATATAGATTTTAGGACATGCAGACCCATATCGTGCTAAGTCTTTTTCTTGAGTCGGCATATAGAAGTCTTTCATATAGAAGTGTTGCATCCTAGGAACTCCCGTGTAGGACAATTGGAATTTTCAAACTCATGTCCCGGGTGAGTCTCTCTCGAGTCAGCATATAAGCATTTTTCATTTTTAGGGAGTCCCATATAGTTCATTAGGTCATACATGCATTGGGATTGGTTTTTCTTCTTTTATCTAGTGTCAAGGTCAAGGCTTGAGCCAACAATAAAGGGAGTATTGGGGCGACAGGAAATTCTACAACTACAATAGATCTCGAGGACACCACATGGAGAATTGTTAGACTTTGAGAACATGATCCAGTCAGGGAAACTGCCCATACCAAAAGCAGCACAGAGGACCAGTTGAGGGATTCCCCATACGAAGACAAGGAGGGCACACCAAAAGGAGCTTTAGAGTTAGCTACAGTCCTGGTTGACAAGCATTTCATTTCCGAGGTCTGTTAGAGTCAAGAGTCAGTTCTTAATTCATTTCTTGAATTTAGTTGCTCTTGTTGCTATTTGTTCAAATAAAATTTTGTGCTTGTACTTTTTATTTGAGTTGAAAAGTCCTCTTATCCATTCACCATCCTTATAAACCAAGTCTAACAAATTCACCTTCTCTTATCTTTCCATCTTTTCATATACCTCATTCCCATCCCTTCATTTCTTGAATCCAGGGTTAGAGAGAAATTCAGAAAAAATAGAATTCGAAAAAGAAAGAGTGAAAAACTATAGAGTGGCCGGTTTGAAATCCTCATTGAGGCAAATCGGGCAAAAGGAGAGAATAAGATTGATGAAAGAAGTCAGCCTACATTCCCATCCAGCAGGCTGAGCAAAAAGGAGGGAGTGTTGTCAGAAAAGACCAAGTCCCATAATCTCTCTTAAGTGAATGCTCCTCATTAGAAATGTCGCAGCTTAACCAAATGTGTTGAGGACGGGGAGCTTCCGCCCAACATTCATTTCACCAACCACATTACCCTCGTCTTTTCATCCAATCTCGACCTATCACTTACTACCTATCATTTACATTTCTAGCCTTTTCCATCAAACCTCAACCTTTTCAAAACCCTTTCACTCATTAAACCAAAAGGTATGTTATGACTAAAGGAGAACAGGAGACAACCCATGAAGGAGTTCGAAAAAAGAGATTCAAAAAAAAAAAAAAAAAGAAGAGTTGAAAGGGATAAAAAAAAAGTTAGAGCAAAAAAAAATGGTGAGAGAAAAGAAAAAAAAGTCGAGGGAGATAGCAAAAAAGAAGGAAAAGGAGGAAGAACAAAAAAAAAAAAAAGAAAAGAAGAGGAAAGAGGGAGAATAAGAAACTAGAAGGCGGAAATAAGAGTCATGCACACCAGAATAATCCCATTGATCTCAAACCTTCACCTCATCATCCATACACCTCATCAAACCTTTCAACCTTCAATAACATTCCCCATCTTTCAATAACCATCCATAACCTGCCTTTATAACCATCTTTTCAAACCATTAAGCCTTCCTCGAGTCACTACCCTTTCAAAGTTGCGCTTAAAGAACTACGACTGGCCTGATTCCACCTTGGATACGTAGGAGAACCTCTTCGAGGCCCGGCCCAATATTTTTCAGTTTAGAAAGTTTCCTCGTTTAATAAATTGGTCTTTGAGAGAATAAAAAAAGAGAGAGTAAAAAGCTAGTCCGAAAACCCACTTAGGCGGGCTAGGCAAAAGAAGAGGAAACCTTGGATTTCTATCACCATCATTAACCCTCCATTTTCCATTCTCCTTCTATCAGACTTGAATATCATTCCATCACCCATGTTCCAACCTTCTCCTAAGAGATGATGTCTACCCCCTTTGACCATCTCTTCACCCTTTCAAGACACCATCGTCCTTAAGTGTCTCATTATCTTCATGTTCCAGCCTTTTCCCAAGAGATGATGTCTATCCCATTTGACCATCTCTTCACCCTTTCAAGACACCATGATCCGTAAGTGTCTCTTTATCCCCATGTTCTAACCTTTTCCCAAGAGATGATGTTTATCCCATTTGACCATCTCTCATTCCTTTTTAAGGCACGTTCATTCTTAAGTGTCTCCACATCCCATTCATTAATAATACCTCTCCCATCATCTCTTTCACCCAACACTTTCTAACTAACCTTTTAGCCTTTCCATTCCATCTCACCCTTTGAGGACTTTTTCAGCTTGATCATCAATGCAAGTATGAGGCTCTATCCCCACTTGTAGCACATCTGAGTGTGGCTCACTTCTCAACAAGAGCAAAAGCCATCCACATAATATCAGCGGCTAAACTCGCAATGAACAGACTCAGAGACAAACTACTCTAAACGGGGGGCTCGCGCTACCTTGGTGACATCGATCAAGACATCTTTCGGAGTTAGCTTCAAAAAGGGACACTTATTCCCTATTCTACAAGGTCCTGGATCTTCATTTTCATTGATGTCCTAGTAGTCTCTTGAGGAAAAAAAAAGAGAAGAAAAGAAAAAAAGAAAAAAGAAAAGAAAAGAAAAGAAAAGAAAAGAGAAAAAAAAGAAGAAAGAAAAAGAAAAAAGAGAGGCTAACTTGAAAACCCTTTGGGGCAAGTTAGGCAAAAAAAGAGATTGAGACTCACGACTAAGGACATACTTCCATCACGGCAACATAGGAAGCAATGCCTCCTTCTATTCGAAGATCTCCATGCATCATGTCATCAATCCAGATCAAGTTGGGGGCTTGCAAATCTCCAAAGTGCCTCCAAACCAGGACAACGTCATCCATAGTCTACATTAAGTTGGGGGCTTGCAAACCCTTAATATGTCCTCCTGAAGCAGAACATTATCATCAAGGGTCTACACCAAACCAGGGGCTTGTCGTACTTCAGCATAGATCTGCGAGCTATAGAAGTCATCTACGTGAGCATCCAAGAAGCATGTCCTTCAGGCCTAGCACCTCCGCCATTACTCCTCGTCCCTTAGACTGAAATGTTCCTCATCCTGAATTTTCCTGTAATTCCCTACAAGTGGCCTTGATCCTTAGGAAATCATTGTCTTAGGAAAGCATTGCCCGGAAAAAAAAAAACATTGTCTTAGGAAAGCATTTTCCTAGAAAGTCATTGTCTAAATAAAGAGTCGAGGGATTACCTGCATATACAATTGCATGTTTAGAATCATAAAGCGTCATGTGTGTGTCGTATCTAAGCATAATAGATTTGCATTGCATCCATAAGTTGTGTCAGAGTCACATTGAGTTAAGTTTATCATGCATGGAGTCAGTTTGTCTTGCATAAAGTCAATAGTCATGCATAAATGCATAGTTGCATAAAAAAAATGCATTGCTTGTGCAAGAGTCCAGTTGCATGTATACCTGCATGTCAGGAAAAAAAAAAGACAACAAAGAAGTGCCACATTATTCCAGAATGCAGAACTGGGGGTTGGTTGAGCCCATATGTCATCTCATTCAGGAAGGGTTTCTTATCACTAAGAGCAAGAGTAGAGCAACCTCTAATCCAACTCTAGCAGGTCAAGCTAGCATCCAATCAAGTCATAAATCGATTGTCCGACACGAAGGACAAAATCTTCCTCAGCCAGACACGAATGGCGATTGTCCGACACGAAGGACAAGATTCATCTTCATCCGCCAAACACGAATGGCGATTGTCCAACATGAAGGACATATTCTTCACATGACTTATACGGATCGGCGACCGTGTGAAATTTAAGAATCCATGTTCCCCCAATGGAATTCCAAACTCATGCAACCATGAGCAAAGAAGACGTTGGCATCTATATGCTTGAAGCAAAATTTGAAGTATCACCTACTTTAAATTCAACTTAAAGTGTTAAAATAAGCAGTAGCATGCAAGTCATTTCAATGGTAACATGCTATAAAAATAAACTTGTAGAAGAAATAAAGCACACCAAGGAATAAGAGCAGAAGAAGCCATCACTTCTCAATAAAACCCAAGGATACAAAAAAAGAAGAAAATCCAAAAAACAAGAAGAAGGCCAAGAAGAAGCTCCAATTTGTGATCACAAGAGTTCGATTCACACAGCCACATGCCATGCCCTCATTTGCCCAGGCTCAAGTCTGATCAGCCTTGGGGATATCTACAAAAATTACAAGCAAGTTTGGCCTGCAAAAGCTGGAGCGAATGCAAAGATTCCTCTCTTCTCTCTAGTGTCCGGCCGGGCTAGGGAAAGAAGGAGCCTTTGTCTTTTCTCCATGCTTGTTACCAAGGGCCCGAGTGAATGCAAGGATTCCTCTCTTCTCTCTAGTGTCCGGCCGGCCTAGGAAAAGATGGAGCCTTTGTATTTTCTCCATGCTTGTTTCCAAGAGCTCAAGCTTTTACATTTTCAAGGTGGAGCACGGCTAAGTGTGCCCAATAATGAGGGGTGGTCTTCTCAAGAACAGAGCATCAAGTTCCCAAATAAGAGCATTCTCCCAATGATCATGCCGACATAATTTGAGGAAAATAAGAGCCATCGACATCACGATCGATGAAGTCTCCAGGCATTGAATTGCCACTGAAAATTAAAATCAGAGCCACCGGCAGAGATCGGTGCAGTCTTAGCAATAAGAGTCGTCAACATCAACTTCGACGGAATCTCAGGAATAAGAGCCACTGGCATCGCGTCCAAAGAAGTCTCATCGGCATCAAAAATGCTATCATCATCAAAAATCCAAAAACAGGGTAGCCCATCGCCGTAAGTCCCCATCAGCATCAGGGTCATCGGTAGAGTTTCGATGTAGTCCCAATCCTGAGCCACCGGTAGAGTTTCGGTGAAGTCTCAACCACCAGGGCCATCGACATCTCAATCGGTGAAGTCCCTCGGCATTGAATTGCCATCATCATCATTATCAATGGCTTCCAGCCTCGCGTCTGGTTAGTCTCGGCATCTGGCCTCGCGTCCAGTTCATCATCATCATCATCAGAAAAGACCAAAAACAGGGTCGCCAATCGGCGTAAGTCCCCATCAGCATCAGAGCCACCGGCAAAGTTTCGGTGAAATCTCAACAACCAGGGCCATCGGCAGAGTTTCGACGCAAACCTAATCTTGAGCCACCGGCAGAGTTTCGGTGAAAATCTCAACCCCCAGGGCCATCGTCATCGCGATGGGTGAAGTCCCTCGACATTGAAAATGCCAACAATCATCAACATCGACACCGGGAATTACTAGAAACGACACTAGGAAAGACTAGAAAATCAGCACCAACATCCAAGAGTCATCAGCATCATGTCCAATGAATTCTCTCCAACAAAGCGCCATTCTCGCCTGAGATCACCTATCGGCGCAAGTTCGCCAACTGCGACACAGAACTTAGCTTCCAAGTGTCAGCCCACACCCTCACGTAAGATGCCTTCAGCATCCAAGATCACCTCAAGTAGGGCGTCATCCTCGCCTGAGATCAGCATACGATACGCAAAAACTCATCAACAGTCAAGTAGAGATCATACTTGCTCGAGATCATCCCCGACAGAGGCGCATGCCACCCACAACAGCGATGCAGGACTCAGCTTCCAAGTATCACCCTAGGCTTTGCACTCCAAAGTCATATCTTCAGGCTTTGCAATCCAAAGTCATATCCCAACCGATGTCCATAGAATCAAGTCTACTTTGATTTTCATCCTATCCTCGGACTCAATCAAAGTGGGGGCTATCTGTAGACACTGGATTTTGGCACATAAATATATAGCATTCCTATACATAACGAAGCAAAATTGAAGAAGAAGAAGAAGTCGGACGATAAGCTAGATTTTATCATAGATTTTATATATTTTTAATGTAATTTTATTATTCCTCTTTTGTGTATTTTTAGTCAGAAAAATTAGGAATTAGAAAATAAGGGAAGCTAAGTTATGCAAGCCACGCGCCAAAAGGTCTCAAGTTCAAAGCCTAGCAAAAGCACTCAAAAGCACTCAAAAACACTCTCAAAAGCTAAATAACAATATGCTCATTTCGTCCAGTGTGAAGGGCAGCTTCCCTAGGTAGGTTGACATCACACTCCACCGTCCATGCATGCATGGATGAAGCTGGTGCCTCCCCCCTAGCGTAGTGGCCTGCCGGCCTACACACACCGACCACACATGGTCAATTGACCATGTGCTGCCGTTCATCTCCATACACTCCCCCTACTGCCTAGAAACTTGCATTGCTGACTGCCACAGCTGAGGTGAATGCATGTGTATATATATGCATGTATTGTCCACCCTCTACTCCTCCTATAAATACCACCCTTCTCTCAACCCAAACTCACTCAATCATTCACCCATTTCTCCTCCTACACTTTCATTCATCCATTTTATCATTCCTCTCATCTCTCTATTCTCTATTCTACTATCATCAATCTACCATCTTTTCTATCACCTTTCCACCACTTCCTTACCTCCACCATCTCCTATTCTATCCTCCCTTAAGCCTCTAAACCCTCATCCTATCCATTCTTACATAAACACCACAAAAGCCTAGCCTTATACACTTAAAACACCACTAAAAGGCCATAAAAGAGCCTTTTCATCATCTCTAACCTCCACCATATTCTCACCACCATTCTCTTCATTTCTTCATCCTATTAAACTCCTAATCCATACTCTCATCCTATCCTCCCTCATTTCCACATAATCTCCCATAAAACCCCCCAAAAAAAATCCACAAAAGCTTACCTTTCTACTATCCAAAAACCCCACAAAAAGAGCCTTTTTATACCCTTTTATCATCCCTTTTTCTTATCATCTTTTACCATCCTTTCTATCATTATCTTGACACTTAGAGGGGAGGCATCAAGGAGGATTCTTCAAGCATCTAAAGGCTAGGCAAGGCTTTCTCCAACGAGGTTACAATATAAGCTTTAAGTTGTTTTCTTTTTCCTTGTAAATAATTGTGTATATTTGTATCTTCTTTATTTTGTATCATTCTTGTTGCATGATTCAATGAAGTAATTCTATAAAGTATTCATTCGTTTCCCTTCCAAACTTTATCAAAAGCACATTTTAAACTTTTAGTGGAGTCTTTCCTTTTGTGAGAGGCCAACTCTTAAAGTTTACCTTTCGAGTTCGTAGCCTTACCCCCGAATCCATTCTTGGGTTTCACCGGCGGAGTCTTTCTTTCTTTTCTTTTGGTTTTGTCTTTGCTTTTCCCTTAAAAAGTCGGGTGGCGACTCCTATTTCGAACCAAAACACATCGAGGATTGCCTAAACTGTGGTTTACACTGTTTTACAATGTATTGATGCAACTTTAGGGCATTCTTCTTATATTTCTAAATAATATTTGCATAAGTCACTCTCTTCCGAGCCTAACATTTAAATGAGCAAATTGGATTAAGTCTAGAAGAGTTTGGAGCAAGTGGATGTTCACTCTTAAAGGTTTAATTCGATGACTCATAAAATGCATAAGTAAAGGGAAAGTGATTTTACAAAATATTATACATGAAATGTTTGATTAATTCCTTAAAGAGTTTTCAAAGGTTAAACCCCCAGCACAAACCACCGAATCACGCCCCAATCCAAACGTGGACATTCGGAAGCCCGAACGGCGAGGAAAAATGTCCACAGCAAGGTGAATTCTTACTACCCAAATCTCATTCTAAGTACATGCATTCACTAATTTCACAATTTAACACAATCCTAACTAAAATCCTAATTTTTTCTTCACTCAAGAGTTCACTTAAACTCTCTTTACTCCTACCTAATTAACATGCAAGCATCCTTGAATCTCATAATATTATTGAAAATAACATGCATCAACCAAATCCATGAATTAAACCTACTTCCATAGTTTCTTACTTGATTCACATCAATCCAACCATTTTTACTCATCAATCACCAATAAAACCCTAAAACATCATACTCATACTTGATAATGTCTCAAAAGAACTAATTACAACCAACAATTCCATAATCTTTCACCAATCAATCCAAGAAAATTAATTTAAGAACTTAGGGTTTAAGATTTACCTTTGGAGAGAAGAGCAAAGAGGAAACAGAGGGAAGGATGGCTGAAAGAGCCGCAGCCAGCAACGACCAACGCCAGTGACTTGGTGCCGGCGGTCGACACCCGGCAGGAGGGGGAAGGCTGGCGAGGTCGAGCAGCGCCGGGCAGACAGACAGAGAGGAGAGGCGTGAAGGCAAACAAGAGCAACAATGGAGAGTGAGAGAGTGAGAGATTAAAAGGGTCTGAAGTTTGAAAATGAAATACAACGATATAATGAGGGAGTATATATTATAACTCCTCCTCCTCCTTATAAGAATGGTCCAAGTCCCTCAAAAAAAAAAAAATTGTTGGGCTGCCAATTAAAAGGGAGGTAATTAGGCCCAAACACTTATTACTTCCTCTCTTGTAACCCGATACCATTAATTTGGGTTCTCGAATAAAATTCTACGAGACTAAACTATGAGAAATTTTGCTAGTAGAACTTCTATGAGTACTCAATTCCCCAATAAAAATTAAATTCGAACCAAAATTTTCAGATAAAATATCTGAATACTATGGTTTACTAGAAAGGATCGGTAATACTATTTGAGAGACATCTATTAAAAATTACTGTGATGGAGAGTCGGTGGTCGTTATGCTGTTTAAGTCCTGCAAAACACACAGTTAGAAGAATTGAAATGCGCGACTTAGGTTAATTACTTAATTAATTATCTTAATTAAACGATATTAGGGTCCGGTTAACACTGAGTTATTACACTTATTCACAGATATGAAATTCCTCCTAATCCCAGGAATGTATCTGACATCCTCCAACTTCCAAAGACCACCATTAGTAGTCTTAATCATTGTTATTAAAATCTCAATCCGGATCAATGATTCTACAAGACTACACTCCAAAAACCCTTCATCGATCCAACTTTTATTAGGATCTTAAAATAGTTAGGATCTTACGATCATGGTTTAGCCTAAGTATTGTGTGTTAGAATCCCAATACAATTCCCAATACGATTCTACGATCCAATGATTCGGTCCACGATCCAACGTGAATTTGATAATGTTTATGCACATTATCATCTTTATAATTTTTTCATAACAATATGAATTTTGTATTAAAGTTATCCATTGATATATAATTTAACATATTGCTTCATTACAAGTGAATATTTGTAAAAATTTTAACATATATTATAGGACTTTTCAGATATTTTCCTATTTTATTAGAATCTTCCTCGATATGATTATTTGATGTCGATCCTAACTACGTTCATCAATCTTAACTTGGATCCCAATTCTAACAATCTTGGTCTTAATTGCCATATCTATTTTTCCTGTTATCTCATAATACTTGTCACCTACAGTGTAAACTTTGCTAAAATTTCCACTCTTGAAATTATGAAATAACTCCCTAATAGATGAAAAATGAAAGGATGCACCAGTAACAACTATTCATGACTCTTCAGGACTAGACACATTCAAGATCAAGACTTCACTAAGGTCTTTGGCAGAGTTAATAGAGTCTTGATCATCCATGTTACCCTTTCCCTTCCTAGGCTTAAGGCAATCCCTTTTGATGTGACCCTTTTCACCACAACCATAACACACAACATTGTTCATGTTTCTAGACTTACTTTTACCCCTGAATTTTGATCGCCCCGTGAAATTATTCGAATTCCTATTGTTTTTTCTACCCCTGACACTTAGAACACTTCCCTAAGTTTCATTGTTATGCTTCTTCTTACGAAGACTTTCACTAAGAAGTGTAGCCTTAACTTCATCATATTTCAAAGCACAAGTGCAAGCCCTTAGCACCACTAATAGCAGTTACAAGTGTTTCCTAAGGGCCAAGTAATGAAAAAACAATATACAAGCTTTAACCTCATCATCAAATTCCATCTTAACAAAAGCAAGTTACGCCCCTTAGTAATCTCAATAATATGATCAACCATATTACCATCATTGGCCATCCAAATTCTAGTTAATCTGCAAAACAAATATACCTTATTGATCACACAAGGTTTCTCATAATATCCTCTAACGCCTTCACCAATTCATTGTCATCTTTTTGTCCTTAATGTTGAATAGCACGTTCTTAGCCAGCATCATCATGATCTTCGACATTGCCTATCGATCGAGCAGATCATAGTCTTCCTGACTTATCTTGTCTGCCTTTTTCTCCAGCAACAAAACATGTAGACCCTTCGAGTACAGCAGATTCTCAATCTGCAATCTCTAGAAAGCAAAGTCATTCTCGTTGAACTTATCAATCTCACACTTATCCTCCGACATTGTTTCAATGCAAGTTCTCTATCAACAACCTACGACCTCTAATACCAGTTGATAGGATAGTAGAGCCCTCAAGCAAACCACAAACAATAACGATAAGGGCAGAAAAGAGATCAAAGAAGATACTAAAGATTTAATGTGGAAAACAAAACCCAAAGTGAGTCAAAAACCGCGTAATTGATGCACTAGTACGATGAGGACTACATGTGTTTGAAGAAATCTCTAATAATCAACTTTCCCTCAAAGGATTGAAAGATTTCTCTCTCTAGTGTATCTTTTTTCTCAATTGTGATTATGATGTGTAATGCAATGAATGAATGACTCAATGAATATATACACTAGAGAAAACCTCTTCTCCAAGATACCACTTCTTCAAGAAACCCCATCTCCAAGGAAAATAGGCAGCTACTTGAAAATAAGGTCAAACCGAGCTTATTTTTAACTCGAATAATAATTGATCTCCACACACATAAACACTAGTTGCTACTTTGGATCAAGCACAACTCATTTTCTATTGATTCCGGCACAGGCATTCCACCTAGGCTTGATGGTTTCATCCATGACAGTGTTAAAGCTCACACTAGGCAAAACAGAAAGGAGAGAAAACATTGTTGAAATGAATCATGTATGATTAGCAAAGTTGCACGTAAGGGAGTGCTTGGATAAAAATGCCCGTAACCTTTCTAATTTGGGAAAAAATGTCACTAAAGTTTTAAAACTATCAAAACTGTCATCTAACTTTCTATTATGATCAAAAATACATTTCTAACCTTTAATTAACCTGTTATTGCAGCTAAACTCCCCAAAAGAAATAATAAAAGCCGAAATCTTAATTGAAAACATACACCCCCCCCCCCAATTTTAGGTGGATGAAAAAATTGAGGAGCAGATGGCCCTTTTTATGAACAAAAGACAGGTGATTCCATGTGGAAATTGGGTTTCTTTTTATTTTTAGGTTTTAATTAAGATTTTGGTTTTTTTTTAAATTTTTTGGGAAGTTTACTTGCAATAGCATGTTAATTATAGGTTATAAAGGTATTTTTGATCATAATGGAAAACTAGATGACGATTTTGATAGTTTTAAAACTTCAGTGGCATTTTTGCCCAAATTGAAAAGTTTAAGGGCATTTTTATCCAAACACTCGCCGTAAGGCTATACTTTTGAGGATATATTTCGAATAAAAAATATCGTAAGACAAAGCTTGTTAAGCATCATAAGATCATCCATGATGATGCGCTGACTTCTAGGTATTTTCTGGAAGATGTTGACGACTGCTCTTAAGATAGTATCAATTGAAAAGCTCAGAGAACCATGGTGATTAGCAACGCTATAGGCATAGAGATCATTAGTGATCAAGAGGCGGCAAAGAGGTATATATTTTAAGAAGAAATTACAAAATTGAAGGCATGGAGGTCGGTAGGATCATACTTTAAAAATGCAACTATTTTAATAGGCTTTGACAGGAAGCGAATGTAGTGAAGGGTGCCTCTTGGGCAACGAGTAGACCCTATTCTTTGGTTTAGTTGGATATAACTCTTTTAACTTATCCTAACTAATCCAAACCTAACACAATTTTCCAAAAAATCATTCACTTTAAAAACACAATTCCCCAAAAAGCATCATAACTTATCCTAACTTATTCCAACTTATCCTAACCTATCCCAACTTATTCATCCAAACTTGAAAATAACCTTACAATGCTCTTGAGCAATGCTGATCTTTGTTATTTGTTTCTATTGACGTTTTGCTTATGTGTTGTCCACTATGTATATCTGAACTTTACTTTGCATAATTTAAAAGAAAAAAATAATATATCATATTGTTTGATATTTTCTTTTCTTTATGAACTGTAAGTATCCCCTCGGTTTTTTTTATTTGTCGCTCTATTTGTTTATATCGGCAACTTTGATTGTTAATATTTTGATTTACACAATGATTCATCATACAAAATTGATATCATTATATTTATATGAAAAAATACTATTAGATAAGTATTAAACTAAACTTTTTTTATTAAAATATTATATAAAAAATTATTAAATAAAAATAAATATTGAAAACCGTGAAATATAATTATTTGTGGAAGGAGGATAATTTAGACGAACATTTTCCCCAATGATTCTTCCCATAAAATCTTCCAAGTGGACAGCAAAAGGTCCTGTGTGGGGTCATGCTCCACTCAATCATTTTATGGCTATATATATAAGCTATCGGACATGTACTTATATAGTTGCAAACTGTTACAAGTGAGAGAGAGTCAAAAGTTATGGCATCCACTCCTGGTATTCTTACTCACTGGCCATGGGAGCCTCTTGGCAACTTCAAGGTCTCTCTCTCTCTCTCTCTCTCTCTCTCTCTCTCTCTCTCTCTCTCTCTCTCTCTCTCTCTCTCTCTCTCTCTCTCTCTCTCTCATGCATTTAAACTACAAGGTTATAATTAAGATCACCAAGACGAGAGCATATCTATACTGTTACAGTTGGTGTCACCCAACATTGTTCTTTATTGGAAAAAATGAGTATACAAACAAGACATTGAAAGTAATATGTATACACATTGTTGATTTCTGGATCCGCGTCTCAAAATCATAAAAATAACAACAGGATGGTACTTCCAATACATCTCTCACAGAGTAGCATATACTACATACATTTGTAGTTTATACTTCATCATATCTATAAATGAACAACAACAATATTGATAGTAAACAACGTGATATCTGCAAGTAAAAAATTATACTATTTGAAGCACAAACTACAAAAACACATTTTTCATTTTTAAGCACGAGTATATAAGCATGATCGTGACTCGTAACTCATTGCTTACTTTGTTTTCTATCTATTGTTGTTGAATGGTTGAAGTATGTGGTAGTAGCACCTTTGGTAGTCCACAGCATATATTCGTTCTTCACGAAAGCGGAGGAGGACAGAGATTTCAGCAATCTTGCTATATTCCCATTAATGCTGTGGAGGATGCTTCACAATCAACTCTGGATAAGTCTCTCTCGTTATCGAACAGCCAAAGGCAAAAATCTCATCCTCGATCGAAGCCTTGAATTTGAACAAGTTGACAGGGAAAGGTCTTGGTATGTTTATTAATCATCTGCATAACCCTCCTCATTTCTGTGAATTATTGCTAGAATTGGTGTTAATAATCATACTTTAACTTCCATGTACACAACTCAAAAGTAATCTTGATTTCGGCACAAAATTCAGTACAAAAGTTAGATAAAAAGTTGAATGTAATTAATTTTGATTGCACTTGTTTGGAGCATATATATGTCCATATAAACATGGTACAAAAATCAACAACAATTACAAATTTACATCAATGTCTATGATACTCGTATATGCCATCTACATTGGACAGTGACATGACACTCAACAATTTTCCAAATATATTTGACAAATTTATTGTGCCAAGTGTTATTATAACCAGAATCGACCTAATAAATTTAGAAATAAAACCCCAACCACATCATGCATCCCACAATTTCTACCATTTCAAAAATGCCTTAATTGAGGCCCATATTATCTTTCGACTTATTATTAATCAATGGTTATTATAAACAGCAGTAATTCTTATGTAAGACCGTCTTATTATAAATTTATTGTAAGACATGTAATTTTGTGGTGACTATTTATTAATAGATGGGTGAGTAATAATTTATTTGAACTGACTCAGATAAAAGTCACCCCATAATAAATTTATTAGTCATACTCGTGTCAAAAAGTCATTCTAATATTACTTATTAATCATAATAAAATATTAAAAATGTCATCCTAAAAAGAATCTGTCTCACAATAAATTTACATGAAACGGTCTTACGCTAGAATTTGCCTATAAACAGAATCGAGCTAATAAATTTAGAACAATGATGATGAGAATGGTAGCTAGATATTTTGAGAGGAGGTACCGAGTAATATTTAATTGTAATTATTTTTGCTAGTTCCAACCGTATACCAGCATTAATATCATCCCATACTTTTTGTCAAAATTGTTGGGGTTTAGGATAGAGTGACATTTATGACTTTTGTTCAAAGTCTTTCCGTGCTACGTTACGCCCTCCCTCTCACTTTTTTTTTTTTTTTTTGAGAAACTCCCTCTCACATTTTATATGTATATATGTACTTCAGTTTCCTTTGCCGAAAAAGAAAATTAATAAAAATAAAAAAAGGAATCCATTACCCCCTCCCTCTCACATTGTACTCCATCATTTAATACTAGCTTCGTCCCATTACATTTGTCTATTTACTTAATTTGACAAGATCAATGTATATTGGAATTGAGGTAAAAAGTTTATAATTTACTCAAAATACTCATACTTTAATTAAAGATAATAATTGTTGGAATTGTAAAAAATGAAAATGAATTTATTAATTAAAGGTAGAAAAATAATTACAAATATTGGAATTATAAATTGGACAAATATTTTGGGACAAAGAAATTAGATAAAAGGACAAATATTTTGGGACAGAGTATTATGTGTCAAATTGACCAAATTTTTACACTTTTCTATTTATTATTTTAATATTTTTAATGACTGCTCTACCAATTTAATTCTTAATAAATTTTATAATTAAAAGATAGAATTATAATTAGAGTTATTTTGTCCACTTGCTTTATTTTTGCCACAATATTTGACCACCTTGATTATCTAACTTCTAGATAATTTGATAGATATGAACGGAAATAGTATGTTGCTATGAATTACAAAAAACTAAATTTTAAAAACTTAATTAACTACTGCCTTGGTTTCTAAATATATGTTGCCATGAGAATTGTGGAGTTAACTTTTGGAAATTTTGACAGGGAATTTCACATTATATACAATGATCCACCATATGAAAATTAGTATCATTATATTTAAAGTGTAAAATATTTTTCTAAAATACAATTTTGTAAATTTTTTGTAAAAATTTCAAAGTAAAGTAACAAATATTGTGGAAGCTACTCTGGAAAAAGTAACAAATATTGTGGAATAGAAGAAATATTAATTTCTAACATATATCATATTTTATCATACAAAACGGCCATTTTTTATTAGGTCATGAAACAAGTATTGTAAAATTCATAGTAAAAGATACAAAATTTTTATCTGTCTTTTACGATTTTAGTGTCAATCTTTAATCAATAAATTCTAATACAAAATTTTTATTAAAAAAAATATAATATTATACCTTTTTAATATATAGTATTTTCATTGCGAATCTAATGACATCAGTTTTATATGATGAATCATTATACAAATTAAGATATTAACTGTCAAAGTTTTTAACACAATTTTCTAGACGACATATAAATAAAAATGTTAAGAGTACTTTCATACGATATAGGAATATAATATATATTTAATGAAAACATTAGTTAAAACATCATTTTGGAAACAGTAAAAAAAATCAAAAAGTAGCAAATAATTCTCAACATTTGTGTTGATCTAGGGAAATTAAAATAATCAACTTAGCTAATCATCGAGTTTACTTGCTGATCCTCTCAATGAAGCTTAATAATGGGAAATGAATTGAACAGTGTCGGGTTTATGGCCCAAAATCTATTGAAGGAACGAGAGGGATGCCACCAACGTCACATAGGACGCTAGCAGCGCCCCTCAACGAAGACTGCAAGACGGAGATGCTACTAGCGTCTAAACGCACGCCACCAGCGCTTTGTTCAAGTGAGGCGCTACTCAGGGGTCTAAGATGCTAGCAGGGGGTCATTGAACCCTAGTAGGGGGTCTTCCAGAGACCATCAAAAGCGAGACGCGGCCAGCGTCTATCCGACGCTACCTCTTCCTAGGTTCTCGTCTGCGGCGGCTCTTCACTTTTATTTCTAGATTTTTGTAATATTTAACCTAGTTTCCTTTTTCCTTCATTCTACTATAAATATAGGTTGTTATCAACCTATAGACCTACGGCATACGAAAAACACACACACACAGAGCATTCTTCACCTCTACCCATCTCTAGGTTGTGAGAGTCCTTTAGAGAGCTCGTTTGTCTTTAGTATATCCCGCTGTGCTATTAACCCCTTGTGATCTTGCCATCGATCCCCTTGCATTATATAGCATGTGCTATTAACCCCTTGTGATATGGCCGTCGATCCCCTTGCGTTATATAGCACCTTGGGATCTCTCTTGTAATCTCTCCCCTTATACTAGTGGATTATTGCTCCGTTGCCGTCCGTGGTTTTTTCCCGATTTGGGTTTCCACGTAAATCGTGTGTCTTTATACTCTCTATCTTTTAATTACTGATCTTGTTATATTACTTCCCAATTTATACATCCTGATTATTTTCTCTTCCGCTGCAAATACTAGGCCTATCTTATATTTTACCTCGATCCTAACAAATGGTATTAGAACCTCACAAGGGTATCTGAACCAGATCTAACAAACAGATTTGTGGTGCATGGGAAACTTATATATTTTGTTTGGTTGGTATTTTGAACAGGGATGACCAGATACTGTTTAATGGCATCTTATTCTACTTCTTCAGCTGGGCGATAGAGGGTGCGAAGAATCTGCCCTTATGGAGAGCAGACGGCATGCTCCTCATGCTGTTGCTTCATGCTGGTCCGGTCGAGTTTTTATACTACTGGCTTCATCGAGCGTTGCACCATCACTTCCTCTACTCTCGCTACCACTCTCATCATCATTCCTCCATTGTCACCGAGCCCATCACTTGTACGTAAATCCATCTAATGAATTTAACGAGTGTTTTGCATTTTGGATCCCGAAGTGTAGGGTAATTTATTTTTCTGGATCTTTGGTTTTCACTGTTAGTTTTTTGCACCTTAAGGTTTGTGGATTGAATAAAAAAGGACCTTAAAGTTTGTGGATCGAAAAAAAAAGTCCATGTCCCGTAATCTTTTTCTTCCTACGTTTGAATTTTTTTTTTCCCGATTTGCATCAAACTTTAGGACTAAGGTTAAAACTGATATTGAAGCTATAATACATATCTCTTGTTAGGGGTCTAAGTAGTTTCGACATAAATAAGAGATGCGTACGTACTTCAATATCAGCTTTGACCTTAGTCATGAAGTTTGGAGCAAATCGGGAAAAAAAAATTCAAATATGGGAAGAAAAAGAAAAACGGTCCACAAACTTTTTTTAGCCAACAAAATTAAGGTCCTTTTTTATTTATCTCATAAACTTTAGGGTCTAAAAAATTAACAATGAAAACTAAGGATTCGGAAAATAAATTAACCTATACTTAGGGTTCCAAAATGCAAAATACACTGAATTTAACTCCTACGCACTTTTACTAGTAGTATATATGAGTTTTCGACCTAGCTAGACATCCCGCTAGACATCTCATAAGTATCTTATTTTGGTATAAAATCTATAAATTTTTATATAAATTTTGAAAAAACGGTTTTGCTAAATGTCGCCCTAGGGGCGATGGATAAGGAGTATCTGAATTTGTTTTATATCTTATTTTTGGTGTGAATCTAAATTGATTTTATATCATAATATCTATTATATAATACTTTCCTATTAGAAAAATAAAATCATGTCTAATTAATTATTTTTAATTGTACTTCTTGTTATTACTTAAATTTGATAGGGATAAGATTTTATTTTTCAAAGAATTTGATCCCCTCATGAAAATTTTAATTCCCTAATATCTTGGTTGAATCGCTCTATTAATAATTAGTATATTGGAATGAGAATACTCAAAGTTTATAAACTACACCTCACACATTCTTGTAATCTTATTTTCTATCAACCCGGCTTCTCAAAATACATTTTGAGTCAATAATTATGCTCCATTATCAAAAGTATTGAAGCTATTGTTCTCCATTATTTAGCTCATAGTTGAGCGTCAATGCAGGAGATTTAGTTGAAAATCTTCCTTAAGTAAATGGACATTGGGGGTTGAATAACAAGTAGCCAATAAATCAAAATCAATATATGTACTCCCTCTGTTCCATATTAATTGTCGTCTTTGGAAATTGTGCTGTAAAATTTTAAAAAAATTGACCATAAATTTCTCAATATATATATAAAATGAGTTGCTATATAAAATTATTACCATTAGATTCGTAACGAAAAATACTATCATAAAATTTAATATTGCAATTGTTAATGATATATTATATGAGAAATCATCAATCAAAGAGTGATATTAGAGACCATAAAAGTTAAAATTATGACAATTAATATGAAACGGATGGAGTAATTAATTAGGATTTTATTCAGCTTCCTAATGAATTTCGGACTCATACCTCAGAATCAATATGATCAATTTTCCGACAAACATTAATGGAATGATGAGAACATTAAGAAGTGATTTTGGTTATTCAACAATATTGAACAACATTATATTTGAGATTTCGTTTTAGATAGTTGCATATCAAAAGCTTCTTTTTTTCATCATTTATCTTATTTTTTTTAATAATAGATTTTATCATTGCTTAAATTTAACTAGACATGATTTTATTTTTCTAATAGGAAAGTAGTATATAATAGATATTATCATATAAAATCAATTTAGATTCATACCAACAATAAGATATAAAACAAATTTTGATACTCCTTATCCATCGCCCTCAGGGCGACATTTAGCAAAACCGTATTTCTAAATTAAATCTAGTTACCCAGATGTTTTTTAAGTTAATATTTACCACCCTAAGCTTTTGAACCAAATTTATTAAGCTACTTTTCCAATAAATTTTGCAATTTTTTCGATGGATGTATGATATGTGATTAAACTTGTTTACTGAAATTATGATAACTTTAGCAACCAAATTTCATCACATATCATACATTCGCCAAAAATGTTGTTAAATTTACCAGAAAAGTAGCTACATGAAATTGGTTCAAAAACTTAGAAGGAATGAATATCAACTCAAAAATGTTAGGGTCAAACTTATAAACCTAGTAAACTTCGAGTCGAGTATATGCAAATGTTTCCATGGTCATACGTATTAACAATTAATTTGTTTATTATGTGGCTAATTGTTGTACTTTAATTTGGTGCCATGCATGCAGCGGTGATCCACCCATTCGCGGAACACATTTCTTACTTTGTTCTATTCTCCATACCTCAGTTGACAGTTTCGTTTGCACGAATGAACTCCATAGTTGCCACGGTCGTCTACATCACCTACCTTGACTTCATGAACAACATGGGCCACTGTAACTTTGAGGTTGTCCCCAAATGGCTCTTTTCCATTTTTCCTCCCCTCAAATACTTCCTCTACACTCCCTCGTAAGTGTCCTACATTTCAAACCGAACCATTTATAATTATGCCACTACCCATTACTCACTTGCTAAGAACCATTTGCTAATTAATAATTGTGACAGGTTTCACTCGTTGCATCACACACAATTCAGGACCAACTACTCGCTATTCATGCCATTGTACGACTACATCTATGGAACAATGGACAAATCCACTGACTCTTTGTATGAAACTTGTCTGAGGAGGCCAGAAGACGTCCCAGACGTGGTGCACTTGACACATCTGACAACGCCGCAATCAATCTACCATCTCAGGGTCGGATTTGCCTCCCTTGCGTCCAAGCCACTAGCACCGAAATGGTACTTGTGGCTCATGTGGCCCGTCACGTTATGGTCCATGATAGTCGCATGGGTTTATGGAAAAACCTTTGTTGTTGAAACAAACACCTTCCACAATCTCAAGTTACAATCGTGGGTCGTACCACATTATATCATGCATGTGGGTAACTTCGCTCCTAATTCATTCATATGTATATATATGGAAAATTTGTATATATAACCTCTTTAGCTTTATGACATTTATATATCCGATCCTAACATTTTAGAGTTACTATTTACCTTGCCTAAGGTTTTGAACTAATTTCGTTTAGCTACTTTTCAGTAAATTTAGCAACTTATCCGGTGAATGTGGGATATGTAATGAAATTTGTTTGCTAAAATCATTGTCATTTCAGCAGATAAATTTGATTACAAATTACAAATTCACTGAAAAGGACGCTAAATTCATCGAAAAAGTAGCTACATGAAAATGGTTCAAGACCTTAGGGTGGATCAATATTAACTTTAAAATGTCAAAATTGGATTTATTAAATGTAATAAACCTGAAGAGATATATACAAACTATCCGTATATACATTTTATATTTTGGAACTTTAAGTATTTTTTTCCCCCATTTTGTATGTATAGTATTTCTTAAAATCGCAACGGGAGGGAATTAACCGTATGATCGAGGAGGCAATACTTGAGGCCGACGCTAAAGGAACAAAAGTTGTCAGCCTTGGACTTCGAAATCAGGCAAGCAAGACCATTATAATTACCACACTTTTGATCCTTTAATTTGGAGTCTTCCTAAACTAACTATTGACAAAGTTAAATCTTGCATTTATTTAATAATTGATTAGGGGGAAGAACTGAACAGAAATGGAGAAGTGTACTTGGAGAAGCATCCAAAGCTGAAAGTGAAAGTGGTGGATGGGAGCAGTCTAGCGGTGGCAGTGATTCTCAATAGCATTCCCAAAGGAACTTCGCATGTTTTATTCAGAGGAAGAATATCTAAGGTTGCTTATTCCATCGTCTCTGCACTTTGTCACAAGGGAATTCAGGTAACAAGTTACACTTTCGTTAGAACTTAGAAGCGTTTTTGTACTAAAAAAATCCCAACGTAACATAAAATTGTCAATGTGCGTACGTCAAATTAAAATTCAGGTTATTGTCCTAAGGAGGAATGAATACGAGCAGCTTAGAAAGAATTTATCATCAGAATGCTCCAATTATCTCACTCTTTGTGGAAAAAGTTCCAGCTATGATCACAAGGTAAGTCTCTTTTTTCATTTCTAATTACAGGATAATAACATGTACTACCCCCCTCCCAAAATTTTTGTCAATTTTACTAAATTTTAGTCGTTAATTATTCAAAAATTACAATGAATTGCAGTATGAAATTACTGTCATTAGAAAGATATTTTATTAAATATTACAATGGTCAGTGGCGGGTCCAGACATCCAACTTAGGGGTGTCCAATATACTTGTTATTACATAAGCGTTTTTTAAAAATAAAATAACAAAATTAAAATAAATTAAAATTAAAATTAAATGACATATTCACCAGCTTAACAAAATTTCACATCATCATATAAATATGCCAACCAAATAAATTGAAATTTCACATTAACTATATAGTTATATCTTAAACTTATACTTATATCCCATTGCCCAAATTGGCTTACATTTTTTGTTTATAAAAAAAATAATTGGATACTCCCTCCAACCCAATTAATTTGTACGTCCAGTTTACTTTTTTACGGACTTCGATGCAACATTTTTACCATTAATTTTTCACATTTTGTCTTAGCAAGACTAATAATATTATATTCAGGTAAAAATAATTTTCATTATAAATCTAATAGTGGTAGTCTTGTATAACAACTCAACATATAATTTGATAAATTAATGATTAAAATTTACAAATTTTGACCGAATTAGTCAATTCAGACAAGTTATTTGGGACAAATGGAGTATTATGTTAGGGTTTTGGGGTTGCTAGTAAACTGGACACCCCTATTATATTTTTTGGGATTTTTTTACGGTGTCCACTTGCTCCAATTAAAAAAATTTATTCCGAATAATATTAGAGAATCACAAATTTTTCTTCAGCCATGAGTATCCGTGGAAACCCAATAATGCTACAAATCCTCCCCTGACAATGGTGTTAATTTGTTATTATAATTCATTATAATTTATGAGTTATCTACCATCGTATCAAAGTTTAATCAAATTGCTAAAGATTTTGAAATGGAAGCAATACTTGCTTTGGTTCAAGCATGTCATAAAGTTGTGTTTTGTTGGTTAAATGGGGTAGGTTTGGTTGGTGGGAGGTGATTTTACTGAAGAAGAGCAATTTATGGCGCAAAAAGGGAGCGTATTTATTCCTTTCTCTCAATTCCCACCGAAGAAAGCAAGGAAAGATTGTTTTTATCTGAATACCCCGGCGCTTATGGCTCCCAAGTCTTTTGGCAACTTGCACTCATGCGAGGTTCGTCTCCAACGTTCTTGACATTGTTTCAACATTTTATTTACTCACTGCATCACTTGTTGTATGTCATTTATTGAGGGTTGAGAAACCGATATTGCAACGTAAGTATATTTTTTTAAAAAAAGGACAATGATACACGTCTTGACTCAAGATGGTTAAAAACCATCTTAAATTATGCATAATTCATATTTTTGTAATTTTTAATAATATTTTCTCAAGTAATTATATATATTTATCAAATATAAGAGTATAATATTTATTTGCTAGGTCAAAAAATATTAATAATAATCTAATTTTATCAATCATAGTAAAAAATGTACATTTTGTGCATATTTTTATATTTATAACAAAATATGAATAAATAAATATTTTTATATAATTTATAAGTCATAATAACCCTTAAAGTAATGAAAATTACCTTTATAATAATTTAAATATACTTACATTTAATTTTTTGAGTGTTTTACATAAAATGTAGTATGGTTAAGGATTATCTTGTGTCAAGATGTTTATCATTTTTGTTTTAAAAAAATTTGTGATCACGGTGACAAAATTAAAAATCCCCAAGTATAATTAAATACTCCATGGCCTCCGTTTCATGTTAATTATTATCTTTAAAAATTATACAATTAAATTTTAAAAACTTTGGATCATAAATTTGTCAATATATACAATGACTTGTTATATAAAATTAATAATGTTATATTTGTAATGAAACTAATATCCTAAGAGTATGATATTACAATTATTATTAAAATATTATATGAGAAATTGTCAATTAAAAACTAACATTGGAGATCATAACAATTAACAATTAAAAAATGAGAATTGATATAGAAATTAAAGGAGGGAGTAATTAATTACATAAAACTGAGAACACAAATGTGACAAATAAGTAAGATACAAAAATTGGTTATTATGCCAAAATAGACGAGAGAATAACAATTAATTGGCAAGCCTAATTGAACCAAGTCAAAGTCACCTACAAAATATAGCAAGTCACCTAAGGTCCTGTTCTTTTATACGGTGCGTTGCAGTACCACAATTTATCGTATTATTCAATATTCTTTCACACTTCACCACACTTTACTATAATCATTATTAATATATCTCCTCACTTTTCACTCTTCTCACTTTTCTGGTCCACTTTTTCACATTCACTCTCCTCACCTACCACATCAACCACATTTTCCACAAACTTTACCATACCATTTCATACTTTACCGCTCTTTCCACAATTTCACTACACCCCACCATTGTTGCATCTTATTAACTACACAAAAGAACATGGCCTAAGTGCACATACACTCGTAAAATTATATGCATGGAGTACAGGAGTATGGTACTTTTGGGAAGTATAATCCTAGATATGTCATTTCCGAAATCATGTTTAATTGATCTAATTGATTATGGTTTATGTCTTCTTGCAGAATTGGCTGCCGAGGAGGGTGATGAGTGCGTGGCGTGTAGCTGGAATAGTGCATGCCTTAGAAGGATGGGAAACTAGTGAGTGTGGAAATAAGGTTTTGGACATTGATCAAGTTTGGAAAGCTTCACTTCGACATGGCTTTTACCCTGTCTCAACTCCTCCTTTAGCTTAATTGACCTTACTTAGCTTCGTTCCAACTTATGTGAGGGGAATGAGTTCAACTCCATTGAGTGGTGAGATGCAGATGCTTTAAGTTTCATGCAGTTCGAATGCTTTGTATTGACATTTCTATGCATTAAAGACATGCTTCTATCTAGTATTTTAGTTTAAGGGTGCGTTTGGTTGGTCAATAACCTCGGAGAAATGGTCAATTTTCCCGGGTTGACTTATTTTCCTCATATTTGGATGCAGGTTGACTTCAGGAAAGTTTTCACGATGGGCCCACCATTTTCTCCATTTTCCTAGGGAAAATTTCCCTTAGGGGGGGCTAAGGGAAATTTTTCCCAAGGAAATCTTTCCCATGAAAAACTTCCCATGGGAAATTTTCCCCTAGAAAAATTTCCATGAGGTTCCTACCAAACACTCCCTAAGATAAACTACTTTGACAGTATGCTTTTGGCATGATAATCATCTATGGCCTTGATATATTTTTTTTCCTTAATGTTTTGATGTAGACCCCATGTATGTCATTTCCCAACCATACAAAAATTTATTGATCTTGTGTTGTCCCAACCTAACGAGCAGCGCTGCATTATTATTCGAATAATGAAATGGAAAAAATAATTTGAAAAATATGGTCATATAATTAACATTCGTAAAACTCTACTGTATTGTTTTTAAACATTAGGGACACAAAAGTATAATCATAAAATAGAAAGTAGAAAAAATTTATTAGAGCGATAAATTTACTCATAAACTTTATAAAAAATATTTACCATACAGCTTATAAAATTTTAAAGAGACATAACATGTTGATAATGAAAATTAAAAATAACAAGTTTGAAGAAATGTTCATAATTAGCTGAATGCTCATAAACCTCTTTGAAAGTTGTTCATAAAACTATATTACAATAACCATAATTTATTATTATTATTATCATTATTATTATTATTATTATTTTGATTCTGTTAGACCTGGCTCAGATACCCTTGTGAGGTTCTGATACCAATCGTCAGGATCGAGGTAAAATATAAGGTAGGCCTAGTATTTGCAGCGGAAGATAAAATTATCAGGATGTATAAATTGAGAAGAAATACAACAAGATCAGTAAAAAGATAGAGAGAATAAAAGACACACGATTTACGTGGATACCCAAATCGGGAAAAAACCACGGACGGCAACGGAGCAATAATCCACTAGTATAAGGGGAGAGATTACAAGAGAGATCCCAAGGGGCTATATAACGCAAGGGGATCGATGGCCAGATCACAAGGGGTTAATAGCACAGGCTATATAACGCAAGGGGATCGATGGCAAGATTACAAGGGGTTAATAGCGCAAAGGGATATACTGAAGACAAAGCGAGCTCTCTAAAGGACTCTCACAACCTAGGGATGGGTATAGGTGAAGAATGCTCTGTGTGTGTGTTTTTCGTATGCCGTAAGTGTATAGGTTGATAACAACCTATATTTATAGGAAAAACTCCCTATAAACCTAACTTGACTCCCACTCCAATTAAATTTGGAATCTAATACAATTAGGAAATCTAACATAATAAGGAAACCTAAATAATATCCTAATACAATTAGGAAACAAATAATTGTGGGAAGAGGCTGATTTTGGGCCATAAACCCAACAGATTCCATTGCTCTCCTATCAGTTTTGGGTTTTTTTTTCCATACTTGAAAACCGTCTTTTTATAGCAACGTAGAATACTAACTCACGTGTGAAATTTTGACACAAACAATCCTCACAATTCATGTTTGATCATATACCATGTCACTCTTAGCATCAGAAACTCTGACAACTAACAACTTCATTAACTAATTAGTCTCTTTGCAACACAAAAGCATACATCAACATTCACATACGTAAGCAACTCATGCTTAATTAACTATCTAATTAGTTAATTAAGATTAAGCTGGTGTGAAGAAAGGGCGAAAGCCATGCTGAAGTGAAGCTTCCCACATTTTATCGACGTCAAATAGTGTCCCACCACACTCGTTCACGCCCCATCCTTCCAAAGCGTGCACTATTCCGGCTACTCGCCAAGCACTCATCACCCTTCTCGGCAACCAGTTCTGTTTTCACATGCACCCAAAATGCCAAAACTATCGGCCTCAAAAATAAAATTGTAAAGAAAAATGAGTGCTCTCAAAAAACTTAGTCAACATGAATAACTGATTTGGACTTATTTGGAAATCAAATTTTTGGACATGGTCTTTTGGATTGAATTTACAAGGTCATTTAGTTATGACCAAGTTAAAACTTGAGATGGGTTTGGGCTGATCTTCTTTTTCATTGAAATTTAGATTCCATCATTCAAGTCTGGATTTACCGACGAACTGGGAAAAAATATTAATGTCTAACATTGAATAGCCCTACACTCGATTCAATTCTATCATTTAGTCAAAATCGGTCAAAAAAAATAATGATTAGTCAATTTTTATTGATTAAAATTCTAATTCGGTCATTCAGGTTCAAGTTCGTGTATGAGTATGGTATTTTGCCGGCATTAAAATTGGTTCAAAGATGGGGTTTTTGACCGAATAACCAAATCGATCATACTTGATATGACCAACCCAAATTTTTGTCACGCTAAGAAACATGAGATGGGGCCAATGAATGGACAAACCTCGCATGAATGCAAGTTTCCGAAGCACTTGGGAGCCACCATTGCAGGAGTGTTTAGGTATAAACAGTCTCTCCGCGCTTTCTTTGGAGGAAATTGAGACAAAGGAATAAACAGAGCTCCTTTTGATGCCATATTCTGTTCAGATTCGGTCACATCTTCCGCAACTAACCATATCTACACAAAACATAAGAAAAAAAATGGTTCCTTAGTTATTTGTGCATATGTCTTACATGGTTACCAAGGGTGACCAATGGACTGGGTCGGGTCAAGTTAGGGTTGGCCCATTAGCTAATAGGATTCAATTGAGTCATTATCGGTCTTTTGAAGTTATGAGGCAGGGCGGGTTTTCTACGAAAAATGAGGGTTTGGCTCACGGGTGGCTTAGCTTGTGTTGGCTGAAAGCTAAAGTGAAGTGTAATTTGCACCAAAAAAAAAATATTTATAATAATTATTATTTAATGTAAAATATCTACAATAATGTTAAAACAAAACTTCCCAAGGAAAAGTAACAACAGAGGACATTATTTTAGAGGTTAAGATATTCCAAAGCTAATTCCAAAGTATTTAAACTTTTAATCCCTTTCAAAAACCTTACTTACTATGAGATTAATTTAAGTCCAGTAACTATGATGATTAAATTCTTACATATTAACATATGATGTATATTTGAGAGAAAAGAAAACTTAAATTTTCATTCAATAGTCAATAGAAATTGTGATCCATAATCTATATATTCTACTAGGTTTACAAATAGATAAAACAAAGATTCATGCTTTAACAATTTAACTTACTTGGATTAGTAAATTACGGTTCAATTGTGACTCTTAATTTATCATGCATATAGAAAAAAGTTCCATTTTTCTCATAACATTGATAATTATAAAATAAGAACACTGTAATTGATATTGACTTTGGTATGCTTCTACATTCAAATTACTCGTATATTACTCGCGCAAAGAAACTGCATGCATAATGATCTCTGGATAGCAAAATTGTTGTAAATTTCTATGTTGAATTAATTATTAATTTAATTAATAATTAATATAATTTATACTAAAAGAATTAAATGAGATGAAATTAGTATTAAAAAAAATTGTGCGTAGCAGGAGTTATCTAATACTAATTACTAATGTATTTAACTAAAAATTTAACATTTGAATTAACACGTATAAACTATTTATTTTAGGGTCATTGGCGTGCAAATCTTGTCTGACTCTTTCACTAATTCTTTAACATTGTTGTCAGTTCCTCTCGCTGTGACCTTAATTATTAATAACAGAACCATTAGTCCTCTTTTTTTATTTGGACTGACTTGCTTGACCTTATGAAGACCCAGTCCATCATCAACCCCTTAATGGTTACCCTAACAAACAAAAATAATTTTTTTCTTAAAAAAAAACTACCTTTTGATTGTAGCTTTTTGCTGAAAGGAGCAGGTTGTTGGCTTGTTCTTTGGTGAGAGTCTTCTTAAGCTTCTCATATTCATCTTTTCTTATGGTGGTGACCTGAAATATAAACCAAAAACTCAATTAATTCTTAGTTGATAAGACATTCAATTACCTTAATTCCCAACAGATTATAATTATATACACTAAGGGCTGAAACTGAACTAAACTAACCTGAACGCCCTTTTGGCAGAGTGCAGAGGCAACAGCATAAGCAACCTTACATGGCCTGCCTCTCAGTATAACTTCAGATGTTCCCTTGGGAATACTGTTAAGCACCACTGCAACTGCCAAACTGCTCCCATCTACTACTTTCACTTTCAGCTTTGGGTGCCTCTCCAAGTATATCTCCCCATTTCTGTTGAATGGCCCCTGAAACGTTGCCCAGAAAAATACAGAATCAAAATGATCAACTCGAATTCGTGCTCTTTGATTGCAACTGACAGAAGTAAAAGGGAAACAAGGATGGCTCACCTGATTCAGAAGTCCAAGGCTTACTACTTTGATTCCTTTAGCATCTGCCTCCAGTATGGCTTCCTCAATCAACTTGTGAATCGCTTGTCGTTGCCATTTCATCAGATACTACACCAAACACATTATTTATAAACTGTCAATATGAACTGTCAAAACATACATGGATACTCAAGGGACAAGAAATTTTGCAAGACATACATGAACAGTGTAGCGAGGAATAGCCCACGATTGCAATTTGAGGTTCCGAAAGGTGTTTCTTTCAACGACAAAGGTCTGACCGTACACCCAAGCCATGATCATGGACCACAATGTGAGGGGCCACATCAGGAGCAGGTACCATTTGGAGGTCAGAGGCTCTGAAGCAACGGACGCAAACCCAACCCTAAGATGGTAGATGGAGTTAGGTGTTGTGAGATGTGTGAGGTGCACAACATCTGGGATGTCTCCTGGCCTCTGCAGAGAAGTCTCATACAGAGTGTCTGTGGACTTGTCCATTGTTCCGTAGATGTAGTCGTAGATTGGCATGAAGAGGGAGTAGTTGGTCCTGAACTGGGTATGATGTAGAGAGTGATACCTTGCATCATCACACACACACAATGTCATCACAAATAGATACTCAACCACAGAAGAATGCCCTGTTCTTTAAATTACGACAGTTGAAAAAGCAAATACAATTTGCTATTCTGTGCAGATAAGTGCAATTGAGTGACAGAACAAGGCCTAAATAGCAGGTGCAGTAACTAATAGTTCATAGTTTAAAGAGTTGGAAAGACTTACGAGGGAGTATACATCAGATACTTGAGACCGGGCAATGCGCTAAACATCCATTTGGGTATGACCTCAAAGTTGCAGTGTCCCATGTTGTTCATTAGGTCAATGAACGTTATGTATATGGCAACGGCGAACAGTGAGGCCGTCCTAGTTAATACAGTCGTCAGAATTGGTATTGCAAACAGGAGAAAGTACACTATGTGTTCAGCAAAAGGATGAATGACCGCTGCACATAAACAAATGAGAATGAATGATCATGAGTCCATCAATGTTAAACATACATAAATCGCTTATGAACAGCAGTAGTTAAAATGCCAGATATTGATCTAAAAACTGACACGTAATGGGCTCAGTGACAATGGAAGAATGGTGATGAGAGTGGTAACGCGAATAGAGGAAGTGATGGTGCAACGCCCGATGGAACCAGTAGTACAGGAATTCGACTGGACCGATGTGAAGTAAGAATATATAAACCATCCCATCTGTTCTCCACAAGGGCACATTCTTTGCAATGTCCAGCAATGAATAGCCTATGTAGAATAGGATCCAATTAAGCAGAATTTGGTCATCCCTGCATCCAAAATTTACTTCAGCCAACTATATGAACCCTTCTTTTCTGTCTAGCTATACTAAATAATTTAAAGAACAAACAAAGATATATTATGGAAATTCTGCACAGAACCCCCTTCGATCAGGTTTATGACATTTATAAATTTAACTCTAATATTTTTGAGTTAATATTTACCTCCTATGACCTTTTAAACCAAATTCATTTAGCAACTTTTTGGATGAATTTAGCAACTTTTTCGATAAAGTTGCGATTTGCAATGAAATTTGTTTGTTGAAATCACGATAATGCTAGCAAACAAATTTTATCATAGATCACACAAGCACTGAAAAAATTGCAAAGTTCATTGGAAAAGTTGCTAAATTAAATTGCTACAAAAATTTAGGGGAGACAAACATTAATTCAAAAATGTCAGGATTAGATTTATTAATGTCATAACTCTCAAGGGGTGCATGCAATTTTTCCACATATTATAAGCGTCTCATTTGTCATTGCTAAATACCTCCATGCTGTGTAAAAAAAAAATGTGCAAAAACTATGATGGATAAAGAACATAAGAGGTAGAAATCAAGGAGGTGAGAAAATAGAGATAACTAGCTAGAAGGGGTTATTAGTGTTGGTTTTACCAATTCCTTTCTCTATCAACTTGGTCAAACTCGAGACTCCTATCAACGATGAGATTATTGCCTTTGGCTGTTCGATAGCGTGAATAACTGATCCATAGTTGGTCATGAAGCATCCTCCACAGCATGAATGGGAATATAGAAAGGTAACCAATGTCTCTCTCCCCTTTCACTATGAAGGAGTATATGCTGTGAACCACCCACGGTGCCACTATCACATACTTCACCCATGCACATAATTAATCAAGAGTCAGTCAATATGTTGAATTCATTAAAACATCAATTGTTAACATAACACAGATGGTGAAAACAAAAAAGCATACCTAACCCTAAATCCTTAAAAACAAGACAACATATAAATGCACACTACCCTAACATAGAAAAATAATAAGGTTACACGCATCTCATTGATGCATGTATCAAAACCATTCTAAGCTGACATTTTAGTCATAGGGTGTGTTTGGTAGGAAGAAAATCATTTTCTGGAAAACGATTTTTTCATTTTTCGATGTTTGGTGAATAGAAAATTGGAAAAACCATTTTTTTTGAAAAATTATTTTATATGGAAAACTATTTTCCTAGAAAATGGTTTTTCTTGACACTAAACACACCCATAATTAATTTTTGTGGTATTTGATAATTAATGACTAGCCACAAGTGTTAGTGGTTGATCAATACTACCTCTGTCACATTATATTTGTCCATTTACCTAATTTGAGAGGACTAATGTATATTGGGAATTGAGGTAAAAAGTTTGTAATTTACCCAAATTACCCCTACTTTAATTGAAGATAATAGTTATTGGAATTGTAAAAAATGATAAATGAATTTATTAATTAGGGGTAGAAAAGGAATTACAGTTGTTGGGATTCTAAATAGGATAAATATTTTGGGACAAATAAGTTAGGTAAAAGGATAAATAATTTGGGACGGATGTAGTACTAACTAGGATAGCTAGATGTTCGTTTACTCTCTTGTGCATTTGCAGGCAAGCTTAGCCCTTATCATAATCAATGCTACCTGCGTCCCTAAATAATTGTCCATTTGACTAAATTTTGACCTTTGATTACTCATAAATTATAATGAGTTACAATATAAAATTAATATTGTTGTAATTTTTAGTACTATATCTTTCTAATAGTGATAATTTCATATTGTAATTCATTGCAATTTGTGAATAATCAACGGTCAAAATTTATTCAAATGGATGATTATTTAGAGATGGAGGTAGCATTGATTATGATAAGGGCTAAAAAATTAAAATCAGATCATTTTTAAAGCCAATCAATCTACCATATTTGTTAAACATATTTTGTCGAGTGTTTTCATAAAACTTAAAAATTATGGATACGACTGTAATATTATGCACCTTATTGAGTATTATACTTATACAATTTAATTATATCTTTTTTTTCAAATTTTTTGTTGGGTTAATGGCTTAAATTTTCTGCACTCATTTTTGACAACTTTCCCAAATTTGTTTGAATTTCAAGTGATTGATTGCAGTTATTTTCTTTTTTAATTATATTTAGGTTAATTTCCTAATTATAGTAGCATTCTAAACCTAATTGTATTCGGAAGTTATTAATTAATAATATGGAACAAAGGGAGTACAAATTAGATACTTTAACAAAAATGATAAATATCTTGTGCAAGACATATATTAAGTGTCTTGTCATTGTATAAAATCTATATATTTGTAAATTAAATTGAAAAAAAAATTACATAGTTGACTTCTATATCTATGATAATATCTACAAATTGTATAAAATCATACTTTTATCTATATTTTTAAAAATTTATAAAAAGACGTCTAAAATATGTCCAACGGAAGGGGTTCTTTCGTTAGGGTGTCAATTTTAATTGTTGGCAAAGCCAACACATTCCAAGCTTCTTATAATTGATAATTAATAGTATCTATCTAAAAAAATTAGGATTAAAAATAATAATAAGTATTAATTTCATAAAGATCAAGACACTTAAGTATCATCACTCATAGTTTAATTACTGGAAATCAAGTCTAATTTTGAGATAATGGTGGTTTTGAAACATAATGAATCCTGAAATCTTCGCACGGATTCTTTAAAGTATCATTCTTTGTTGTTGTAACTTGCATGGTTGTTTTTAATGACTTCTTGTTCTATGTTGGGTGAAAATTAATTGGATTTATATCTCAAGAGTATGTCATAGGGTATGATTTTATGAACATATGTGTATAATGTTATGAGTATGTATATATATATAAATTTATGAGCATACAAGTTTCGTTCTTTGATCATATACATATTTATATTTGAGTTGATTATTTATATATAACCAATATACATTTATAAATTTTTGAGTTCATAATTTTTATTTTATAAGCATATGTTCACTTTTTCATTTTATGAGTATACTCACAAATTTATATGTGTGTGCTTATAAAATCATACATTTATCCTCACAAAATTATACATTGGAAATACAAGAACATGGTACTCTCGAGAGTATAATCTTAGTTTTGTATGTTAGACACTCCTAGATTAGCAAAAAAAAAAAAAATATAATTAAGTTTAGTTTAAAAGTAAATGAAACAAATTAAAAGAAAAGAAAGGCATGAAACAACTAGAGGACATAAGAAAGTTTTTATTAACAATTAAAGTTGATTTAAAAGAATAATATATGGGTATACTCTCATCATTCTTTAATATTTATCATTTTAATAGTAGAACTAACTTTTATTATTCGTAATATTTTATTATGTACAATTCTAATACATTGTGAACGGCTGTTTTACCATATTTGCTCTTACTTTATCATTTTTAATAAAATTATATACATATATATATATATATATATATATATTTCTGGGTTCAAAGGGTGATAATCGTAATATGTGAGTTTTGATAAAGATATTTTGGGAAAACTATAATTAGTTTATTTTACTCTTTTTCAAAAATCTTTCATATATATTAAATGATAGGATGAGTTACTAATAGCATAGGATCGTATCGTAATATGCCAGTTTTGATGAGGACATCTTTGGAAATCTATAATGAGTTATTTTACTTTTTCAAAAAAAAATATTTCATACTTATTAACTGATTACTAATAAAAAGAAGCACTAATTATTATATAAATATATATTAACTAAAAATTTAAAAACACTTTTTTTCTTTAGTAATATGAGAAAAATAATTTTTTAATATGAGAAAAATAGTAATATGATAAATATTTAGTAATTCGTCCTTTGTTTGCATGACGTTACACACTCAATTTAAACACTTTTTTCTTTTTGATGAAACATTTGAAATACTCTTATCATTCTTTTTTAGCTGTTGTTCATCCTTTGAGGTCCATTTTAATAATTTTTCACGATTTTTTAAAAAATAAATATTATGCTTTTAAATAGTAATTTTTATTATAAATCTAAAAATATCAATTTTGTACGATGAATCGTTACACAAATTAAAATATTATGGTCAAAATTTTTATATGGAAATTTAGATCACGGATATAAGAACAGAGGGATTAGTTAATAAATTAATAAATATATTTTCAATATTCTAAATAATAAATTATGTCTTTCTTTTTTGTTCCCCTCTCCCCACCGTGTTTCTTTTCTTTCCAAATAATTGTGTTTTCTTTTCATTAAAAAAAAGGGATATTAGACATAGTTGATGTCTCCAATTTGTCATTAAATTGCACCTTAATATACCGTTATGACCTTATGTGCAATTGTAAATGTTTAATTATTCATATTTAATGACAATAATTCCGGCCAATTGATAATTGATTGCTTACACAACTCCCTTCAATAACCTTTGTAACAAGGTTATTATTATTATTACTATATATATTGTCTTCCAATTAGGTCAATATTTCTATATCCTTTCATTCAATAATAATTTCTCTTATTCACTGTCTAACATAAGGTCAGTATGTATTTTCACCTTCAACTTCGAAATAGTTATAAAGATGTATTATTCTTATAAAAAAAAAATCAAGGCAGTCTTGCAATTTTTCATACACTATTTCTTGAGTGTTGGGTTTCCATTGATTCATGGTTTGCACACACATCTTCCGAAGAGTACAAGTGGATTGTTAAATCTTACTGTAAAAGCATATCAAAAGAATAATGTTAAAGCAAAATAGATTTATATTTCAATGGAAGATTATATATATTTCAGGTATGTACGTATTATATTTTTAAAGTATTTGTCTTTTTATATGTAATTATACTAAGTTGTTTTAATATTGACGTGCTAATTAATATTTTACGTAAAATAAAATAAAAGGTTGATACAGTTTATGCATCACACATAATAACCTTTGTAAAGAAGAAGTGATTTTGATCAGCATTAGACAAATAAAGGAAGATGTTGGGCAAAAATTTCCGAGGTAAAGGACACCATAGTAATGCATTTGATATGCTTAAAGTATTTTTAAATATTTATCTCTTTTAATATATAGATGAATATATATATATATATATATATATATATATAATATTGTTACAGTATTTAGTTTACTTATGTATTTCAGAGTATAAAATGGGGAAAAAAATATTTTATGAATTTTTAATAAGAAAAGATTCAAATGATTCATTCATTATATTTTGTATGTGGATTTTTGAAAATAAATGGTCAAAACAAATAAACAATACATTCAAAAAAATATATTCTAAATGAATTTATCTAACATTATCCATATATTTTATAACTACAAAATTACATTTATATTAAAATTTTAGAATGTCAATATAATATTACTTTCATAATTATGTGTTTACTACTTTTTATCGTGATACGTTTGTTGTATTGATTTTTTTGAAGAATAACATTATCAATTTGACAATACTTATTAGGAGTAATTTTCATTTTTAATAAGAAACAATTGTATGTGTTGATACATACTATGATTGCACCATCCTACCTTTTCTATTTGGTTAAAATTTTTAATTTAAGTTCCTTTCATGTAAACATATAATATGGCATATTTTATATTTAACTTTGTATTATATATTTTATTTTATAATAAAATTAATTTCATTATGAAAATAAATTATTTCTTAAATGTTCTTTTTTTGTGAAAGATTGTGTGTTGTATAAATAATGGTAAAATTAAATCAAAGCGTTGAATTTATTGAATATACTTCTAGCATGAGACTATAGAAAATTTTAGCTTATCTTAAACTAACAATATGTACTTAGTAGAAGTTCATAAAATTAGCTACTATTTCTTACCATGTTTCATGGCATCCATATTATTTATTTGTATATATTATTGGACAGAAGAAGGTTTATATTTTAAGTGGATATGATGTTTATAATATAACCAATAATATTTACTTTTATAATATGTGTTGTTTAATATCAAGATTAATACATTATTTGATGGGTTAGTATGATAATAATCATTCCTTCTTCATTTTTCTATTTTATTATTTAATGAAAGTAATTTAGAATTACAAAAAATTTGGTCATTGAGACTTCGCATTACAATTCTGAGGGTATGTTGTTGTTATTCTATATCTGCTATATTTTAGAGACTATTTTTTTATTTTATTTTTCTTCTTTGTTACTGTATTGTTTTTAATGTATTGGAGGTGGATATGAGTTGTTAAGCTCTTTTTTTTTCTATGGTTTTCTTTTATTTTATTTAATCATGTATGTTTGTTGTTTTGTTGTTAATTATATAGTTTGTTAATTGCAACTATTGATTTGAATTTAAATTAACATACAATAATAAATTTAAAAATTAAATATAATTTACAGTGCCTATGATAAAAGCTATAAAATCTTAGGGATATTTGAATTATAAAATAACAAAATAAATATACTATTTTTAGGAAAACAAAAATTGTAAAATATACTACCTCCGTCCCTAAATAATTGTCCATTTGACTAAACTTTGACCATTGATTATTCACAAATAGCAATGAGTTATAATATGAAATTATCACCATTAGAAAGATATAATACTAAAAATTACAATAATATTAATTGTATATTGTAACTCATTGTAATTTGTGAATAATCAACGGTCAAAGTTTAGTCAAATAGACAATTATTTAGGGACGGAGGTAGTATAATTTAAGCATGTCCCGTGCGTTGCATATGTGTTGTCTTACTTTGGCTCAATAATAGATATTTTTAGGAAAACAAAATAAAGCACAGATTTGAGGACTAGTTATCTACTTAAAATTGGGCTATTTTTGTCTATATTCAATCAAACTATTATTTTTTATATTCCAAAACCTAAAAAGTCTCGATTAGTGGAGGGAGTATTATTAAATCACATAACTAAAGCCAAGCTATTTAACATGTCGTGAGCTACAGTACCATGTAGATCCACCCGTTTATCATACTGTGTCGCCTTGTTTAGTTTTATCCACCAATACATATATTTGTGATTAGACAAAATTCCCAGGTAACTAGGTAAGGCTCATCTACATTAGTTGTGGCCATATAATAACTAGAATCCTTTTGACTTAATTTTTAAAGATTATACATACTAAAGATCTTAATTTTTACTTCATTTATCAGTTAGGAAAGATCGATCTTACTATCAAACAAAAAAAAAAACCTTAATTAAGAAGTAGCAGGATATAATGCACAAAATAATTTCCCCAAAAAAACAGTTGATACAAATCATTTCATAACATGACGATCGATAATAATTATCTTCACTAAGCTTGTACAGCCCTTTGTATAAGACTAATTAAGATTATGGATAACAAAACAAGTAAAGTAACTGAAATAATTACTACTTCATCCATATCGCTTCAATTCTCACCGAAAGAGTATAGTTTTTGAGTCAAATCTACAGATCTAACTAACTAAATGTGTCATATATATAGTAGTTAGTCTGTGGTTGGAGTCACACCAGTTTAGATCAAACTTGGCAAGTCTTATTAGGTACAAGGTGATTAAGACATCATTAGAGAAAATATTCCTTGATATATGCACAGAGCTACTTCAAATCTTAGGTCTAACATAGCTACACATATAAATTCCAAAAAGATAAACGAGAGAGAGAGAGAGAAAGAGAGAGAGAGAGACCTTGAAGTTACCAAGAGGCTCCCATGGCCAGTGAGTAAGAACACCCGGTTTGGACGCCATCTCTCTCCCTCTCCCTCTCTCTCTCTCTCTAGATCGACCAAGAAGATCAAACCCTATTCGTGTAGACCAAAAACTAGAAGCAACAACCCATATATATAGCCAATAAATATATAATATGATGACCATAAGTTTGCCATGATACTCAGAATGTACGTGACAATCTCTCATTGGCTGATAACTACGTACTTACATACACAATTATAGGCCCACTAATGCAGCCACCGGAACCCATAAGTATATACCAGTACATTTATCCGGTAACATATGGAACGCAAGTAGATCACACAGCTAAAAATATTATCGAGATTATATTTAAAAAATAGAAAAAAAACAAAAAATATATAAAAAGAATAGTACATATGCAAAAAAAAGAGAGAAAGAAGAATCATCAATACAAACATGCACACATAGAATCAATTTTAAGTTTTCCAAAATGCCCTTATTGAAATCTACATATTTCGATCTTTATCCTTTATACTTATATATATATATATATATATATATATATATATATATAAAATACGTCCCATGCAAATTCAGTGCACACATAGGGGGGGTCTATGGGAAAAATGAGAGGCAGCAACGTAACCAAAAATGTGCATGGTTTTATTAGGTTAGCAGGGGAACCAGGTTGCTATTTTTGCCTTATTCGTGTAAGTAATTCAATTCCTCATTCATTATCTCAACAACCAGCCCATTGTTTTTCTCTTTCATTATTTTTTTTAAAGAAAATAAATGCATTGATCACTTGACATGTACTATCTCCGTCCCTAAATAAGTATCAACTTGACCAGTTATGACTGTTGATTACTTACAAATTACAATGAGTTACAATATGAAATTATTACCGCTAGAAGATATTGTAATAAAAATAAGGAAAATTGGAATCTAATAAACCAAACTTTATGACCATTTTGATCTAACAAACCAAACTTACCTTTTTGTTAATGGCATACCATACTTAACATTATATTTTTTTTTTTATTGAACCTCCATCACTTTCCGGTCACCGGAAAAATGACGTGGATTTTTTTGTGCTGAGGTGGATTGTTTTATAGCCAAAAAATAAAAGGAAATTGTTGATGGCTTGTGTTTGTGCTGAGGTGGAGTGTTCTGACTCACAATTTCCTCCTCCTCAAAAAAAATTACAGTAAAAATTACCCAGTCCAAACAAAAATAATCCCCTAAACAAGTTCATTACTGTAAGTTTTTTGAGGGAGAGGGGAAAATTGTGAGTCAGAACATTCCACCTCACACACAAACACAAGCCATCAACAATTTTCTTTTATTTTTTGGCTATAAATCAGTCCACCTCAGCACAAAAAATCCACGCCATTTTTTCGGTGACCGGAAAGTGGTGGAGGTTCAATCAAAAAAATATAATGTTAAGTATGGTATGCCATTAACAAAAAGGTAAGTTTGGTTTGTTAGATCAAAATAGGCATAAAGTTTGGTTTATTAGATTCCAATTTTCCTAAAAATAACAATGATGTTAATTTTATATTGTAATTCATTGTAATTTGTAAGTAATCAATGGTCAAAAATTAGTTAAATTGACACTCATTTAGGGATGGAGGTAGTACTTTAGAACACTACGAGACCACCACCCCTCAACCCCCACCCCCCTCCCCCCAAAAAAAAAAATCAAAGAATCGATTTAAATGTCAAAGTACTCATAAGTGTCTGGCTCATCATCAATCCCCGCATATGACACATGATTGACAAAGAAAATACCAAGTACTCTCTCTTCCATATTAATTAGGTCACGTTCTTTGGTTAGGTTGGATATAACTCTCTCAACTTATCCTAACTTATCCCAACTCATCCAAACTTATCCAAACCTAACACAATTCCTCAAAAAAAACATTCACTCTAAAAACGTAGTTCCCCAAAAAAGCATCATTACTTATCCTAATTTATTCCAACTTATCATAACTTATTCATTCAAACCTGAAAATAACTCAACCATAGAACAGGGCCTAATTGTCACTTAGGTGACTGTCACGGTATCCAATATCACTCTTTGATTGAATATTTCTTCTATAATGTTTTATCAACAATTGTAATATTATACTTTATGATTATATTTTTGTTACGAATCTAATGGTAGTAATTTTATATAACAAGTCATTGTCAATACTGAGAAATAATTTCTGGTAAAAAATTTTAAAGTTTGACCGCATAATTTTAAAGACGACAATTAATATGGAACGGATGCAGTATTTAACTTCTCCCAATAATTCAACTCTAATCAATTAAGCTCTCTGTCCTTTATAATTGTCATTTAGTGGAGAGATCAAGATAATCAATAAAATTAGGAATGAAAAATTATAAAACTACTTAAATTGATAAAATTAATTAATTATAAGAGATGAAGAATATAGAGATAATATTGGAAATATTTATATTAGAAATATAAAATGAAAAATAATTAAAGACAAAAAATTAGGTAAATAGACAAATAAATTACTGTCTTATTGTTTGATCTCGAATAGAGCCTATTCGATGTCCAGTGCTAGTACCTTTAGGTTTATCACATTCATAAATCTAACTTTGACTTTTTTAAGTTAATATTTCATCTTAAAATCTATTGATGTTAACAGGAATAACTCACTTGACTTATATATCATGCCCTTTTACTTTAACCTTCCGATGTGGGACTTCTTACTCATGAATGAATCCCAACATGCATGGATAGTATATACATGATTAATAGTGCGTCTCAACTCTTACATATAAAACATGGTGTGTTATGATCAAATCAATTTTTAGGTAACTGATCCTTGTCCTAAAGTTAACCAGCTAGCTAGCGGAACCATACTGCAAATGATGCTTGTATTATTTACAATTGGTGCCAGATATTAATTGGATATGTGCGATTGTGTCAAATTTGAAAATAAATAATTAGTTGTAATTAGATGCACTTCCGTCTTAAATTAATTGACACTTTGATAAAAATTTGGTCATTAATTATTCATAAATTACAATAATTTACAATATGAAATTACTATCATTAGAAATGTATTTGTTGAAAATTACAATGGAGGTAATTTTATATTTTAACTCATTGTAATTTATGAATAATTAATGGGTAAAATTTAGTCAAAGTATCAATTAATTTAAAACAGAAGTAGTACTAACTCATTATATTGCTAAGTAAGGTGATACATTTTCCTCTTATTGTAGTTGGATTGATTATGCTGTCATTTGTTGGGGGATTTTGATTGTATTACACTTGGTAGTAACGAAATTGAAAGAGATGGCTGATCTTAATGTAGCTGATAAGGACGTGATGCATTAATTAAGTTTAGGTAATAATTCTGTCTAGTAACAAAAGTGTGAAAGAGGGATAGGGAAGCAATAAAGGAGTGAGCACACCATTTTTGTGTGTGGTGGGAATAGAGACGAAATTCAGGATGAAAAGGTGGTTAGCCCATTCCTAAAACTGCTCATGCTAAGCTCGTTAGGCATTTAATTAGCTTTTTAAAAGGGGAATAATGAAACTGCACAACTCCCTTATTCCAAACTCACATGGGACTTTAATTTGTTTGGTTGGTTAATATTGTAATCAACCACGAAAGGTACAAGAAAGAAGAATGCAAACCGACTCGTGAGCCTTCACGAGCTAGTTTAGCGGGAAGTTTGATAAGTTTGATTTGGGATAAGCTCAAGCAAGCTCGGGTTCGATTTCGTTATATAGGAGAGCTAAACAGAGTCCTAAGAAGCTTGGGTCATAAAGCCCGTGAATATAAAAAATTGGACGATATATGTTATGTTAAGATACAACTAGTTTCTAATATCTTATGCAAAGCACGGTTTATAAAAGCTTCGGTTTGAGCTCGTTACATGAAACTGAGAAATGGGATTGGGGTGAGAGAGGCTAGGAGAATTCCGTTTTAAAACTGAGAAACAATAAAAGTCGTAATTAAAAGCAATCCATAAGAAAGAATACAAAGAGTAACAATATCAATTAAAATTCAAAATTTAATTAATGTTGGCTGGAAAATCAAAAAAAAATTACAAAATACCCTAAGGGGTTAAAAACCACATACAATTCTGATAATATAGGGTAAAAATTATTTCACAAAGGTATGTTGTGTAAAAATTATTATAGTTTACTTCAGGTTGGTTCAATGTAATTTACTCTAAATAAGGAGGGGGAATCATTAATTAATACTCCAATAAATTTCACATTTCGTCGGAAACTAATGCCAAAAATTATTACACCACAGTGAAGGGGTAAACGAATACAAACTCTGATAAAATAAGATAAAACTATTTTATAAGTGTGCGGTGATAAAAATAGGATATTAAGATAAATAATAAAGCAAGGAATAAAATTACAAAATTACTTAAATTCGTAAATATTAATTACGAAGAATGAAAAATATGAATGCAAGATTGGTAAATGTTACATTGGAAATATAAAATGATAAATAATTAGAAATAAGAAAAACTAGCTAAGTGAACAAATAAATAGGGAGAGAGGTAGTATTATATTAAACCTTAAACAATAAATGTAAATATCTTATACTATTATTATATTAAACCTTAAACATCTACCCACTCTTCTCCATTCAAACACCTCTCGCCCACCATTGCGGCCGCTGCAAGTTCGCCGCACCCGAGCGAGTTCTAACCTACTATCCAGCTCCAGTAGTTGATACTCGCAATGAAGCTTTGAGATGTATCAGCCATCTCAATAAAACAGTCATCCGTGGAAGAAGATTTATTGTGGATTGGGCTAAGAAGAAGGGTGGAGAGAGGAGAAGCAAACAGATTTGGGTTTAAAAATCTTCTTGAAGCACTCATAAGGAGTTTGAAGAAGTCAGAGTTAGCGGAGTCACCAATGAAGACTTCGTTGAGTGGCTGTCAAGGAGTTTAATCTGTTCGTCAAGTGCTCCTAGGGACCTCGACGCGCTGGCATATCTGATCAAAGATAATTTTGGTCCGATATCAAAGATCTCGGCACTTATCGGCGTCAAATACATTCTCACGTTTCCTTCGGTTCAAGAAATGAAATAAGCGTTGACCAATCCGAGAGAGCTTAATGACTGATTCACTGAGATCAAGCCTTGGTCAATTTATGAATCGTCGGAATCCAGGAGAGTTTGGGTTGACATGTTTGGAATCCCTCCTCATGGTTGGGTTTGGGAGAATTTTGAAAAATGTGTGTAGCCTTGGGGCAAACTACTATCCCTAGCCAGATGTATATCTTCAACTAATCAATTCGAAACAATGAGAGCGTTGATTCAGACAGATATTTTCAGAAGAATTCATGGTGAAGTGGTATTAGGCATTCAAGATTGTGCATTTAGAGTGTTCATCAGGGAGTTTAGCTCCCATCTTATCCCTCCTACTTTGATTTGGGAGTGTGATGAGGGCAGTGATGATGTGCACTATTCTAGTGGCAGTGAGGAGTTTAATTCTGTGGATGGCCAAGAATATAATGACAGCAACCTAAATGTACCAAATCCACATTTGGCTGATGGAGTTCAAAGTCATTCAAGCATGGAGAAGTTGCAGCACAGAGTCTCAAGGAGTGTAGGTTAACGATTGTTGCTCCGAAAAATGAGTCGTTAATTGCTCGAGGTGTTACCATTCATGATGACGAAAGGAATGGGCTTGAAGTAGTTGAAGATCCTGAGAATTCAATCAATTTGCCTCTAACCAATGTTCTGATTTCCAATTACCCTCAGCTAATAATATCATTGTGGCTTTGGGTAGTGCTGCTGATGTAGGTGTTGAAAAGTCAGTTAAAATTTTGAATGACTCCAATATTCAACGAGTTTTGGATTCTTCTAATCAAGACGGTCTCCCTTTCTCCTAGAATTCTGAAGATGTTCGCTCTCTCTCATCATATTGTGAATCGATTGTGAATGTTAGGGCTTATATTATAGAAAAAAACACTCAAATTTGGTGAAGACACTGGTTTTATGAGAGCCAAGAGGAATTCCAATCCCAAAAAATACCTTGAAGACAAGCTTTCTCCAAGGAAAAGAAAGAAGTCAATTGAAAAGGAGAGGAGGAAGAAGATTCTCTCTTTGTCTTCTGCTTCTCTTTCCATTTGAGTGTTTTGCTCCTCTTTATGGTCTGTTTGGGATGCATTAAGTTTCAGAATATTTTGGGTGTTGCTTCTGTCAATTGCAATTGTGTTATGGCTGCTGATGCTGACTTCTTATGTGGTGGGTGGTGCATTCTTGCTGTTGCCTTATGAGTGGAGTTTGTGTTCTGAGTTTAATGTCATGTGGAGTTTCAGTGTCTCTGGTAGGTTTGATGTATAAGGTGCCTGTGGTTTTTGTTAGCTTTTGGGGTTCTGTTTTTCTTTTTTATGTTGCATTAGCTTGCAGTTTTGGGTGTGGTGGTGTTCTCGGTGATTTATATGATGTATTCTCATTGTCTTGCAAGTCTCAGGATGATGTAGAGCTTTGATCTTGGTGGTGTTGAAGTAACTTTATGGAGGAGGTGGTGTTGAAGTAACTTTATGGAGGAGTTGATGTCGCATGTTGTGGTGTGGAGGTGTGTCCATGGTTTATCAGGTGGAAAGAAAAGTATTCACTGTGGTGTTTCAAATTCATGAAAGAAGGGATGGTGGTCAATTTGGACAGCAAAATGGTTGGTGGAACTCCCTTACTACAGTGATTGGAGGGTCATGTTGCTGCTCCTGATTGTCTCACTGCAATTCTCATAAAGCACTAAATTCCCATGTCTATTTTGAGATTCAGTTTTGATGAGAGGTGTTAAAGAGTTGGGCGTAGAAGTCTGAATTATTTTGGCCATGCACCATCATTTTAAATAGGAATTGGTTGAAGGGTGGACTCGGTTCAGTTGGGCGTAGAAGTCTGAATTATTTTTGCTTGTTGTGTGCTCGTTGGCACTATTTTTAATTGTTTAAACGGGCTTGATTGCCGCTACTTATCAAAAAAAAAATATCTCATACTGATAGGGGCAGATCTAGGGCTTGCTTTGGGGTGTCCATGGACACCCCTAACCAAAAATAAAAAAAAATAGTCTATATTGATGAGTAAATTACATTTACCCTATCTGAAATTTGTGGTAATAATTTTTGCACACCTGACATTTGTGAAATAATTTTCACCTTACCTGACATTAAGTGTTCATAAATTTAAACCTCCTAAAATATCTTATAACTGATTTTTGTTGGATTTTCCGGCGTAACATTAAAAAGATAAATATGAATTGACTTTTTTACCCGTGATATTTATTGATATGACTTTCAATTAAATATGAATTGACGTTTTTACCCTTAATATTAATTCATATGACATTAACAGGGGAGTGTTGAAGAAGGGGAGTGTGAGAAGAATCGATTGTTGATGTTTTCTATTTGGAGTTTCGACACACCTTTTTCCATACAAAACAATGAAAATGTCATTTAACTCATTTCCTTCTCAATATTATGGGCAGCATGGTACATTCACATAGTCATATATGGGCATTATTGTATTTTTCTCATTTCCAATGATAAGTAACCGGATTTGTCAGGTAGGGTAAATGTGAAATTATTATTGTTAAGTGAACACCCCTAATTTTGAAGTCTAGATCCGTCACTGCCTTCTGGACGTTTGGTATGAGGGAGTTGGAGAATGGGAATGACAATACATAAATTGTCAATACAATTCTCATATTTGTTTTATGGGGATTGTAAAAAAAAAAAACAAGAAATTGGGATGGGAATAAAAAACCTTAATTTACATTGATGTATTAATAGGGGAAGGGTGGTAATTAATCATATTGGAAATTCATAAATCAATGTTAAATATCAATATTATCCCTATTATTTAATCAATATTACTTCTTCCTAATTTCACTCCCATTTTAAATTATCACAAATAACTTAAAAAATGAAAATTCATAAATACATTATATATTTTTATTTGGGAAATTGGAATCTAATAAACCAACTTTTGGGGGTGCTTTGATTTGATGAACCAACCTTGAAAATTAATATTAGACGAACTGACCTTAACACCTTATTTTTTTCAACAAACCGCCACCGAGTCCAACTCGTCGGAAGTATGACGTGACGGCGGTGCTTGCCTATGTGGAGGGTGTTTTAGCCAAAAAAAAGGAAAAAAATTGGACATATTTTTTTGCTGAGTTGGATTGAATAATCAACAATATTCATTTTTTTTTAAATTCCACCTCAACCCCCCCCCCTCTCTCAATCCCCCCCCCCCTCCCCCAGCCCCGACCCATCCCCTCCCCCCCAAACCTCTCACTTTCTCTCTCAACTCCAACCCACCATCACCCTTCCTCACTACTGCCACTACCACCTCCACTGCCGCCATCTCCACCGCCACAACCTCCACATCACCCCCCCCCCACCTTCTCTCTCTCTCAACCCTCCCCCCGCCAGCCCAACCCGTCCCCTCTCTTCTTTTCCCCTCTCTTTCTCTCTGACGTTGCCCTGTCCCTCTGCCTCTGTTTAAGTTCCCTGCCACCAACACCCACCACCCATCACCGCCGTTGTCGTCGGGAAACCGGCCCAGCACCGCCCTCGCCGTCGCCGGTCTCCCCCATCTTTCCTTTCTCTCTCTTTCTCTTTCCCGAACTACTCTGTTTTCTCTTCCTCCCCCTCTGTTTCGATTTCCTTCTTCCGCCGTGCCACCAACGTCGTATCATCGCTACCGCCGCCTCCACGAAACTGACGACCACCGCACCACCGTTGCCTGCCACCGGAGTCGCAGCCTGTAGTGTTGTTGCCCTATTCTAACGCGATTGCTCTGTTTTGCTGCCACTGGCTGGGGGGTTGAGAGTGAGAGAAAGAGAAGGGGGTGAGGTGCAGGGTGTAGCCGTGGAGATTGCGGCAGTGGAGGTGGTGGTGGCAGTGGTGAGGAAGGGTGATGGTGGGGAGGAATTTGAGAGAGAAAGTGAGAGGTTGAGGGGAGGGATGGGTTGGGCTGGGGGGGTTGACAAAGAGAGAGAAGGGGGGGAGAAGAGGGGTGAGGTGGAGGTTGTGGCGGTGGAGATGGCGTCAGCGGAGCTGGTGGTGGTAGTGGTGAGGAAGGGTGATGGTGGGGTGGAGTTGAGAAAGAAAGTGAGATGTTGGGGAGATGGGTTGGGGATGGGGGGTTGAGAGAGAGAGAGGGGTGTTGAGGTGGAATTTTAAAAAAATGAAAAATGTGGGATTATTCAATCCAACTCAGCAAAAAATATGTCCAATTTTTTTCCCTTTTTTTGGCTAAAACACTCTCCACATAGGCAAGCACCGTCGCCACGTCATACTTCCGACGAATAGGACTCGGTGGTGGTTCGTTGAAAAAAAATTAGGTGTTAAGGTCAGTTCGTCTAATATTAATTTTTAAGGTTGGTTCGTTAAATCAAAGCACCCCCAAAGGTTGGTTTATTAGATTTCAAGATCAATTTTCATTCTCATTCCCAAGGTCAATTTTCATTCTCATTCCCATTATATATCAAATGGGCCACTAAAGAAGTAATCTTTTTCAGCTAAGCTTCTGTGATATCAAGAAGAAAAAAAACAATTTGACTATGGTAAATGACTATATTTCAAGATACACCTAGGATTACCTCATGTGATGTTAGGAAACAAAACATTCTTCTTTGGATTTCTGATGGATGTAGCTTGCAAACGATTACAAGGAGGGCAGGACCAAGTCTCTCTCTGTCTCTCGCATGTTGCCTAATATTAATAAAGGCAATCATGGAAGCTCATTGTCCGTTTACAAAATTCTAAACATTATTATTGACACATTGAATAAAATTGTCTCTCAGTTTTTTTGGTGGGACTCCAAAGGACAAAACTCAATCCATTGGCGCACGAAAACAACATTTCTTCCTCCCTAAGGGAATTGGAAGGCTAGGAACCAGAGAAGCTCGAAGTTATAATCAGGATTTATAATGAAACAAGCTTACAAAAGTCAGGAAAGACAAGTACAAGGTACAGTCGCCTCTACTCATATCAAATGACTATAAACCTCCACAATCTGCATCGTATGCTTAGCTAGAAAGGCCTAGTTCAAGTTGCACAATCAGCTTCTGAAATGGTGACATGGAGGGTAGGTGATGGGAAAAATATATCTATAGGAGATGAAAGATGGCTAAGAGGACATAAGGTAAAGGTGAAAGGACCAAACAAGGAAACAATTCTAAAGACAAAAGTTGTTGAATGGACAAAAATGACACCATGGAGCGTAAGACATTTGCGTCTCCTACGGCACATAGAATATTATTACAACCAGCTCATTTTGAAAGAGTATAAGATCACTTGTGTTAGGGAAATATTATCCCACCCCGTAATAGCAATATTTTCTCTCCATACAAGGAGATTTATGGCATAAATAAAAGGAGATTTTTGTTCTGTTGGCTTTACTACTTCTCGCGCTTCAGGTAATTGGTTCCTAGGATTTGAAATTTCTTCCATCGCCTTGCTATTCGGTACTCTACTTTTCTCGAGGTTCTCAGGGTGTCTGCGTCGTGGTGGTTGTGGTACTCCAATTGTGCTCTCTAACAACGACTTTCCGATTCCGATCTCTAAGAGGCGGTTATGAAGTGTTGGTTGGGCTTTGTTCTGCTAGGTGTTTTCTTTGGGTTTCTTAACCTATTACTGGGCCCAGTTCTCATTAGACTTTGGCTCCTTATGAAAATCTTCTAGTTTCAATGAGTCACCCTTTACATTAAATGTTCTGTCAGCCTTTTTTGAGTTGGGCGCAATCATCAGCAACTCCTGTTTCTATCGTTGATTTGCGACTTCTATCTACACGTGATCGGTTTTTTTGGGTTTGGCTGCTGTCTTTCATCTCGGTCAGCTGAAGTTTTCGTATGTTATGATTATACTCTATAACCATGGCATATGGGGGGATGTGGGATTCTTATCCCACTCCGTATCTACCACCATTTAAACGAGGCTTCTCTTGGGCTAGACGTCATTCACCATCCTCCGACTCATCTTCAATTTTTCACCAACCTCTTTGTTCTTGCCCTCCTTCTAAAGGAGATTATTTTGGCACCTCCTTCCATCGGTGTACTACGACTTACAAACACTTGACTTCTTGTTGGGGTCGAAGAATGGCTCAGTGGCAGTCTTCTTCTTCTTCACTAGATGTCTGTTGCGGCAAGGTGGAATCATACCTATTATCGCTATTTGGTGGACGAGCGGGAGATGGAAGATGATCTTGTTCAGTTGATGGTCAATAAAAACTGGCGTACAGAGGAACTGGTTTTTGTTTAAAAGTTTTATCGTTGTATTTTCTCCTTCTGGTTTTAGTCGGATAAGGATTTTCTTGATATAGCATCACACCATACTATCAATGTTGATGGATCGTTACTTGCGATGATTCCGGGCCATGCTGAAACCATTTTGAAGGTTGCTGATTTTGATTATATTAATCTTTGGGTGCAGTTTGATGGTATTCCTATGGGTCTTCGATGGGACGGGGTTATTCTTAAGATAGCTCATGTTATTGGGTCTGTTATTAACAAGGGTTATGGTGGGAGAGTTGCGTGGCGGGGCTTGAACGTGAGGGTGCTTGTTAGAATTAATCGCCGGAAGCCGCTTTTACCTGGTGTTTACATCGAAGATGAAGAAGATCGTATTTTCTAGGTAACGTTTAGGTATGAAAATGTCTTCTCCTTTTGTTTTCGGTGTGGGTGTTTGGGGCATTTTGAGTCATGTCGACAATCTCAAACTAAGGCTTGGGAGAGCATCATGAATCGAATAGATGAAGCTCGTCTCGATGGGTATCCTATTATGACAAGGCCTGAGCCTTGTTATACTAATGTTATTCGGGTTTTTCCTCCTAAGTTTGACTTTGAAATATAAAGCTGGAAGATGGTAAAAAAGTGTATCCAGAAGAGTCTGAACCAATTTTTGAGGTATCGGTGTTGAATGATGGACAGCGAGTGTGTATGTCTCATGAGAAAGGCCTCTTGATTCATTTACCGGGTCATTGTCATATGGCATTTGATCCCGATCAACCAGGACCAAGTTGACATTGGCCACGAGGTCATTCCCTGGATGACTCTTTCAATGACTCATCATGGGGGCCAAGATGGACGCAAGGTTTGACAACGGCAAATGGATCCCGCCGGTTTTCCGACTCAAACGTCGGGTGGAGGTTCGCCTTCTACTGCTCCTGGATTTGTGAACGATGGGTAACAATGTGTTGCTCTTAATCAGGCGGAGTCATCAGGCACCCTCCAAGCCCTAATCTTATCTGATATGTCGGGGTTGCGTTTGCATTACTCTATTTTGGAGGAACGTTCTATTCCCATGCAAGTTGGGTCGGGTGAGGGTAATGTCATGGAGGGGGATCATGTTGCTTTTGATTCTGCTCATGCTACATTGCCTAATCCCCCTTCCTTAAATATTGGGTTATCTTTGACGGGGGATGGACCATGTGTTTTTGGGCCGCGAGATAATGGCATGCTGGTTATTTGTGATAGATTGGCGCACGGATGTTCCCATTGCTCCCTTTTATGTAAATTTCCACTATGCAATCATAAAGATAAATGAATGCAATAGTTTTTCGTGGTATGTTTGATTTGTTTATGGCGCTCCTGAGGTGGACAATCATGCCCAGGTTTGGGGTGAATTAGCCCCAGTGTTATAAGATTTACGAGCCTCCTTTCTTATTATGGGAGACTTTAATCAGGTGGCAATGACAGAATAAAAAGTAGGGAGTAGCCAACATATAAGGGGCCAGGATGATTTTCATGATTGGTTGCAGAGTCTTAATGTAATGGACATTCCCTTTCAAGGCGTACCTTTCACATGGACAAATATGCGAGAAGGGCAAGGACAAATTCGGGAGCGGTTAGATCGAGCTTATGCTTCTCTAACCTGGATGGATAAGTTTCCCCGTAGCTGTCTGTATAATCATCCGATTGCGGTTTCGGATCATTCATTATTGGTCTTATATGTGTAGCGCAGTACTCCAACTCCAAGGTGACTATTTAAATTAGCAACATGGTTGCTATCATATCCAGATTTCCGTCAGGGTATGGAGCAAATTTTTAACAAACATATCCCGGGAACCCGTTACTATCAGATGGTGCGCAAATTAGGCCAGCTGCGAAAGTTTGGAAAGCAAGTTTACTTGCAATTAAAAGGCCAGCGATACCAATCTATTATTCAGTCGCATTCGGATATTCAAGTTCTCCAACAGTAGTTAGACTCTTGTCAGATGTCTTCTTCATATTGTAAATTGCAACTGGTATATTGGGAGCAAATTTACAATCTAAAGGGAATAGATTGTGGAGTACATTTTGACACACTAATTTACCCCCAAATCGAAAGATGTTTTATTTGGAAATGTGTTAATAATGTGTTACCTCTAGGGGAAAATAGAGAAGCTAGAGGGTTTTGTCAGGAAAACTTATGATGGAATGATGAAGAAATGGAATCGGTATCACATCTTTTCTAGGATTAATATTGTGTAGCAAGACACTTGTGGCAAGCCAGCTTGGGATACAAGATGGAGGAACGGACTTGGAATGGCGCAAAAGGCTAGAAGACTGGTTGCGGTATCTAATGAATATAGATAAAGATGGGGGTACAAGGTTATTGAATTTTACAGCAGTAATATGGGCAATATGGAAGATACAAAATATGGCGAAAATCGCCTAAATGAAAATTAATGGAGTTGTCATGGAGCATTGTTTACATGATCTCATACCAGAAGGATACCTATGGCTGATTATTTCATATTTTTTACATGTTTTTTTCCCTTTATTCTATCACTTTTTGATTGTTTTTAATAATTAAATTAGGTTAGTTAATATGTTTTTATTGATTTTATATTTTATTAGATTTTATTTCTTTATATTATTTTAGTTGTTATTATTGCTAAAAATATAAAAGTTGATAAAATGAAAACCAAATTCTAAATCCTAATTTTTCCTAGCCTAACCCATAGCCCAAACCCACCTAAAGCTAATCCCTACTCTACCCATCAGCCCACCGCCCAACCCACCTATCCTTCCCTCTTCTTTCTCTATTCGGCCCAATCGCCTTCACTCTCTCACAACCCAGCCCAAACCTAATACCCACTATCCTAATACCCAGCTCCCAGATACCCAGTAACCCAGATCCTAATACTAAACCCGACCCACCTACCTCCTCTCATTTCCTCAGTCGAAAATCCCAATTTTCCCTCTTCTAAACCCTAACTCATTCTCATTCCCCCTCATTTCTCACATTAATTTTTTTTCTTTTCATTTCCCCTTTCGTCTTTCATCCTTCTTTGTCCCTTTCTTTCTCCTCATCCTTGTCTTCTTCTTCCTTTCTGTGCAAATCCACTGAACATACCCCACCACCACTACAAACTTCCATCTCAGCTCCTCACTTCTTCTCTCATCTCATATCCTTCTCTCTTCTCTTCATCTCTTCTCTTCCTTTTCTCATCTCCTTTCAAATTCTCATTGTCTCTCTCAATATCTCACTCTCTTTCTTTCATTTTGCATATTCGGTTGAGGTAATTGAAGAAGTACAACATGCAACAGCATCTCGACATACACAACCACTACCGAGCTCTAACTATCCAAATGCATCTTTACCGTCCAGATGGAAGATGAATTGGCGACTCAGATTTGAAGGGGAGGCTCAGATTCGAGTATAAAAGAACAAAAAAGAGCCGATTGAGGTTTTCATGGTTGGTTTTGGGGATGACAACCCAAGCCTCCATCTTAGGGTTAGTTTTAGATATATTTTAGGACTAGGTTTACAATTTGTGCAATTAGGTTTAGATTTAGGGAAATTTCATTTGATATACTTCAACTTTTGCCTATTCCAAATTATCAACCACTTTTGAAATTATTCCAAGTGGTAGGCTTATTTTAAAAGTTATTCCAAATGGTAGACTTGTTTTGAAAACTTTAACAATTATTCTAAGTTTTCAAGCACTTTAAAAGCTATTCTTAGTTGTCAAACACTTTAGATATTATTCCAAGTGAGTCGATTGTGAGATTTATAGGGAGAGCTAAATGAAATTGAGAGAGGAAGAAAGTTTTCCGAGCAATATTTTAAAAACGATATAAGAAGAAGCTCACGAGATGGAATAATTTTCAAAATAAGCCTACCACTTGGAATAGTTTAAAAAGTGGTTGACAACTTAGAATAGGCAAAAGTTAAAGCCTACCAAATGGAATTTCCCTTAGATTTATTTTTGTTTTCAACCTTCTTATTTGGATTTCGATTGCATTGTTTTGGAATTTATATATTGTTTTGATTATGAAGTTATGGATTTTCTTTCATGTTATTAATTCTGGGTTTGTGATGTTTATTGATCTGTTTCTTACTCTCTGTTTTGTTTCTCTCTTTCCTCCTTTCTCTTTGTTTCGGTGAAGGTTGCAGTAGGTTAGTCTCTCTCTCTCTCTCTCTCTCTCTCTCTCTCTCTCTCTCTCTCTCTCTGTTTTCAGTCGTCTCTTCCCTGTTTCTTTTTCTCTCTGTTTTCGTCTCTTTCTCCCTTCCTTTTGTTGTGTTTCTCATTTTAGGTAGCAGTAACAGTAGGCTATTTTATTCTGGTTCTCTTTGTTATTTGGTTAAGGTTGAGTCTAGACTTTTAGTTGGAATCTTTTAGAGTTATCTTAAGGTTGGGTCATCACTTTTAGGGTTAAGGTTATTAGGGTTAATTAGGGTTAGTTTAAGGTTTTGTTATGAGTCTTTAATCTAAGACAGTCATTAGGTTTAGTTCAGATTAGGGTAGGGTTTTCTTAGAGTCAGTGTAGGGTTAGGTTTCTTGGGTTTATTTGAATCAGTTTAGTATTTAGGGTTTGGATTTAATTAAGTCATTTCAAGGTAGTTTTGGTCTTAGTAAAGTTGGGTCATTTCTTTGGACCTTCTTTAAGTTTTATGTTTAATCCGTGTTTAGATAGTATAGTTGATTCTAATTAGGTTTTAATTATGTTAATTAGTGATTCATTTTCCTTGGCTTAGGGAAGGTTTTAACTTCTAATGGAATCTCTTTTCTAAGGTTTGGCTTAGTTAGGGCATTAGGCCTTATTTTATGAGGTATTCTATTTTATTCTCTCTTGACTATGGGGTTTAGTGCATAGCGAGAGCCCGCTAAACCTATTTAAACATGGTCTTTAGAGTGATTAAATGGGATACTCGAACAACTCCTCATTCATTTAGTAGAGGAGTTCGGGTAGGGTGATTTGCATTTCAAGCCCTTTAGGTGACTCCTCATTCATTTAATGGACAAACTTTGATGGCCAAATTCAAGATAACCTCAAGAGAGGCCTCGGAGTAGTTTTATTCTTGCAATAACCCAACTTCTATCTTGGGGTAGTGTCCTTACCGAGTCTACACCAAGTTAGAGTGAACATTAGGTGGTGAAAAACTGACCCCTATGTAACACCCCCAGATTCATAATCACTGGATTATCACTAAACACCTCATAACCCAATGATTAGCGCAGCGGAAATATAATCCGAAGACATTACCGCCGTCCACAAATATGGACAAGGCTTAACAAACCATCAACATGAATACCGATGAAATGAAAAACTCCCAAAGCATACTATTACATGACATATACTCACCAAGAAGAATTTATAATAAACCCTTGAATTAATAATTTTCCTAACCAACATAAGAAATTATAACCAACTTCCAAATTGGCAACCACAACGATCCCCAATAATAAATACTAGAAGTAAATCATATAACTTTAGAATAAAAGAGACCTCCTGCTTCTCACTCTAATCAAACTTCTTTTCATCACCTGTGTATCAGCAATGGAGCACCACCTAAAACAAAACATAAAATAATTTTTGCAAATGAGTCAAAACTCAATACGCATACCCCTATACAGTAAATAAATTTAAGCAATTCATTTTATTTCACGCATTTCAATTCGTTTTGCAAACAATAAAATAATACAACAATAAAACTATAAAACACTGAACAACGATAAACATGCTTGCCATTTTATTATCTTTAATGGTCCCCTGCTTTGCGATCATCGGTCTAAGCCTCCGTATCCGCATACCCAGATCGATCGGGAGATCCGGATGGGTTGACACTAGGTCAAGTATTTATTGTGGGAGTGCTCATTGGCAATAATAACAATGGATCGGGGCCATAATTAACTGATAAAACAATTACACTTTATTCACTTTCAATATCTTTATACTTGGTCATTAAACTCAAATAAAAGAATTTAAGAAGGGTACAGGCAATATGTGTACCTTAAAAGTTGAACCCGCACTTAAAGCGACTTGAAAAGCTTGACTGGACTCGAACAGGGAGCAGCAACGACCTCTTGGACCAAACTTGAGATAAGAACACTAAAATGAATTAATTGGGATTTTTGGTAAGGAGGAAGTCTCCTAATTAACTTAGTGAAAGTAAACTTTAACTAACGATTGGAGAAATTTTGGGATTTTACAGTAAATTATGGAAGGCATAATTTCCTCTATCGACCTCCAAAAATTTCATAAGAGGACTTTTCGGAAAGCTAAAAATAAATTCTACAACTCTTCGGTTAAGAGTTAAGGCCATAAATGAGTGTAAAGGCTTGAAAATGAGCAAACACGACGGCTGGCCTGCATATCGGAAGGTTCGGGAAGGGAACTTTGAGAACTCATAACTTAAGATGTAAATATCGTATACTTATGAGCGAGTAGTCTATGGAAAGCTTAAGTCAAGTACAACAACTCCTATGTTGACCAAAATCTTATATAAGTCTTGGAAAACCTTCAAAGAGTGGCTTGAACATGACACAACAACTTTATAATTGTGGTTTAAACATGGTCACAGGTCTATTTTTGACAGGTCATAACTCATTATCCCGACATCCGATAGACGCATAAGACCCCCACTACAACTTTCATGTTGAACACTTAGGCTAATATAACCTCCTTAATACCTTAAAATGGTCATGCATATACTGTCCCAGAAAACGTATGAAAACAGGACACGCAAATTAAAATCGCCAAAACTCGAGTTATACACATCGAAATCCCGAAATTCAAAGCCCGCAACGAATCTATTACTCAAGGCTATTAATTTCTCAATGATCTTGGCTATAATGCCCTCGGTTGTCCAAGTTTACAACCATACTAATTCAACTTTTGCCTTTAAAAAAAATTCGATTCTTCGAGGTTTATTGATAATAAGGGCTACTTTTGGTCACAGCCCTCAATTTATCTCCCTAAACCTCAATCAAAGTCTCAAAACAGTAACTCTCTCACAATGATTATAATAACTCTCAAAGATCACATGCAAGCCCAAGAACAAATAATTCATAACCCACAAATATGACTTGAGTTTATATGCCTCTCTAACACTTTAATTTCTTCAACTTAGTTATTTAAGACCCCAATATTCATCATATACTTTCTGGGCAGCCATGAAACTTTCTTATTCTGAGAATTTTAAGCATCAATTTTAACATGCAATGCAAATACACCATGCTCAAGTTCCCCCCAACCTTCATACAACAAAATCTACCAATTTCCTCCCCAAATTTGCATCAATTAACTCCCAAATTGATTAATTAAAGCGAGGATACAATTGCTAACTAAAATAAGGAAAACATTTAAACTTGAGAATCAATTTGTAAAATCTTATTTGAAAAGAGTTAGGTTAAGTTTTTACCTCCAGTAGAGAGGTGAGAGGAACACCAGGATCGAGGGAGAAAGACATGTGCGGTGGGGTTGCTAGTGGTTGTCCGGCGAGGTAACAATGAATGACGGTCGACGGAGGGTTCGGCGGTGGTCAGCCGGCGTAACCAGGGGGGACAACATAGAGGCAGTGAGAGGAAGAATAAAGAGAGAAGGGGAGATTATAATTTTGTTTAGTTTGGTTTTGATGTATCTAATTAATCTATCAAGAGGGAGTAATAAAAGAGTTTGGATTGCACTTTAAGGTCCCTCACTCTAAATATAATCAACTCCTCCCCTCTCAATAATAAAATACTAATTTTACTCCCACTAAAATCCAATAATACTAATTTATAGTCTAGGGATAAAATTTATAAAATTAAAATAATAAGGAGACTTGAAATAAAATGAGAAGGTGAAATAAATTAAAAATTAATTAAATTAAGGAATGAAGAGGCATGATTATAATAAAATTATTATTACTATTGATAATACCATCGAATCGGTCTACTCGATAAAACTTGGCCAGGTAAGTAATCTGAATATCCCGAGAGTAATTGAATAGCGGAAATTGTCACATAAATAATTTATATAAATAACCTACTAAGTTGATGTATAACGCTCGAGTCCTGCAAAACACAAACAGCTAACTGAATTGAAATGCGCGATTTTGGTTAATTAAACTCATTAATTAACTTAATTACGTTGGGTTAGGGTCGGGTTATTATACCCTATGTCTTTTTCCTTCCCCTTTTTGTGGTTTTTATGGTGTCTTTAGTTTAGTTTCCAAAACTCCAAAGTTTATGAAAATCCAACCTAGTAGGTGAGAGTTCGAGTGACTTTTAGGTTCGGTAGCCCCAACTCCCTGTAGATACGATATTAAACCCGATTGTATTGTAGTTCGAACAATGGTTGTAGAGACCTCAAAGACAAAATTGAAGTTATGCAAATGATACAAAACTTATTGAGATTGCCAAATCAGTCGATCATATTTCATATCCAATAGTTAAATTTGTCGTTGATGGAGCATGGAAATAAGCTTCGGGAAAGGCGGCAGCAGCATGGGTACAAGTTGGTGATAATCATCGAAATGAAAGTAAAAATGGAGGAAAAGCGTTATGGGCACTGGCAGCAGTACAAGTTGAACTTGAGGCTGTTAGATTAGCTTTACAGGTTGTCAAGGCAAATAATTGCCCAACTATAGAAATCGCTACGGATTCAGAATTAGTTGTAAAATTCTTACAAAAACTGGTTGTTTTTTTTTTCTATGCTTTTCTTTAGTTTCTAATATATTAGGTAGTTTAAATGATTTTGGTATGTATAAAATAAAGTGCATATGAATGAGGTCAATAGAGCTCATAGGTTAGCAAAATACTTCTTAATTATTTCGATATATCATAAGTTTTTTTTGGAATAATATAGAGACTATTTTGGCTATAAAAAAATGTGTTAGGGAGGCCACCCATCTGAACATTACTCGTTAAAATCAGGTTACGGGGTTTTTCCCAAAAAATAACCTTACTCAAAAAAATCATCATCATTAGGGTTCAAACTCTATATTAGACATGTTCAACGGGCTGGGGACCCGCCCGGCCCGAAAAATGCGGGTCAAGGTCACAATTCTAGATGGTGACCCGGCCCGGCCCGAAAATATCGGGGCTCCGAAGTATGGCCAGGTAGGGCTGGGCCAAGGTCGGTGACCCGGCTTGGGCCGACAACTCGACAAAATACAAACTTTTAAAAAAAATCTTAGATTAAGTTTTAGTTTTTTGTGAGTCGACCCGACCTGGCCCGACGACCTGACTAAGTACATAAAGAAAATGCATGAATGTTTAGGTTTTCTCAATAAAAAATTCATCTTATATAATTGTCGGCCCGTGGCCCATAGGATTAGGGCTCGGACCAAGCGGAGCTCAGGCTGATGGGTCAAAAATTCCCGACCCGACTGACCCGACCCGTGACCCGGCCCGATGTTTGAACAGGTCTACTCTAAATGGAAGAAGTTCTGGCATGCAGATTTGCCTTCAAACTGGAAGATGTTTGTGTGTAAAAAATGCAAAAAAAAAAAAACATTACCCACATGAGATAACCATGTCAAAAGGAAAATTTAGGGTGATCATCAATGTTGGTGTGGAGACAATCTATTAGTCATTTATTTAAGGATTGCAATATTGCACAACATATGTGGAAAGCAAGTCTATTAAGACTTAAGCCAGATACCTGCAACATAAAGTGGAAGGAATGGTTCCCAAACTGGGTCAGATATCTAATGAATACGGATAAAGATAGAGGAACAAGACTATTGATGTTCATAGCTACGTAATGGACCATATACAAGGTAAGAAATAAAGTGAAAATCCAGAAGATGAATATGATCCAGTTTTTACTTGAATATCGCTTGTCTTCATCGATATAATGGAGGAATAAAGCACACAATAGGGAAACAATAGCTTCGGTAGCATCCACTCCAAAATTTTGGGATACAAGCCAAAGGCTCGACTGTAATACAAGAGCAACATACTTTGCTAGTGGATGGTGCGTGGGACAAGAAATCAGGAGAAGCAACTGCAACAATTATCCAACTGAGAATATTGGGTGAGCAAGGAGGTATCAAAGATAGCACCACACTAATGGCAGAATCAACAATACAAGCATAACTCAAGGCTATACAAATAATGTTGATGAAAGCAAAAGAATAACAGTGGCAACAAGTCTTGATTCTCATGGACTCAATACAAGCAGAGTATCATAGAACAAGAAAAATCAGATAGGATATGGTTTGCACAAGCTATAACATATAAACAATTAGCAACTAAATTTATAAGATGTAGAATAGAGAAAGTGAATTAGGTTATGGTTAATCCAGCTCATAAATTAGCAAAAAAGCTATTAAAGGAAGTTAGTTGTAAACATTATCTGTAAAGTATGGTTATTCATTAATAGACCTATTCAACGGGTCGGGCACTCGTCCGTCCCGACCAGATCCAATTCGAAAAAATGTGAGTCAAGGCCATAAGTTTAGAATGTGACCCAACAAGGCCCGAAAAAGTCGGAGCCCCAAGCATGGTTGGGCTGGGCAGGCATGGGCCAAGGGTCTATGACCGACCCGACCCAACCCGACCCGACTAAATATCTATTTTTTTAGAAAAAATCCAGATTACGCATTAGTTTTTTGTGACTCGACCCGACCTAACCCAACGACCCAACTAAATACATAATTAATGCGTGACTTTTTAGATTTTTTGTATAAAAAAAATTCATCTTGGACAATTGTCGACCGGTTGACCCGGCTTCGTGGCTCGTGGCTCGTTGGATCAGTGCTCAGGCCGAGGATACCTAGCTCGAAGGTTGGGCGGGGTCAAGCTTGGATCGATGGGTCAGAAACTTCCGACCCGTGACTCGGCCGGCCCGACTATTAAACAGACCTATTCACTAGTAATAATTCTGATTCATTTGTTAAAAAAGGAAAAAAACAAGTAACCCTTTATTTGTTTACTCCCTCCGTTCCATATTAATTGTCATAATTTTTATTTTCACTGTCTTCAATGTCACTCTTTGATTAACAATTTTTTACATAATATGTTATTAACAATTGTAATATTATATTTTTATGATAATATTTTTTCGAACTAATTAGGTTTTTACCCATTGAGGTTTTGTGAAACTAGGATTTTAGCCCCAAGGTTTTGAAAATTAGTTTTATCATACCTTAATTTTGAATCAACTAATAATTAACCCACCTAACCTTTGTATTAAATATTAAATACAACATTTTCAAATCAAATTATTGATAAAATTAATGTTAATTGATAAAATTGTCTTAACATAAAAGACTCACATTAGAAATGATCTAACCCATTGAGGTCCCTTCACTCTACCTTCTACCTTTCATTCTCCAGAATACGATTGTACTTCTTCATCATTTTCTCTTTATTTCCTCTCTAATTTTCCATAATACTGCATTTGAGAATTCATCTCTCATTGATTAATTTTGGAGGGGTAAAGTCGTTTTTTCATGTTTTTAAAGGAGGTGGCAACACACAGGCCACACACAGTTAAACTAACTGATTAATTTTTTGGAGGGGTAAAATTGTCTTTTCATATTTTTAATTAGGGTTATTTTAGACTTTTCACACCATCTGAAAAAGGAGTAAAATAATAAAAAGTTCAAACTTCATATAGGCCTAGTTTCCCAAACTTTGGGGGTAAAATTCCACTTTCACTAAACCTCAATGGGTAATCCTAATTTATTTGTATTTTTCATTACAAATCTAATGGTAGTAATTTTATGTAACAACCCATTGTAAATAATGAAAAATTTATGGTCAAATTTTTAACTGCACAATTTTTAAAAACAACAAATAATATATGGAACGGAACAAATTTTTTTAAATTAATGTTGGTATTTAGTGCCTGCGAGTGGGGACAGAAAATGTCCAAGTTTCCAGTGGAAATATAAAATATAAGAAAAAGACCTAAGTTTCGCGCCAAAACTCAGAAAGGCCAAAACTCAGAAAGGCTTGAACCCTACAATAACTCATCATCAGGCTTGCACCCCCGCCAAATCTGAAGCAGATTGCCGCCAACTCCTTCCTTCTTCGCCGGCAACCAGGTACACATTTCATTTTCTCTCCCCTTTTTTCCATATTCCTGCCCTTTATTCAGTACTTTTCTTTAATCTTTTCCATTCTCCCGATTTCTCATGCTAATGATATGTTCATAGCAAGAAATTTTGTTGGCTGTTGTTATTCATGCTGAGTTATAGATTCGTCGGTGGGTTTGGAAGTGTAGTTCTGTTGCGCTTGACTGTAATTGTGGAAATCTACATTTCCATGGCCTTGCACACCAGATGTTCGACAAATTGTGTGAATGAAAGAAATAGAAAAGGAGAACTTGCAACTTCATGGGTAGTCACTAATTTGGGCGTGAATTGATCAGAGCACTAATAATCCCGTGTTGAGGCTATGAATCGCACTTAGTATACCCATTAGTTTGAATTCGTTTTGCTTTCCCTATAGAAATTAAGTACTAGAAAGTGGGCTAGAAGCGGGTAATAAAATTGGTTAGAGCCTCCAAAGGATTCATGTCTCATTGGGTGAATTCGCTGTTAATTCCAACTGGTTTGGTCAGAAGGTGATAAACTGATCGTAGACAATATATTCATTGCAGTTAGCTTACTTCATGGGTCTTCCCATGTAACTATTATTGTTAAGAATCAGGGTGTTAGCAGCTCAAACAAAATGAGGAAATAATGCAAGTGAAGGGGTGGGGGGGGGGGGGTTGTGAATGCAAAGATTCAACATGGAAAACCCAACCGGGAAAAACCACAAATGATGCACTATTTGAGGATTATAATGTGTTTAGAGACCTTCTCTCAATCTCTCTATTGTGTGTGATTATAAGATGGATACATAAGCCTTGATAGCCGAGCACTTAAATAATGAAAGGCTAATAACATAAAACTAGGTTAAGAACATTATTAGGGCAAACTGCACGGAAGAAGGTAAGAAAAACGCGCTGCGGCAGCAGAACCCCGCACCATGGTCCGTGGCTCTGGCCACGCGCTGACTGTGGTTGGTTCTATCCACTCGGATGCTTGAGTTTCTTTCAGTGCGCTGACTGTGGTTGGCTCTATCCAACCCAAATGCGAGCCTTGATTTATTTCGGCTCCAGAGACTATCCCAACAATTATGTGGCCATAGTTCCATGCTTTAATGTTTACAGAAGGTACTCTTTCCTGGATTGAGTGCTTTTGCTTGCCCTTGAGGACTGAACTAGATCCACTTTAGCAAATATAGCAACTGCAGTTTGATAAGGGAATCTTTAGTTTAAGTTGAACTTGAGCCTTTTTTTCACCTTAATGATTCTTTCCTTGCCATATATTTACGACTCTTGAGCTTGGCTGCTCAGGAGCCCAGAGATATAACCTCATTGTATTGTAGTATGATTTTGTGGAGTAGTGCATAGCGTTTCACTGGATTATTTGAGCTGGTTTGAAAAGCCAACACTAAACCATCTGTGGTGTGGCAACATGAATGCAGTGGAACGTGCAAGCCGTTTTGGTTCTTAAAGTTGTGCAATTTTAGAAGAGTGGCAGAAGTCCACGAGAGCAGCAGGCTTGACAATGGCTAAGTACCTTTCTGCAGTTGGCACTGCAGAAGCAGTTCTAAATTTTCAACCCAACTCATCCATGTCTGTAGCTTATCATCCTGATTTTGGGTCTCATAATGAGCTGCTTCTCCTTGAGCTCGATGAAAAGCTTCTTCCTGATGTGCTTTGTGAAAGGTAAGCATCATCATGGATACTTTGACCTCTAATTAATGGCACCTTCAGACTGCAGGTGTTGGTTCTTTTCTTGATCTAATCATCTGACTTATGCTGCTTTGTTTCTAGAGTTTCTCTGAGGGGAGACCCAGATGAAGAAGCAGTTCTTTGCACCAAAACAAAGACTTATGCAGTGAAATTTGTGGGCACATCGAACTCCGTTTTCCTTGTTCCACCTTCAAAGTCATCTCCATTTGCTGACAGCATTATGGATTGTGATGAAAAAGACGCAGATCAGCCTGCCTTAGCATCTGTGCTGAAAGTGGCTCCTGGTAATTTGGAGCTTGTAGAGGTAGCTCCTCGATTGGACAAGCTGAAAATGCTTCTTTCCCAGAATCCATATACCTTCAAGGAGGCTTCAGAAATGGATACAACATCAGACATTAAGGAAGGTGTCTCAGGATTTTACACTTGGGATGACATTATTGGAAAGATTCAAGCTAGTGACGTGGAACTAAGGCTGGGCTTAGAAGCCCTTGATGCTGTAGAAATAAATGGATATTGGAGACTAGTGGATCCTGACTACATGTACTCTATATTAACCATGCTTTTACATAATGCTGTCCTTAATGACTGGCCTTTAAATGCGCTACCTGAAAATGAGTTGGTGAGCGCACTACAATCGGATGGCTTTCCACCCATACTTGCTGCGCATTGTTTGAGAGTGTATGGAAGTAAAGTTGATGCTGTTAGTGATGGTGGGTCTCTTTGGAAGCTGAATGAGAAGCGGGTTTGTGGGCATTTTGCCAAGCAAATACTAAAAGCCGGAAAGATGAGGATGGAAAGATTTATGGAGGGATGGAGGTGTAAGATTCCTCATGGAATGCAAGCAAGCTTTGACATGCTCGAAGGGGAAGTCCTAACAGAGAGGATAGGGGTTGAAATGTGGGTTCGCGCTTTTAGTATTTCTTCTCTGCCATCAACACCTGCAGAGCGCTTTGCCATTCTCTTCAAGGAGAGACCAAAATGGGAGTGGAAGGACCTAGACCCTTACATCAGGTTAGTGTTTTAACAATCTTTAATACTTGTTAAGTAGCTCATTTGGTTCATATTCGGGTTGGTTTGGCTTAGTTCATATCCATGTTGACTTGTTCATTAATGTGGCTGGATTCATTTGAGTTAAGGTCAACATTGGTTCGCCCCAATTTGAATCTGGTTTTGAGTTGTTTTGTAGTAATCAACTAGGGTTAATTCTGCCAAATGAAACGGTTGCAACCAACGACCACCTATTCATGTACAATTTAGATAGTTCAGGTTGGGTCAATGCTGTTTTGTCAGGCTGAGGTTGCCCAAGTTTGCTCTTGTGTCCAGTCTGATTTTTAGTTGTCAAATAAAGTAATAAGACACTCTCTACTTTGTCAATCTAAGCTACCTATTTGTGTTTCTTATCGTCGTAATCTCTAACTTTGTAGGGATCTTAAAGTACCAGGACTTTCTTCAGAAGGGTTGCTCCTCAAATACACCAGAAGATCACAGCCAACACCGAATTCTGAACCCATTTTCAGTGCAAGATAGTAGAACAAAAGGCAACGTGTGGCTGTTGGATTTTCAAAGTTTAGTTGTTTGACCATTTCGAATGGGTATCTTACAGTAGAGCTAATGAGAATGACGTGAAATTCTACTGTCTTGGGATGATGATTTCTGCCTTGCGTTGTAATTACATGCCTCTTTCAATTATATAGTGCTATTACGTTGTCCTTTTTTTGGGAATTCCTGGGATGATCTGTGGGTTTGTTTGGTAAACAAAAGTTAGCTTATTGTAGTGTTAAATGGGCTGTTCTTGTGCTTGGTAAACAGACTATTTAGTTGGTTGTTTGGTCCAATAAGTCAATTTTTGATAGGCTTGTTAGAGCGGCTTATTAAGGCCATGTTCGGCGTAGCGATTTGGGTAGCTTTTAGTGTTTTGACTTAGTCAAAACACTATTTACTTTAAATTTTGTTGTTCGGTAAAGTAGTGTATTATACTAGTTTATAGCGTTTAAACTAGAATTTAGTAAACGTTACAGGGTGTAACGTCTAGTGCATGACTTTTAGCGTTTGAGTGTTTATCGCTAATTTGCCCCACGCTAGCTAGTATTGGCTATTGAACATGCATGAATGTCATTCACTTTCTATTATCATGTATATGTATCTTTGTGCCAATAAAAGTATATGAAAAGCAATACTAATATTATTTGTCCCCCACTGCTCTTTTTTTTTTTTTAATTATGATAACGATTACTATTAACACTTATCAAAATATGATAAGATTACATATAGTTTAAGTTAGTTATCAAGACTCTTAGTCTTGATTCCTGCTTAGTATAAATATAGGTTGTAATTCCTTCATCTTCATTCATTCAATATACACGTTTACTTCACCAATGATAATTCTCTTTGTTTTCAATAGTTTTCTTCCTGTGATGATTATTTTGCATCTGTTTCAAGCTTGATAACATGGTATCAGAGCTTCCGCGTTCGTGATCCTGGTTCTTTCTCATCTGTTCTGTTTTTTTTTTTTTCTCTTCTTTCTTTCTTGATAATGGCTGTTGTTGTTGATAATGCTGCGTTGTATGCTGGGAATGTGAATGATCCTTCACACGTTTTGTTTTTACATCCTTCCGATAATCCTAACAATGTTCTTGTTAGCGAATTGTTGAATGGAGAAAATTACGGGCATTGGAAAAAGGCAGTTGAGATTGCTTTGATAGCCAAGAACAAATTAGGGTTTGTAATGGGGGAATGTAGCAGGCCAAACGATGCGCAGCTTGTTCCTCAATGGCAACGGTGCGATAAAATGGTTCAGTCGTGGCTTATGAATGCAGTGATTCCTGACATTGCTCAAAGTGTGTTGTTTTCTAGTGGTGCGAGAGAAGTTTGGATTCAACTAGAGCAGTGATTTGGAGAAGCTGATGGCACCAAAGTGTTTCGTGTTCAACGAGATTTGGTAAATATTTCACAAGGCCATTTGTCTGTTACTGAGTATTTTACAAAGATTAAGAAGATGTGGGATGACTATAATAGTTTGATTACTATTCCTAATTGTGCTTGTGGTTTAGTATGTGAGAGTTTTTTGGCAGCGCAGAAGTTGATTAAAGATCAACAATTGATGCAGTTCTTGGTGGGATTAGATGAAAGTTATAGAATTACTCGGGGAAATATTCTTATGCTTAAACCCCTTCCTAACATTGATCAAGTTTATCAGATTGTTTTGCAAGAAGAGAAGCAAAGAACTTTGTGTGGCAATACACAGATTAGTTCTAACTCAGCAGCTTTCCATTCATACTATGATTCTGGTTCTTCTGCTTTGGCTTTTCAGCAGAAACCTTCATATCAGAAGTCTAATTCTGGTTCATATAATTCTGGTTCTAATTCATATCGATCAAGTAACTCCTATAGTTCAAATGGTTCTAGTTCTCAGAATTCTTTCAATCATCCCCAGAATTCTGCTCCATCTTTTCATCAGAATTCTAGGGGTTCTTCAAGAACTTCAGGAACTCAAGAAAAAAGGTCAAATTTGTTTTGTGACTTTTGTAAGAATCCTGGACATACCATTGAAAGGTGTTATAAGCTTCATGGCTACCCTCCTGGGCACAAGAATTTCAGAGGTAAAAGGGTTGCTGCTGTTGCACAAGTTGATCAAGAAAGTCCAGATGAACAAGATTCTTCATTAGTGCCTTCAACAACTTTGACTATGGAAGAGTATAACCAGCTGATGCAATTAGTTCATAAACAATATGCTGAGCCACCTTCAGCTTCTTTTGAGCAAGGAGCAGCAAGCTTCTTTGCAGGTACAAGTTTTCAGTTTAATAATTTTTCTCTCATGAGCAAAGAAGAAAATGATTCTTGGATAATTGATAGTGGTGCTAGTAACCATGTTACTCCTAATTTTGCTTTGCTTCATGATGTTCAGTCTTTGTCTAAACCTTCTTTTATTATCAGGCCTAATGGAAAGAAGGCTTCAATCACTCATTTTGGTTCTATTATACTTCGATCTGGTATTAAGCTTCATCATGTTTTATATGCTCCTGAATTTCATTTCAATTTGCTGTCAGTACAGAAGTTAGCTGTTCAACTTAAAGTTCATATTATTTTTTCACCTACTGAGTGTTTTATTCAGGGCCCTACATGTCAAAATCTTCTTCTTGGTAGACAAGAGCATGGCTTGTATTTCTTACATCAAAAGCATCTTCCTGTTGAAAAGAAGAATGAAGATTACATTGCTTGCTTCAACTCTTCAGAATTATGGCATTTCAGAATGGGACATATTCCTTTTGATCAGATCAAGAACACTGGTGTTGTATCTTCTTGTTCTAATATCAAACATAGAGTTTGTCAAATCTGTCCTTTGGCAAAACTTCATAGAAAATCTTTTTCTCTAAGCAATTCTCGAGCTAGTTCTTGTTTTGAATTGTTACATGTTGATATATGGGGTCCTTGTTCATTTAAGATTCATGATGGATTTCAGTATTTTCTTTCCATAGTGGATGGTCATTCCAGGTGTACTTGGGTACACTTAATGGCAAATAAAAGCAGTGCTTGTTCTATACTTAAAGCTTTTATTGCTTTTGTTGAAAAACAATATAGTACTTCTGTCAAAATTATTCGTACTGATAATGGTCTTGAGTTTCAAGATTCCAATGCTTTACAATTTTACAAGGATAAAGGGATTGTTCATCAAACATCCTGTGTGGACACTGCCCAACAGAATGGCATAGTTGAGAGAAAGCATCAACATTTGCTTCAAATTGTTCGAGCTCTTCTGTATCAATCCAAACTTCCTGAAAAATTTTGGGGAGAAGCCTTACTAACAGCTGTATATTTGATCAATAGAATGCCATCAACTATTCTGGGTAACAAAAGTCCATTTGAGCTTCTGTTTAAAACACCTCCTTCTTATGATCATCTAAGATCTTTTGGTTGTTTGGCTTATGCTTCTACTTTGAAAAGAAACAGGAATAAATTGCAACCAAGAGCACATCCTTGTATTTTCTTAGGTTATCCTTTTGGAAAAAAGGCTTACAAACTTTTTGATCTTACAACAAAGAAAATTCTGTTTAGTAGAAATGTAACTTTTTATGAGCAAATCTTTCCTTTTCATAATATTTCTGTCTCAAATGATACTCCTCTTCCTGTTATCACAGAATTTCTCCCAGAAACTTCGTTGTTTCACTCAGAAAATGAAGCAAGCACATCATTGGATGTTGGCAGTTCAAGTGTTCCTACAGAAGGTCCCAGCACCACATCTTCTACTGATAATGATGTAGATTTACATTCTCCATCATATGATCCTCCTTCTACATCATATGATACTGCACTGATTCCAGTACCAAATACAGTTACAAGTATTACAACATCCAACAACAACTTATCCCAACCAGTACAAACAAGAAGATCCTCAAGAAGTTCAATCAAACCATCCTACCTAAAAGATTTTGTTTGTGCGTTTGCTAATATTGATTCTTCTACTGAGTTTTATGCTTTTCAGGCTTCATTAGACAAATATGTTGAACCTAAAAGCTATGAAGAGGCAGCTCAAAATCCAGATTGGATACAAGCAATGGACAAAGAGATCGATGCTCTCATCAAAAACAATACTTGGGAATTAGCTGATCTACCTCCCAAAAAGAAGGCAATCAGCAGTAAATGGGTATATAAAGTCAAGCTGAAATCAGATGGAACCTTAGAGAGATTCAAAGCTCGCCTAGTTATAAGAGGATTCACTCAACAATATGGAGTTGATTACCAAGAAGTTTTTTCTCCTGTTGTGAAAATGCCTACAATAAGAACCATCATAGCTTTGGCAGCATCAAGGAAATGGCCTCTTCTACAGCTTAATGTAAACAATGCCTTTCTACATGGAGATTTGGATGAAGAAGTCTATATGCAAATGCCAAAAGGAATTCCAAATCCCTCCAATAAAGTTTGCAGATTAAAGAAGTCACTATATGGTTTGAAGCAAGCTAGCCGACAATGGTTTGCTAAACTAAGTCAAACATTAATCTCTCTTGGATTTCAACAATCTAAGAACGATTACTCTCTCTTTCTTAATAAAACTTCTACTGATATTACAATTATTGTTGTCTATGTTGATGACATTTTATTAACAGGCTCTAACCAAGTAGAAATTGATAATGTCAAGAGACATCTTGATAAACTTTTTGGTATCAAAGATTTAGGAAATCTTAATTATTTTCTTGGTTTATAAGTCTTAAACACTTCTGATGGTGTTTTGTTGTCACAGCATAAGTTCATCAAGGAGTTGTTGCAAGAATGTGGACCTTTACACCCAGCCATTGCTGTCACTCCACTACCTTTAAATTGCAAACTGCAGCCTGATGAAGGAGAACTTCTTCATGATCCTCTCATTTACAGAACATTGGTTGGGAAGATAAATTTCTTAACACATACAAGACCAGATCTCAGCTATACAGCTCAAACTCTAAGTCAATTCATGCAGAAGCCTCAAACACCTCATATGAAAGCTCTACAACATACACTAAGGTATATCAGAGATACAGCAAGTCATGGCATTTTACTCAAAGGCACTGACCATCTCAGCATCAAAGCATACTCAGATTCAGACTGGGGAGCTTGTCCTTTTTCCAGAAAATCAGTGACTGGCTACATGATTATGCTTGGACAGTCTCCAATTAGCTGGAAAAGTAAAAAGCAGAATATTGTCTCAAGATCTTCATCAGAGGCTGAGTATCGTGCTCTTGCTCAAACTTCTTTAGAGATTACTTGGGTGGTACGGCTATTAGAAGAGCTTGGTGTTCAATCACTAAAACCAGTAACACTTTTCTGTGATAATCAGTCAGCCATTTACATGGCAAAGAATCCAGTATTCCATGAACGTACGAAACACATAGAGATAGATTGTCACTTCACAAGAGAGAAAGTGTTGGAAGGGCTTCTACAATTGACCTACATGCCTACTGAAGAACAAATTGCTGACATTCTCACCAAGATATTACCTTCTGCACAGCAAAGCCTTCTTTTATCCAAGCTTGGCATGATTGAAAATCCTCCCAAGCTTGAGGGGGAGGGGTGATAAGATTACATATAGTTTAAGTTAGTTATCAAGACTCTTAGTCTTGATTCTTGCTTAGTATTAATATAGGTTGTAATTCCTTCATCTTCATTCATTCAATATACACGTTTACTTCACCAATGATAATTCTCTTTGTTCTCAATAGTTTTCTTCCTGTGATGACTATTTTGCATCTGTTTCAAGCTTGATAACCAAATACTAAGATAATTTTTTAGTTTTCTTTTGTTGGAAATCAATAAGAGATTACTCAATTACAATATTGTTGATAATAATAATAATAATAATAATAATAATAATAATAATACAGTAATCAAAATATTAATAAAACAACGATAACCATAACAAAAATAATGATAACCATGGGAAAATAAAATACTAATCATGTCCTTTTATGTTATTTTTGTTATAAAATAATATATTTATTTGTGAATGTCCATTAATATCTCTTAGGTGGTTAGCGTTTAGGAGGATTTTTCTCATGTGATCTCACTATGTAATTAGTATAAATACCCCTTGTGGGTTATGAATAAACGATCGCTCATTCTCCTCCCTCAGTCTCTCGGTATCTCTATTGTTCTTCTCTATTATTCTTCTCTATTATTCTCTATGTATTGCGTTCATCTATTATTGTTCATAACACGTTATCAGCACCAGACTCTACTATTTTTTTTTCTATATTCTATTAGGGTTTTTGAGTTATGATGAAGAGACAAGGGTCAAGAATGTAGAATTAGAAGTAATTTATGAGATCAAAGTCTAAATCCTTCTACAGTGATAGCGATGCCAAGCAACAATTGGAAGTAAGGTAATTAATTACACGTATGATTTTGTCTCTTCGTTCCTTATCACTTATTCAATTCATACTAGATTCACTCCGATATTCTTTTTCTTATTGGTGAACCAGAAGTTCACCCCATCACTAATATTAAGATTGTCATTCTCATTTGAAGGAGTGTAAATATTAGTAGTGAACCAGAAGTTCACCCCAATAATGAAACATTTTTCATTAGTGGCCAGAAGTTCACTATGATATTGGAATTTGTATAATCTTCTTGATGAACCAGAAGTTCACCCTTCTGTTAATATTAAATTTATATAATATATATTTATGAACAACTTTGTTGTCAGATTGTTGTGCACTAATTTATAGTCTTTAGATATAAGATTTTATGTGTTTTCATTAGCGAACCAGAAGTTCGTCCCAATAATACGAAATTTATTTTATTTTATTAGTGAACCAGAAGTTCACTCCATCGCCTTTATATGGTTAAAGTCTTTTGTTATTTGATATTATGGTTATAGTTGAAGATTTTATAATTTCATTGGTGAACCAGAAGTTCACTCCAGTAGTAAGAATTTTGCATTATTTCATCAAGTGAACCAGAAGTTCACCCGTAGATCGCAAATTTTATCTTATCGTTGACCAGAAGTTCACCTTACACTTGACAGTATTGTTTGATTTCATTAGTGAATCATGAATTCGCTCTAGTTACGAATATTTCATTTAATCTTATCAGTGAACTGGAAGTTCACCGGAATGGTAAGAATTTTACCTTACTCCATTAAGTGAACTAGAAGTTCACTCATATGTCGAAAAATTTATCTTATGAGTGAACCAGAAGTTTGCTCTAATGTTAATACTGTTATTTAATTTTATTAGTTAACGAGAAGTTATATCAATTTCGCCTTATTTTCATTAGTGAACATGAAGCTCACTCTAATGTTAAGAATTTTATCTAATTTTATTAGTGACTAGAAGTTCACTCTGTTATTGAAAAAAAAAATTCTTATCTCATTGGTGAACTAGAAGTTTGTCCTACCACTAATATTAAATTTTATTTCCGTTGATTACACCTATTAGTAGTGAACCAGAAGTTCACTCCAATCATTGAAGCTCTATATAATATCGTTAGTGAACCAGGAGTTCGCTTTCCTACCAATTAGAGTATAGAGTTGTTAATTGAAATAAGAATTATTGAAAGATGATGATAGTATACTTGAGGTTATTAATGTTTATATCGTCGATTAAATTGAGCATTTTTGTTACAAGTGTGGAGTATAATGTTTAGATGAAAAATTTACATAATTTTATTAATAATGACCTATGGGATCATTAGAACCCCAAATGGTTTCGTCTCATTTCCTGAAGTGAATGTGCCAGGATATAATCTCAAGAATCATGAGCAAAACAAAAGTCACGTCAGTACCCGTGATAGTCGACATAGTCGTGATCGTAGTCATGCTAATCTTTTAAAAGTTGATATCCCTACCAGGAGTAGGAACACGAAATTGAAAAACATGAATGATACAAAAGTGAGAAATGTATTATTAACGAGGAATGAAAACGACACGTACCTATTGTACGTCATAATATCTTGTTGAACCTTATCAAGCTTAATCAAAAAACACAAGATATTATTTTATAAACTTTTGATAGTAAGTGATATTATTATTTATGTTGTACACGTTATTTCAAGTCGTTACTTCTTAGATCTCCCTCTTGGCATTGTTCAAAGACTTTAGCAATTGTTGTGTTTTAATTATTCTTCAGCCCCTTTGTTGATTGGCATTGAACTCTGTCCAGGACTATTAAATTTACCTAACTTTGGTAACTTAAGTGCTAAATGTGAACTTGATTTGATCGTGAAGATCTATTTGGGGGAAACTAGGTCGATGCATTATGAATGTGACATATTTGCTAGAAAATTGATTATATACATGGTGATAAAATATAACATTGATTACTGAGTTCATGGAAATATTATCATGTTGATATGTACATATTTATGGATTAATATGAGTCCTCATGTGAAGTTATTATTTCATGGATATTCATATGATTTGATATGTATGCACCTTACTGAAAATGTTCCGCATACAAATTGCGAGTAATATGCTCTCATCAGTATCATGAACATGACTGCTTGTTTCGTAATGTCTAATCACAAAGTGCATTGTTATTGATTGACCAAATATGCATGAACTTTGTTTCCTAAGCATAATACAAATTATAGTGTGTATTGGATATTTTATTGTGATACTATATGGGCATATGGATGGAATATATCTTTGTGACAATTTAATAATATTCATGTGATTATTCATTATGCTCATAGACATGTTTTAAAAAGTAATCAATGATATTGATATTCATGTTTAATGCATATTCACTATGGAGTATTTAACTTTCAAGAGTCATGTATGTGCTTCTGAAGTGAAGTTTCTTTTTATGAATAAGTGGTTATAGCACTTCCACTATATGCTTTATGTGCATTGATGTTATATTTATCTTGAAGTGAATTTCATGGATGCTTACTTGATTGGAACATGAATAAATGAGGTGATAAATACGTGTCCTGCAGACACCAGAGCAACACACATTTTTAGTGATAATAAATTACTTCTTGTCCATTGATGAGGGAAGAAGATTTTAGCATATATGACACTCTACTTTGTTTAAAGGCTCACGAAGAGCGCATATAATGAAACTTGGTGGAACTAACTTTTATATTGAGGACACACTCTTCTCCACCAAATTAGTGTCAAAGGAACTTATTAATTAAGTTTCAAAGGTATTCATGGGAATGAATACCACGTTGAGACAATTAGTATTCATATATTATGAAAATTGCTTTGAGCAACATGTGTGTTGAACAAGGATATCATCCTTATTTTTTGGGTTATTCTACACAACTAACCCGATTGAAGTATATACTCCAGTAAACCAGAAGTTTACTATTGATGAAGACTTTATCATAGTAGGAGCATGTTGGATCAATCCTCTCAAGAAGAACTCATATGAATATATTTTAAAGGGCCAGAAGATCCTTAATCAAATGAGTTCTAATTAGCTGCTTCCTATCAAAGAAAATTAATTATAACACCGTTATTGGCAAAGATATGGATCGAATCCCTTTGATTCCTGGGTTCTGTACAAGTGATGTTTGTGTTGGTCCTGTAGACCCATATGTAAACCTTTGAATATAGTATGACTTTACTTGATACATCAATGAGATAATCACTTGTATGTTTGCTATCAACTTGCAACTTGGTGCTTGCAAGATTGTTTTCTCAATTAATTTATGAGCACATTTCAAATTATCAATCAAGAAGATTCATCTTGATAGTGATGGTGAAGACTTTTGATAGTTTTTATATGCCAATGGACATAGATGTTAAGCATCCTATGTAAAATGATCCTGTAGAATCATTAATATATGAGATGTTGAATATATAATAAATGGCAAACCTATTACTTTTGAGAGCGGAGCTTACTACAACTGTTCAGGGACATGTCATGTTACATGCACCAACATTGATCCAAATAAGGCCAAGAGGTTATCATGAATGTTTATTTCTCCCCTACAATGGCTTCTGGCCATGAGCCAAAAAATCTCCCACCTATGAATTTGAGCATGTGCAATGTATGCTCCATGATAACGCACTAAGATGGGACCCCGAATGAATCGGGAATATATGATTGGGTATATCCATACTTAAATATAATAGACCCATTCATTGGAGATATACTTATGGCACAGTTTGTCGATTATGATGACACAATTTTCCCAACATTAGGGGGAGAAATCAAGTTGTTGGACAAGGAAATAAGTTGGAACGAATTATTATGATCCTCATACAATGTAATGTGAATTGTAAGTTCAAATATAATTCGTCTGCAAACTTGAGCGAATCTACTGCCAGATATTCTACTTACCCACAAAGAGTTGTTAGATCCTATGTCCCAACTACTAATGCTCCTGTAAGAATAGATGTCCCAGTAGGACAAATTGAATTGTTAATGAGTCTCGACCACATATGAAGCATGGTAGACCAGTCGGTTCCAAAGACAATAGTCCTCGAAAAAGGAAAAGGAGCGAATAATTAATGATAACCGAAATGAGGAAATTTTGACTCCAGAAGAGTCCTCAATCATGACAAATGTGGAAGTTGCACCACAAGCTCAGGCACCTAAAATTCGCGAATATGATGAGATCTCAATTAATTATGTCATGAATTGGATAAGGTGGAACCGAAATGAAGTCGACGTCGATATAACATTTGATTATAAAATATAGCACTCACTACTGTGAGTAATCATGAGGATCATGAGTTTAAGTCTGTTAATGAACACAGACAAAGATGAGATTGTCCAAGTGGAAAGATGCATTTAAGAATTAGATTCGCTTGTAAAATCGGAAATACCAGGACCTGTTGTCCATACACCAAACTGGTGTAAAAATTGTGGGATACGGTTAAGTCTTTGTGTGAAAAAGAATGAGAAAGGGAGATTATGAGATATAAGACACAAGAAGTGTCTTGTTGCATAAGTGTTTCCGCAAAGACTTGGTATCAACTATGAAAGAATATACTCCTATGTAGTCCATGTCACTACATCACGATACCTTAAATTTGGCAGTACATGAAAAACTAATATAAGTATGCATCTTATAAATATCGCTATAACTTATGAAAATTTTGATAATGATGTTTATATAGAACTCTTGAAGGGTTCAAAGTGCCGGAAGCACATATTAAAATTCTCGAGAATATTGGTTATTTAGTTGATAGACATTTATGTGATTAAAGCAATATGGACGCATATTGCATAATCAAAGGAAATGATTAAATGATCCGGATCCTAGTTGTTTGTAAATGTTATTGATGGTTTCGACTCCCGAAGAGCCTCAAAAGTTGTGGATTGCTTTACAAGTGTATTTGGAATGGAAGATATTGGTAAAATCTGTTATTGCCTTGGTTTACAAGTTGCACATTTTGAGAATGATCTTACATGCATAAATTAATTTATGTAGCAAAGTGCTAAGATAATGTTGCATGAGCAAATCACTCCCTTTAAGTACCCTGGCAGTGGTATGGTCATTTGATATGAAAACAACCCCCTTTCGATCCCGAAAAGATGATGAGAAATTTAACGATCCTGAAGTACCGTATTTGAGTCCTGAAATACTGTATTTGGGTCCTGAAGTATCGTATTTAAATGATATTGAAGCACTGACATATCTTGCTAATCATACATGATCTAACCTATTTCGGTGCCTCGATGGTACTAGCGATGTAGATATTTATTATCCTCATCAGCTCAAAGTTGTTTTGATTAGCTATGGATATTTACCTAAATCATATGACACTTGATCACATACTAGTTATGTGCACGCTAAGCAAATTCGTTCAAGTGAGAATTAAGTTGATTCATGTATCAAGTCAGTCATGAAGTTGAATTACATCAATTCGAAGATCTTAATTGATGTTCTCATCAGGGGGAGTAATACGCGTTGTACTCTCTTCCCTTTATATGAGGTTTTGTCCCACTGGGTTTTCCTTAGAAAGGTTTTTAATGAGGCAACATATGTTTGCGTATAAAGAATTCTGTACTCTTTTTCCTAAACTAGGTTTTGTCCCATCGGGTTTTCCTAGTAAGGTTTTAACGAGGCATATTCTTTAGAACAATGGACATTCAAGGGGGAGTGTTATAAAATAATATATTTATTTGTGAATGTCCATTAATATCTCTTAGGTGGTTAGGGTTTAGGAAGATTTTTCTCATGTGATCTCACTATGTAATTAGTATAAATACCCCTTGTGGGTTATGAATAATCAATCGCTCATTCTCCTCCCTCAATCTCTCTGTGTCTCTATTGTTCTTCTCTATTATTCTTCTCTATTATTCTCTATGTATCGCGTTCATCTATTATTGTTTCATAACAATTTTGCTTAAATCGGTTAATTTAACAGTTAATTTTACCGAACATATTTTTTACAAATGACTATTCTAATAGCTATCAGCTATCCACTAAAGTGTAGTAGCTATCAGCTATTCCATCAGCTATCCGCTACCCAAACAGCTATCCGCTACCAAATCTGTTAAATTTGTCAAACAGAGCCTAAGAATGACTTATTGTTGAAAATATATTTTAGTCAAAAAGTTGTTTAAAATTACTAGAAGTCATTTTAAAAATATTGTTTATAAAGGGTGTAAATGGAATTTGAACAAATACCTTATCTATGTAGGATTTTGTTTGCGATTTACATGCCTGGTAGTGGTCAAGGATGAAGTGGTATGGGGAGAGGCGTATGATGCTTGCAAAGGAACCTAGATCATGGATGGATTGCTGCAAAGTTGTCGTCAAACCATATTAGGGTGCGTTTGGTTGGTCAATAACCTTCGGGAAATGGTCAATTTCCCGGGGTTGGCTTATTTTTCCAATGTTTGGGTGTGGGTTGACCTTGGGGAAATTTTCACGGTGGGCCAACCACTTTCTCCATTTTTCAAAGAAAATTTTTCCTTAGGGGGGCCTAAGGAAAATTTTTTCTAGGGAAATTTTTCCTATAGAAAGTAAAATTTTCCTGGGGTTCATACCAAACGCTCTCTTAGATATGTTGGAAAATATGCTTTTACATCTTACTCTTGATGAATAAACACAAATTATAATCTCCAAGGTAGAAGAAGAAAATAAGAGTATGAAAGTGGAATTGGAGAGTGTAACACCCCAAATCCTGTTATCACACAATTCACCCAATACTGCTAGTAAACCTGTGATTAGCGCAGCGGAAACAAGGAAAGGGGCATTACCGCCGTCCAACTAAGGACAAGGCAACCAACGTCAACTTCAACACTATCAAACCACACACAACTATCAACAAGCCATAAACTTAACCCCATACTTCGACGTTCAACATCACCGCCAAACAACCAAGAGAGAACCACAACAAAACATAAGGTTTAAAACTTAAATACAATTCCCAACACATAGAAAACTATCACAACATGATCAAGACCACAATCCCAAAATGCCCAAAGAAGTCCAACATTCAACCAATCGGACCACAAGTCTACCTTTACAAGGAGAAGGTAACTACTCTTTCTTGCCCTTGCTTTTCTCTTGAGAGCTCGGACCGCCTAAAAACAAAACATTAAAACATTCGCAAATGAGTGGGGAAACACTCAGTACACAAACCTCTAAAAAGTAAGAGGCATTCCGCAAGAAGTAAGGTTGGTGGCCCTTAAAACTCTTTTGAAAACGGGAAAGGGGATAGAATTCAATGTTGTAAATATACAAATAGATAAATAATTCTAGCGATGAAAATAACAGAGTGGTATCCCTTACGATCGATGCTAAGCATCTCACACACGCGCATACCCAAACTGATCTAATGTTTGGATTGGGTGACTGATATTCAGTCGACACTGGCCAGGTCACTAGGACGCTCGGATTAGGAGCATCTGAAAAGGGGCTAGCACTTAACGTAACTAGCTAGAATAAAAGTGCGGGACCACTTAAAACATAAAGCATAGCTCATTAGTTAAGGGTTGAAATATAGATAATAAGTATTGGAATTAAAGTGAAGATTTAGACAATTTGCGTACCTTGTAATGAAGGGTAAACTGGTGGCGTGTCTCGGGCTCGGGACGGCTCGGGTGGCTTGGGAACTAAAACCACAATAATAAAGATTAAGAACCAAAGATAGAAGTAGAGACTTATCAACTCCTTGAATAAATATAAAAGTTGAAATGCGAGAGTTAAGAAAGAAATTTCAGTTTTTTTCATTAAATAAAGTTTTTATTATAATTTGAGTTAGGAAACTCGGAATACAATGTGCGAATACTTTTCGGAAAGGGAAAAACACGTTCTACAACTTTGTCAACTGGACCGAAGTCTAAAAATGAAAGAAAGGGCTCGAAAAGTGGCCCGGACAGAAGCAGAATATTCCAGATAAAAACTACGCGGTTTGGAACTTTTAGTGTGAAGCTTGGTTAGAAACTTATAAAAATTCAACGGAAAGCTCGTAAAACGTAGAGTAACTTTATAAATTAGTTTAATAGAGGATGGATTTCAAGACAGATGAGATTTAAACATGAGAACCAATAAATTTGTTAATCTTTGAATAAAGCACCGACAAAACCCAAAAGAGTATAAAATGAGTTTTGTGACTCCGAAGATCTTGAAACGAAGTCCTATGGCTATCTAACTTAAAGAGAAATATTTCTTAAGTCCAAAAAGGGTTTATAGAACCTTGAACTCAACAAGTATCCATCATTCTATAACTCCAACATCTAAAAGACCATGAGCTAACTTAAAACTTCAATACTCTAATTGGGACTTACTTTTAGTAATTTAACTATTAGGAGATAAACTCATCACCAACTATGATATTTCTAGCCTAGAATACACCTCTTCATCCTTCAAAAATCAACATGGAAGTCACCAAGGACGTAGAACATCCTAAGAGGTCGAATCGAAGCCACAAAATTAGGGTTTGCAATAAAATTCTGGGTAAAATTCAGATTACAGCTCTTTAATCTAAGACTCATATCTTTCACTCCCGACATCGTATGGATGCAAACTATACCATTCCGGAAAGCTCAAAGTGTCTTCTAAAACTTTTATGTAACTCTCAGACCAAAACAGCCTCCAACCAGATGAAAAATAAGCATTTAGTTACTGACTCAGAACACGTATAAAAATGCACACCTTCACGGTTTTGGCTATAACTTGAAGTATACATATCAGAATCCCGAAATTCCAAAGCCGGGTGTTAGCTAACATCTTTGGCTACCATTGTAAGTAAAAATCTGGGCTAAACCCCTATTTTTGAACCTCTGGAAAAATCAGATTCTAAACAGAAACTTCCCAAGTCATTTAGCTAGTTTTGCATGTAGTTTTGGCATAAAAATTCTTACACTAATCTCAACCCAAAACATACTTTAAGCACTAAACTCTATTTTTCCAGAATTGATGCCCAGAAATTACTCATCTAGTTCCCTAAAATCCACATGCAACCATAGATAAACACATGCAACTTAAACCAACACTTGTTCTAGCAATTTCTTACCAAATTCAACTCTAATTCATATAATCCAAGTAGGAAAGGACTTGATTAACATTTCTAGAACCCAAATCAGTCCACTAATCTCATGATTCTCATAAAAAACAACATGCATACAAGTAATTTCAACACTCACAACTAGTTTAGCAAGAACCTTCAACAACCCATCCAAAATCCATACTCTTTCAACATGAATCAATTCCAAAATCAACCCAAATTCATCCAAACTTCACCACAACATAAATTCATGCTAAAAGATTATAAAAGAGAAGAAAAATAACATAAACAACCCAAATTACAAGACAAAATCAGATTGGGAAAAGATGAAATTAGGTTAGAGAAATTACCACTTGGATGAGAATTGAGGAGAGGAGACAAGAGAGGAATGGAAGGAGGGTGGCGCCGCCGGTCGCCGGCCAGGTGGCCGAAAAAACAGAAGAAAAGGGGGGGGGGGTGGCCAGCCAAGAGGAGAGAGGGAGAGAGAGAGGAGAGTTGTATTTGGGTTGGGGTTTGAAATTGAAATGAAATGCATACTAATTTGGCCTCCCCCTAACTTAAATAAAAACACTCCCTCATCTATTTTTCTAAAACTAAAAGGATTAAAAGTTCAAAGTGGTAAAATTAATTAAAAGGTTGAGTGGTATAAATTGGAATTGTAACGGAAATTAAAATAAATAAAACTTTCTTCGGCTAAAAGAATATAAATAAATATAACAAAATAAATTAAATAGTTTAATGGAATTATAAAATTCATAAGAATCCAAAAATAATAATTATAATTTTAATTCTGATATAAACGACCCACTTAGCCATCACCTTGCTCGAGACCTGTCACAAATAGTTAAACAATAAACCGGAAAGAAGAGGGAAAAAATTTAATCGCGTAGTTTGACCTTAATTAGGATAATTAAAATTTTAAATACTACTGATTTAGGGCGGGTTGTTACTGAGAGTAAAACAACAAAGAAGACCATGCTATGTTTTTTGAAGTTTGAATTGAATGGAAATAAAGAAACGGTGAAGATTATCTTGAAGTTTAGCAAAGAGCAAAGAAGAAAGGGAGAAGAGCGAAAACCTTTGAATTTCGGATTTTAAAACAAAGAAATAAGGTGTTATTGAAACTAAGGGTATGTTGGAAAATTCAAACAGATATTTTGATAACTTAATCTGAAAAAGTAGAGTAAAATTTTGAAGGCAAAGATTAGGCAGAATAATCAATATAAGTATTGTAAATGAGGTAAGGTAAAAAGAATTTTCTATATCTCATACGTAAAATTCTATTTCCCTAATACTTGTGGGGGATAAATGTAATTTCTTCGAAAATGAGTACATAAACTAAAAACTAAACATTATTGGAAAATTGGATTCTAATAATTCATATTTTCAGTTTTTGTATGCCAATAATCTCTACTTTTTTGTATATTTTAATGGTCCGAAAAAGCAAAAATTGTATTTTATTGGAACACCATTGAATGTGTACCCTCAATATCATAGATTTTGATTTACATTTGATTCAAACTTGACACAACACTTCCATACGATTTTAATGAATCTACAACGTTTGTGCCAATTTTTTTTTTCAATTTTTTCATTTTTATTACTTTTAAAAAAATTATAATAATTGCTCGTATTCTCAAAAAAATAATTTAAAAATTCTTTTAATAACTACACCTCATAACCAATCCGGTGACATGAATAAAAAAATAAAGACAATATGTGGCAAGAATGAAAAAAAGAAAAATATGGAAGTATATTTAGTATCAATAGAATGTAATTTTTATTTTTTTTGGACAAAAAAAATACAAAAACAAGGTATCAATAATTGACATATAAATGTTGAAAGTAGAGAATATTGGAATCTAGTATCCCAAAATTATTTCCCGTTTTTTCTTTCACATATAAAACAGACGGGCGTATATTTTGGGTTTTGGGCGGGAATAATATTATTCAATTCACATTTCCCTATGTTTTTTCCCTCCACACCGCGCTTCTCCTTCAGCGGTGGTTCTCTCTCTCTAGTCTCTCACTCTCTCTCCTCCATCGTTGAGACTGTAGAGAGAGAAAGTAGAGAGAGAAGTAAGAGAAAGAAACATAATGCCGCCCAGGAAGAAGAAAGCAAACGCATCAACTTCTTCATCCTCCAAGAAGTCGACTCAGAACCAGAGCTCTCAACCCTGCAAGTATGGCATCCAGCATTTCTTCGACCGCCACTCCCAAAACCCTAAAATTTCCAGCCCTTCTGCTCCTGACCCAGAAACCAACTCCGGGCGATCCGTGTTGCAACCTCACAATGGGGAATCCAAAACGTCGGATGCAAAGAATGTCGATTCGAAGCGTCAATCGGGTAAAAGAGGGTCCGTTTCGGGCGGGGATCGGGTTGAAGTGACGAAAATGGCGGGAAGTGGAGGTTTGGAGCAAGATGAGGATGTAGTTATCGTGGGTTCTACTTCTAAAAACCCTAAAAATGAGGCCAACTTGAGGGGGTTGAAAAGGGGTGCTACTACTGCGACTGCTGCTCAGAACCCTAAAAATACGGGGAATTTAGAGACTGAGAATACTCATCCGGAGAATTCGTTGGTAGACCTTACTAAGTCAGACGATGTGTGTGAAGTTTCACCTGAAGTATACAAGTGCATGCCCAGAAAACGTTTCAAATTCTCGCCTGGAATGGTAAGTCTTTCTTTTGTTACTCAATTTGTTGGAGCAGCAGTGTTTGATTATGTAAACAGATGTCGTATTATATGGATGGTATTACAGGAATTGAGGAAATTCAGCGGGCATTTTGTTCCTAAAACTTTCTGGGCAAGATTAATATCCCCTAGCGTTGTCAACTGTTTACAAGATGAATACACTGTGACAAAAGATAAACTAGGAAGACTAATATTTGTGGAAAAACCACGGGCGGCACAAGCTGAGAATGAAAAATCTCTTCTTGGGATCAACCCAAAAGAGGAGTTCTTTTTCAACAGAACTCTCAAAACTAAACCCTCTCACCATCCGGGATAGATCAATCAACTTTTCTGACTCTCTAAGCTTACCTTGCCCCCACTCCAGTTAGATTGAGGAAATCCAGTCCAATACATTAGGAAGCCCAACAAATTGGGCAATCTTAGCTACACGAATTTATCTGGGGTCTACCTGAAGTCTTCTCATTTTGTTGTTGTGGATTGTAAGTAGGTTTTCATGCGTTCAGTTGGAAGGTGATGTCAATGCTGATACTTAAGCATAGCCATTGTATATTGTAAGTGGGTTTTCTTGCTTTAAGTTGGAAGGTGATATCCATGCAGTTAATAAAGCAAAGTCAGGATGATGGAGGGGAAGAGGTAACGTGGAAGATCTCCCCTGTGAATGATCGCCTTCAAGCCATCTCGAAGCTTGCCCCTGATGTGGTCAAGGCTTTAGCTGATGCTTCAAGGCTCAATTCTTCTGGTTTCCAGGAATTATCAGTTGATGCGGTAAGGGTTCTAATCAAATAGGCTCTTCTAACCCCCTCCCACTCCCCTCTAAATAAAAAAAAAGGGGTTAAACTTTAGCTATAGTGCTTTTAAAACTTACAGCATCCTGCTGGTTCACAGGGGAAAGTGGAACAGGGGCATTCTTTGCCTACACCAGAATTGCCTGAAAAATCACCAGTATTACCAAACAACAGGGGGCATGGTCAGGATACGAACGTAGATAGCCAGGATGGGAATGTGATGGATTTGAATGAGGCTGGTGCTTGTAGCACTCAAAGCCCATTTAGAACTCCACCTTCAATGTCATATCAACATGATAAGGTAACAAGCTTGAGAGTGTTTCTTTGAGCAAAAAAACAGAATGAAAGGGATTGATAAATGAACTATAACTCACACTGCTATAGCTTATATTCAATTGATGAAAGAACAACTTCTAACAAGTAACAACCATCACTAACTACTGTCTTAACCAAGCAATGAACAACAGAAGAATATCAGTTATCTCCAGCAAAGCTTTTCCCAGGACTGAATTTTACCCTAGATGATGTGTGTAACTTGCTTGTGTGTTGTGCACATTGTGGGGGTGCAGGCTGATGAGGTTGCTGCTCATACTGATGTCTTACGATCCCATAAAAAGGTGACTCGTCCCCTTCCATGTTGCGTCTTTATTAATGTTTGTCATCTGAAATAACATGTAACTTTTGGATTGCTAGGTGTTTCCAGTTTTGTATTCTATGCTGATTTATTGATTCTCCAACTTTTGGTTTATGTTGTGCTGCATAAGTATTCTGGTTGGATATTACTAACTTATAATTACCTTTTCATGAATTTTCAGACCCTTCTTGAACTTCTTGATCAGGTGAAGAATGTAGTTACTGCTGAAAAGTCAGGGTCGGTGGGGTTGCATACAAATCCATTAAAAACTTGCAGCAAACTCAGCGATGCAATATCTGTTGAGTGTAGTAATCAAAACCCATGTAGAACACCTTCACTGTCATGCTGCCATGACAAGGTAACTAGCTTTTCCAAGGATTGAAATTTACACAACATCATGTGTGTGGCTGTGTGCAATTATGTGGGTTGTGCACACTGTGGGGCGCAGCTCGGTGACATTGCTGCTTGTAATAGTGTTGTAAGAGATTGTTTGGAGTAAAGACAATGTAAAAAGCAACGGTTCTTTCACTCTTCCATGATTCAACTTTCTTCCATGCTTATCATGGCAAATGACATGTTACTTCAGAACTGCAAGGTCTTTTCATTGTGCATACTAGGGTTTATTGATAATTTCCCCATGTCTTTGGTGTGTTATGCTGCATTACATTTTCGTGTTCCAGTTGGAGATTTTTCAAACCATGCTTATCTTTTTCAGGCCCTGCCTGAACTTCCAGATAAGAAAGAGGATGCACAGGAGTTGGCAGTGGTTGGATTGAATACAAGTCTGTCTAGGATTCATAGCAAACAAAGTGATGAAATATCTGTAAAGATGAATTCTGCTATAAAACAAATGGCAGTGAACTCCCTCAAAGAAGCTAATATTCCGTCTTCTGATCCGTGTTTCCTAGTCTTAGAGGTACATGTACCCCCCCTTTGGTTTGAGTCATTCATTGTCATCTCTTTAGTATTTGATAATTCAAGTGTACATCTTGACACACTGCTATGTTTGATAGGTTACTACAGAGCGGCGTGACGTGCCACATCAGAATGGAGCTCACTGCTCTGTGAAGGTTACTTAAGATCTGATGTGAAAATTGCTTGATATTAAGCTTTATTTTGTGATGGTATATCTAAAGTTGGCTCCCTTTTAGGTTCTACGTGTCCTAAGTGAGCAGGATGGCAAGGAACTATTTGTACATCTGTGGGATAATTGGTGAGCATTAGTTCTCTCTTTAGCTTGCTGCAATATAAAGTGTGCATTGGCAGTGTTTGTGTCATCTCCTTTGAACTTTCAGTGTCTAGTTTCTTGCTCTGAATATGTGGTTGGAGTCTGTTGCTATCAAAATGACCCAAAACACTTTGCATAGATTCTGGAAATTTCTGAGCCGTTATAGCTGCTAAAATTGGACGGTTATATTCATCTATCTGAGATTCCTTTGCTTGCTGCATGACTTATGATAGGATGACCCCGAATTATAAGCTTGCAGCATGCTTCAACAGCCTGTTTTGTAACATAATAACTGAAAAAAAAAAGTCGTTTGAAGCGTCAAGGACTAAAACACACAGATTAGTTCAAGGCTATGTTACTCCGACTCTTCATTTTTCCTGCCGTACCCATGTCGGACCCTTGATACCTCGACAAGGGTATGACAGTCGACACTTCAAATTACAATGAAAATGCATAAAATTTCTTTAAAATAGCCGAGTCCGACACATGTATCTGTGTCCAATATGGACATGTGTACCCGAGTTCGAGTAACCTAGGTTCAAGGACCTTGAATTTGTCAAGGTTGGTTTAATAATAAAAGAAAGAAGTATATATATTATTGAAAATAACAAAGGAAAGATTACAAAAATTAGGAAAGATTTCACCACTCTACCAAGGAACTGCTCCCTTGAGGAAGACTCTTCTTAACCAAAGAAGAACTCGTTCCAGCTCCCTTGGAACTACCAACTGCCTTGAGCCTCCTCAAAGTTCACACACTCCTTAGTCCTCAAGACTAAAGTACACTCACTAAGTATGTCCTAACAACACTTACCTACTCAAGTGAGTTTCCCACTCCCTTAACACAATTCCCTCAACTCAATTGAAGATATTAAACTCCAATATAGATTAATGGACGATTGCTATATTCTTGCTTGCTCCAAAACACATACCCATTTGCATGAACAAGCTATAATTTAAATAGCTTCCGATTCTCTAGCCTTTTGACCGTTTGTCATAACAGCTTCTGACCGTTGATATGAGTTCCCCACATAAGGTAATAGTATATGACTGATTATAATCCTCAAGAATCTTGCCGAAAAGGAGTGAACATACAATGCTTAAATTATGATACTTCTAGGATCCATGGTTCTTGCACATCAACATAATCATCATGATTCTTGCACTTCTCTCTTCTTGATTCTTGCTCCAATCTCGAGTCTTTTTCATATATTGTAAAATACCTTCCAAGAATAACAAAGACTAGTTAGTAGGCATAATATAATATTAAGTTCAAGGAGTAATCAAGATAGCCTCACAATTTTGCCAATAACAATTAGGATAATATCAATCCAAATTATTCATTATTCTACTTATTATTTGCCAAATAATATTTGAATTTTGGCTTTCGACTTAAAATCGGTTAGCGACGTCCTTGATCTTGTCAAGGGCCTTGAGGAAGTCTACACTAACATATGTAAACATGTGCTCAATTTAACAGTTTTGGTGGAACACTTGAAATTTACATGAAATGTTAAACTTAACCTTCATCTACAAACTAGGTGAAAGTGAATTATTTTCTTGCTATTGCAGGTTCGACAGCGTCATTGAGCCAGGAGACACCATAAGAGTTATAGGTGAATTTGATTTGAAGGGCATCTGCAACGTGAATCGTGATGCAAATCTTGTTATAGTTCATCCAAACTTGTTATTGTCTGGGACTCGGGTAAATATTCCTGTCTTGCTCATTTATATTCATGTATTACTCAAGGTTGAGCAGTAATTGGATGACTGTTGTTCTAAACTGCAGTTCCTCTCAGTTGTAGACTACAAAGTTTGATCAAGCTCAGCTTTATTTATCTGTTTATTTATTTTGAAACAATGTTAAGTAATTTTATTGCACTAAAGAATATGGTTACAAAACGACAGGATTTAGAATTCTACTCTATAAAACAACTGACATTCTTTCAGGTGGCTGGTAGTTTCAGTTGCCTTAGACGAACTGTTCTGGATGAGAGGCTTAAAGTTAGTGAAGTTTCAACTGCAGCATTAACTGGAATCTTGCTGCACCAAGTTTTTCAGGTATCAATGTGTTTCAGCAGGTTTTTGAAGCTTTATATTCATGATATTCTAAGTGACTTTGATTCTATTATTTCTTTAGGCTGGACTTCAGATGGAGAATCCTACAATAGATCTGCTCCATGAAACTGCAAAGATCATTCTTCAGAAAAACATTGAAAGTTTGTATGCCTGTGGAGGTAAGATCTTAATATTTATGTCGGTCTCCTTTCCTCGAAACTGTCATCAGCTCTGTAGTTGTGTCTGACTGTGAATGTGCTGCTGCTTCTATGAGGCTTTTATGTTGATTCAATTGAATGCATTTATCTCATACTTCCCCCCCCCTACTGCCTTAACTTGCAGTGCAGGAAAACGAAATGCACGAAACCTTGATTGCGGCAATCCCAAAAATATGCAATTGGATAGCAGGCTTCAGACAATCGCAGGTCTAGCAATCCTTCATCCCATGCTCTTTAGGCATAATGATTCGGGAGTGAGATATTGTGCTCTATTTGTAATCTATTTCGCCAGTGTGAATAAGCCCAGGATTTAGAAGCTGTGGTATACCTACAGGTGCATTTACTCTGTTGATTGGAACTGATATATGAATGTGATTGCATAAGGCTGTTTTTTCCCAATTGATGTCCATTTTCTATTTTTAAAAGTAATCAAATAATATATTAACGGACGCTAAAGGGATGTCACACATTTACAAAAGGAGGCCATCTGAAAACTCACAGCCTCAAACCCCTAGGCTCACTGTTGTCATTTGATGTCCATTTCCTTTTATAAGATATTTTTTTTGGGCATTTCCTTTTGTAATTTGAGTGGAAGTGACTGCTTCTCAATAAAAAAAATGAACTATAGGGATGGACTTGTCCTTAGTGTCTTCAGAAAACATGCTGTTAGAATAAATTAGGCAGGGCATTCTTAAAGTAGTTGAATATAAAAATGAAGTCATCAAATCTCATCAAAGTGAGGCCAGGAAGATGCAGTGTAAGCAAACCCCTCCGATTCCTGAAGAATAGGGACATTTTCTTATGGGAATGAAAATGATAAAGGGAAATTGGTTAACACCAGGCTGAAAGGAAACAAAAGCAAGCTAAAAATCATCCAGTACACATAGAGTTGAATCTAAAAATGAAGTCAGAGTGGGAGGTTAGGATGATTGCGTTAAATGCTGATAAGAAACAAATGAAGGGTGTGTATAGTTGACTTCAGACCATCTGAATGCTAGAATAGTCATGAAGAATGATAAAACTGGCATGTACCTAAGAGGTTGAAAACTTGAAATGACCAACTCATGTCTTAAAACTTCTTGCAGACTGTCTTATTTGTACCGCTTCTTTGTTAGTTTATCTAAGGACCTTCAATCTCTTCACGGGGCTGTTATAGCTAATTTTTACTATTGCCAAAGTTTTCATAGTCTGCTTCCTGGAATTTTTCATGGCTACGAAGGACATCGATATTTTCCTTCCAAACAGTATAGGGAGGGTATTTTGTAACTTGATGCTTCATAATAATTTGACCTAGATGGGTGAAAAATAATTCAAAAAGTTATGGGTTATTAAAAAAAATTGCCAACCTCCAGTGGGGTAAATGCAGTACTTCTCCATCAGACCCTTGATTAAAGTCGTTTATCGTCCATTATTTCATGGAAAAAATGTTGGTAGTTTGATAATAATATTCATATGCATGCTACTTACTCGGATAAGCATTCAGTATGCCGTTGTCGTGTTAGTGTCATACTAGCAATCTTGCTTTGTCTTTGATTTTTGGAATATTCTGCTCTTTGACAGTAGCCAGGAATTATCTGATTGGTTTCAAAATTTTTGCAGAAACCCAATGCTCCTTCTGTTGATTTTGGACTCAAAGATGGGTTAAGAAGTGTGGACATATGTGAGGTAAGACTCCTATAATAATAACTTATTTAGTTTACCAGTTTTGCTCATCGTGTTTTATATTTGTGTTGTAAGCAGCTCTATGACATATTTGTCTTCAAAAGTTTATGATAAAATTAATCATTGTTTCTGATCAGCTGGGGTCAAGTGTTGCGCAATTTGCCTTTTCAGTCTATTTGAAATATGCTTACAATGAACAATTTGCATTTCGACGTGTCATTTCTAGGATGACTGAGTCTTATTACTATCAAACTTGTCATTGTGGTGTTGCACTTAATTACTGTGATGCTGCATTTTGATTGATATTCCTGATTGTGCATTTGATTGTTTGGACTGTGTGTTTCACAAGTAGGTAATGGATATAGAGGAAACAGCATGGGCACCTAAATATGGCTTAAAAGGAGTGATTGATGCTTCTCTCCGAGTAAAGATTCACTCGAATGGAAAGGAAGTTGGTGAAAAGATCATGCCTCTGGAGTTTAAAACAGGAAAAGCGACCAGTGGCCAGGTGAGTTCCTCTTTGATTTACCTTTGTGCCTGGATAATGTGAGTTTGTTTGCATTTCATCTCATGGCTGAATCCTTTTGTGCAGTCACTGAAGGAACACTCTGCACAGCTGATCCTGTATACTCTTCTCATGTCTGAGCGGTATGTACTTCATAACTTTGGCTTATGCAAGAGAAAATTGACCATGCCAGTGCTGATATGTTCCATGTTCAGATATTTGCAGAGTGTTGATTCTGGCCTTCTCTATTACCTCTTTACAGATCACACGATGGTATGCATGTTTCATTTTAATCAATTATGCTATTTCTTGTGTATATATCATATCCACATTTCCTGAAAGTTTTTAAATTTGAAAAGGGAGTCACTGTCCATAGAGCAGACTTGATTGGAATGATCATGCAACGTAATGAATTAGCACATGGCATAATAAAGGCCTCAATGACCCAGCAATTACCACCAATGCTCCAGGTATTGCTATGAGAAACTATGCAGTTTGTAATTTGTCCATAATTCTTTTATTCTATTGTACTCAGTTAACTAATTTCTCTGTGTCATGATGCTATGTAGAGTCCCAATATCTGTAAGGGTTGTCGTCACCTGAATTCTTGTAGCATTTATCACAAGGTAACTTCTTGACTTCTTGGTTCCTAAGTGTTTTTGTGTTCATGCTAGCATAATCAGGAAATCAGTGCTGAACATCTACATTTTCACACTGCAGTAACCTTCCCCTTAAAAAAAAGGGGGGGGGGGGGCGGTCAAGCAAGTATTTATGGATTACCGTAAATGTGCTTTCTTGAGTTTGTTTTCCTCATGAAGATGACGATGAGTGCTAGCTAACCGGCAACTTTGATTCTTGATGTTTTAGGTGCATGGTGGAAGTGCCGAGGGAAGTGGATTGGGGGACATTTTTCATTCACTTACCGATCATTTAACAACTTCCCATAAAGTTTTTTTCAAACAGTGGGATCGACTGATTGACCTAGAATCTAAAGAGTTACAGGTTAGTGTTTCTTTATGCTGTTCTGTTAGACGTGCTGCTGCTGTTAATTCAAACTGATACATTGTTGTTCTGTGCTTTATGTATTTCAGCCTACAAAAAATGAGCCATGGAGAGCACGTGTTTCAGGGAATGAAAGTTCCTCTAATTGCCTTTCTTCCATTGTTCTCGATGCCATGGATGAGGCTCAACTACAATCATATGCCAAGGGAAATCGCTTCTTGTATCGCTTTGTGCTGAAGAGTAATTCTTTTCCTAGTGACAGAAGATACAACAAAGACTTAAGTGTCAGCTCTGTTTCTGCCAAAGATGACTTGAGTTGCACTCTCCGCAGTGGTGATCGCGTGGTAATTTCCATCTTGTTATTGGAATAATAAAGATTGCATACATGCTCAGACGTGCATTTGTAATAACCCAGCCCTCACCTTATGGATGTGGTTTTCCTAACCTGATGACTGGCGTAGTAACTAATCTGGCTTTATGTAGCATTCTATTGCTAATTTTAATCTTTATATTATCCATAGTGTCGTCCCAAAAGAATGCAGAAAATCTGATATATTTTTTTCACTTAACAGGAAACCATACTTTATTCTCATTTTCTGCCTAAGTTTCTTGTTTTCCTTTAGCTTTCTTCTTATTTTTTTAGTGGGGTAGGGGGAGGGGTGCTAGGCCCTCATGTCTTCACATTATCTCATGAGTTGATTATCTTTATCATTACAAATCTTGGTAATTGGTATATGGCATGATTCTGAATGCTAGTGTGGTTTCTCATGTTTCATTTGTTCTGTTCTCAATGGATGACTATTCTGTTGATCATTATCCATGAACAGATATTGAGCACAGAATCAAGCAATCTTGCCGTGGCAAGTGGGATCATCACAGATATTAGTCGTTCTCACGTTTCTGTAAGAATATTCTTTTTGTTCTTTAATATATAATAGTCTACATCATGTTCATCGCTGTCCCTTTTTGCTGCAAAAGTACTTTCAAATTTTCAAATAAATTTCATATTGACTCTTCTCCTCTGTATTTCTTCTTTCCCCCCCCCCCCGGCCCCTCTCGGCAGGTTTCATTTCCAAAGCGCTTACGGCTTCCAAAGAGCAACCCGTCTTCAGTATCAGATCTTTACGAGCAGATCTGGCGGATAGAAAAAGATGAAGTTGCTACAACCTTCACCATCATGAGGTTATTGTCTGGAAATATCAGTACTTTCCGGTTCAACTTCTAATTGTTAATGGCTTCTTTGAATTAAATCAATATCTTTGCTTTTTCATTGAAGGTACAATTTGGTGCAGCTCTTTCTTCAAAATACACAAAGTAATCACTTGAGAAAGTTAATTGTGGACCTTGAGGTGAGGTTAATTACTGCATTTGTTAATTGTGTTCAATAGATACCGATTGTCAATAAGTATGTTGTTTTCTAGGCTCCTAGATTTGACAGTGGATCTATAGTCAGCCAAGATCCTGCAATATCCTACATTTGGTCTGAGAGGAACTTAAATGATGATCAAAGGAGAGCAATTATTAAGGTACCATTTCTTTAGGATGCTGGGTCCTTTATTTTCTTGTTGCGTCTCTGTTGGTGGTCTTATTTGATGGCTTTTGGTTGGAATTTCATGTTCAAGTAGTTTCTTACCGATTCGCTAATGCAGATACTCACTTCTAAAGATTACACTCTTATTCTTGGTATGCCTGGAACGGGAAAGACATCCACTATGGTATACGCTGTGAAGGCTTTGTTGATGAGAGGGGCATCAATCTTGTTAACATCATACACAAACTCAGCAGTTGACAATTTGCTTATCAAACTCAAAGCCGAGGTAATTTATGTTCTATTCAAATATCAGAAAGAAATGATTGGTTGGTGAATATGGGAAGTGCTTATCATATTTATGTTCATGTCAAGTGCTTTCGATCTGGTCATGTCAAATGAACTTCTACTTTAACTTGGAAAAACCTGTGTTCCAATCTTATTTCAATCTAAAATTGGTTTTGTTTTCTTTTAACTGTTCAGTACACAGTTTCCAAAAGAATTGTTCAATACACACAAATATATTCCCTCCTTTCCATTTTATCTCACACTTATTAAATGCTTCACGGTCTCCAATATTCTTCTTTCAATGATAATTTCTCTTATAATATTATATACAAAAATTACAATATTATACTATGACGATAGTCATAGTTACCTAAATCGGTCACCCCCCCTCGGATCCGCGTTCCGGGATTGTCGACCCCAATCGGAGATTGATAGCGCCCTAGGTCGGCAAGGATTGCGACCTAGATCACCAAATTTGATCGATCCGATTGTCACTAACACTAGTTCCATTTGCGATGGAAGTTGAGGGCTTTGTGGTTGATGGAAGTTGCGAAACCTAAGGTGGGTTTTCTCCGATCACTAGTGGCCATTTCCGGCCACTGGCAGTTGAGTTTGAAGAAATCAAGAGAAAAGTCGAAAACCCTAGATCTAAGAATTGAATAACCTATTGACGGGTATTCGAGGTAGAGATTGAGGGATTTTGGTCGAGAAGGTGTGGCGACTCCACCGGCAGGGATATCACCGACCATCAGTCGCCGGTTTCTGGCCGCCGGGGTAGGGTGGAAAGTTGCAGTAGAGACATTTGGGGGACTTGGCCGCGGGGACTTAGGGTTAGGGTTTTTGCTTTATAATATTTTATAAAGTACTTTTAAAAATAAGTAAAAAAGCCCAATAAAAAGAGCCCACTGGCCCAGCAGCACCCCACTTGCTGACTATAAATGTAGATTGTTAGTAATAAATACCATTATTTTAAAAGTAATAATTTGAAACTAATAAATAATTTGAAAATCATTCCTTTAATAAAATACCAACTTATAATTAGATGAAGTTTCTATTTATCGATCCAAAAAAAAATTATCGGCGAATTCCGATTCCAAATACCGTTCCTACTGAACCTACCCCCACGGATCCGGGATTCTAAAATTTACCGATTTCGATCCTCGACCCCTACCGATCCCCGACCCTGGTAACTATGACGATAGTATTTTTCATTATGAATCTAATGATAGTACTTTTGTACGTTAGAACATTGTATATGTTGAGCAACTAATGGTCAAAGTTTTCAAAGTTTGACTGATGCGTTGATCTAGGTAACTATTAAAATGGGAAGGAGGGGGTAGTGCTTTGTCCAGCAATACTTCTACTGGTTATTGTTAGCAATGAACTTCTGAAGACCATCACAATTCAGTACTTGGATGGTTTAGAATATCTTGGTGGATGGTCTGATATCTCATGCCTTATTGTCTAGCCCTGTATGGAATTGCCAATATTTGTTACTCTTCTGGTTAGCACACTTGTAATTATGTGTTTTACTTATGCTGCCTGAGGAGTCTTCTACTCTTTTTCTTACAAGTGAATGCTCATTTTCTCTTACAAAACATAGCAACAAGTATGAGTGTTCTATTAATATGGACATGTCCTTATATGAGTCCTGTTTGGTTCTGTTTCTCCTAACTGATGAGTGAATCTGTCAGGGGATAGAGTTTGCACGTATTGGGAGGTCTGAAGTTGTGCACCATGAAGTTAGGAAGCATTGTCTTCCAGGTTTGTAGCTTACTATTACCCTCAAGCTGTAATTGGATTACTTTAGGGCAGATCGTCTGAAAAACTATGCTTTTGATAGATGCGGACATGTGCACTGTAGAAGATATCAAATTGAAGTTGGATCAAGTCAAAGTTGTTGCAGTTACTTGTCTAGGGATAAGTAGTCCCCTTCTTGCCGATAAGAAATTTGATGTATGCATCATTGACGAGGCTGGGCAGACTAGCTTGCCGGTATGAATTAACTGATCACTTTATTACAGCTTTTCTCTTAATTACTGTGTGTGTCCCAAGATGTCTATATTTGTCAGCAGGGGTACATCTGAATCACAACATTTCTGTTTCAACCTAAAGCTTGATGTCTTATTGAATGATTCCAGAATGAGTTCATAATCCCTTGGTATAAGGCAGAAAAAGATGCCATATGGAGTAGAACTGTACGAGTCTGTAACAAACTGTTGTCTAGGAGGCTATGGTATATAGTGTACAGAATGCTCATCTGGAGACTCTGGAGTGTTTCCTACATCTTTGTTCCTGCATTTTGCCTTAGCTCTGGCTTCATAAAAGTGTGCTTGTTGGATCACTTTGAATTTCTGTCTCAGAGAGAGGGGGAAGGCTCTGGCCCTACTGAGGAGTTGCATACTAATTCACTATGGGTCTTCCTTGAGTTGCTTGTGATGTTTGTTCTCTTAATTGCCATATAGGTGTCTCTAGGACCATTGATGTTTGCTTCAAAGTTTGTCCTTGTTGGAGACCATTATCAGTTACCCCCACTTGTGAAGGTAAATCTACATCATCCTCAATCAAACTATGGTACCCCCCCCCCCCTTTTTTTCCTTCCCTCCAATGCAGCCTAAAATATGTGTAATCTCAGAGTGCAGAGGCTCGTGAAAATGGAATGTCTGTTAGCTTGTTCCGCAGGCTGTCAGAAGCACATCCCCAAGCAATATCAGCTCTGCAAAGTCAGGTGAGTTTTCATTTCCACTCAGTTAGGCTGATATGTGTAGTGGATTCCTTGTTTATGGGATCAATTAGACTGAATGCACCTATGTTGTGGTTTACAGTATCGAATGTGTGCTGGTATAATGAAACTATCAAATGCCCTTATATATGGTGACAGACTGCGTTGTGGTTCTCCTGATGTGGAGAATGCAAAGCTCAAGTTGCTAAATGGAAAGTCAATGTCCTCTTGGCTTAAGGAGGTAAGAGCAGCGTATAGTATCCTGGGCTACCTTTGCCTGTGTCATTGTTCTCCTCGACGAATCAGCCTTTTGCCTTTTTATGCTCTGAACCAAAGGCTGCTTTTGCTGATAATCTGCTTTTGCTGATAATGGCAGGTTTTAGATACAGAGAAGCCAGTAATATTTATTAATACAGGTAAAATCCAGAACTTTATGCTAGTATTTGTTACTGGTTAATGTAGCATGTGCCTGAGAGCCTCTTACGAAACAACAATAAATTGTTCAGATGTCTTACCTGCTTTTGAGATGAAGGAGCACAAGGTTTTGACTAACCCAATTGAAGCTTACATTGTGGCAGAGGTAGTTATTTAGTATACTAGATTTGGATAACCACCATGTTCGGTATGTTCAACTATGGATTTGCATCCCTAACTAGTAGTTGTAACTGTAGATCACGGAAGCTTTAGCTAATCATAGCGTTGCAAAAGAGGAAATTGGAGTTATTACTCCCTATAACTCCCAGACAAATCTCATCCAACAAGTTTTAAACATGACTTCAGTTGAAGTTCATACAATTGATAAATACCAGGTATCTATATATCCTTTTTTGATCTTATCTGAATGGATTCTTTTGAAGTGATTGTTCTACTGAGCATATGTGCTTTCCTGAAGAAAATGATTACATTATCATGTTTGTTTCATACACATTTGTCTGCAAGGCTTATTGCTAGCAGTTGTCCACTTATTTAATGGAAAATCAGTCAAGAATACCATTCTAAATGATTTGTTAGAGGTTACTTTTGCATTATGTGGACAAAGTGATTCAAAATTAATTTTTTTTTAATATGGTAATTGGTATATGTATTTTGAGGGTTTAATTTAATTTGTGTATCAGACAAAGAGCTAAGGTTGTTTTCTGAGCATATAATTCTAATTCCCAATTTCATCAAAAACAATTGTTGAATTATAGTTTAGTTTTACTACTAGTAATCAGATGTGATTTAATCAGGCATTTTGAAGGTCTGTCTTTTCATAGACTAATAAGTGTGAGTAAAAGGTAGATAAGGTTGGAAATTGTTGAAAAAAATTGATGTGGTGAAACCACAGAAATTTGATTGATTGATGTATGCTAGAATAGGGTTGAAAAAGTAAACTTGGATTAACCCATGAAAAAAACACAGCCTAGTCAGTAATTTGTATGAGAAATTGAGAATACAATTTCTCAGAGATCGGGGCTTAGAATGCAAGCTTTGGAAAGGTCTTTGTAGGTTCTGAATGTGCCTGGATTTTACATAGGCAAAAGCAAAGGACTGGAAACTTGTATTCTGGTTTTTAGATGAGAGCTATTTACCCTTACCTCTAAAGGGGGCAATCGTACTGACAACTTTCCTCCTGAAATTTGTGGAGAACTTGGTAGTGATCAATGAAGTCTCCCCTGTCTGGAACCCCCTCCCCACCCCCACCCCCACCCCCACCCCCGCCCCCTCCCCCAAACACACAACAAAAAAGCACGAAGTAAAACAGAAAAAGAACGAAAGGGAAACATAACAACAAAGAGAGGAAACCAATTGAGAAAAAGTGTCTTGAAAGTTTTAAATAGTGCATTGTTAAATCCCGTATTCATTTTTAAACCTCAGGGTCTTTTTTTATCAGGAGTTAGCTTTACATGAATTATTAACCAAGAAGTTCTGGGACTAATGGATTGGATTTTCAGGGGAGAGATAAGGACTGCATACTAGTGTCATTTGTCAGATCATCTCCAAATCCAAGGATCAGTTCAGCTTCGCTACTGGGTGATTGGCATAGAATCAATGTGGCTCTAACACGTGCCAAGGTAGGTCTCCTCATGTTCTTAACTTTGAAATCCTGTTCTATGACTATCTACCGCCTTCTTGCTTTTGTACATAACTACACACAAGTATGCCATGCAATATCTGATTGGTACATTAATGTTGTTTGGGTTCTCTTCATAAGTTAGACTGGAAATGCACAATTAAGAGATTACAAGAAATGCAAGTTAGTACTGTCTATTGCTTTTGTTTTGAAGAAACAACAGAAACTGAATTCAGTTGTATCTACGAAAGTCTCATCCATTTGCATGTGATGTTTTCATTTTTCATATCACCAACTGAATTCATTAGTTCCTACAAGACAAAGGAGGTTTAGATGCTTCTTCAAATTGCAAACATTACAGCAAGGGGACTGTTTTTGTATGTACTCAAAAAAACCGAATTACTGTGCTGCTAATGTTTTCTTTTTCTTTTTTTTTTGTTCATTTTTGATGCGGTGCAGAAAAAGTTGATTATGGTTGGATCATGCGCTACGCTATCCAGGGTTCCGCTATTGAAGCTTCTCATTGAAAAAGTTGACGAGCAATCTGGAATATTCTGTATGTCCAAGAATGATATCAAAAGCAAGATGGAGCTTCGAAGATGTTCCCATACCAAATGAATGTACATATTTAGATGCCCTGTATCTTTATCTTTCATCATTAGTGCTCTCCGGTCACATTTTTTAGCCAATGTAGAAATCTGCGGAAACACGAAAACATTAGCCACAGCCCAGTGTAGGAATATGGCAGGCAGCTGGATTCACATTATGTTTTGGCAACTGGGATCTGTTTGGAGGTTGGTGGTTGGAAATTTATGGCCTGGAGAGCAGTTTTGTTTTGACAATTCATGTAACAATTCAAGTGTACAAGAAAATGTACATAGGAAATAACAGTCTCCATTATTTCACTGAAGGGAAATGAAAATTGTACATTCCTTGCTGATCAGAACACTTTAAGGCAGATTTTGCTGATTAAGGAACGATTCAGTCTATTCGGTAACAGCCTGAGTAATTTTCTCAGAAATTAGATTGGATGGTTTTGAGACAATGGTGTCTCACTGCACAGATGAAAATAACAGACCGGATTAAGAGTGATCACTAAGGCTGATCATGCTCATATGAATCAATTCAAGGGATTCCATGATTTTCAAAATCAATATATGTTCATTGAGCTAAAAATCTTAAGGTTGTTGATCATGGGAGCATTGAGAGCCCGAGAGGAGAATGACCATCTAATGCATTAAAAACAAATAGCTTCTTTTAAGTTTTTTCTTGAAAATGGGGTGCTTATGCAGTTAAGCTCAAGGCCTCAACATAAATGGCTTCTCCCTCGATAACTATTGATTAAAAAAATTGGAATTTAATTTGCTACACATGACTATCATGTAGTAATTTGTTACATATACATGTTTTGTTTTAATATATTATACGGAGATATAGATAAGTAGTAGGCTGTGTCCTTGCTTTGCACAGACTTCCTCCTATGTCTTTGAACTTAAAAATTAACTGATATATTGTCGAAGAAATTTATACCAAGATTGGGTGTTATAGTCTATTTATCAAAGAAATAGATGATAAAACTAACTTTTCATAATCTCTCTCTCTCTCTCTATATTGGAAAAATCGGAGAGATGATTCCATTGACAAAACATGATTACAAAAACTACTCTAGGCATACCTAGAGGCTAGAGGGGCATACAACAAAATTGCCCAAAACAAAGAAAAGAATATATTTTTATACTCTATTCCCTCTTAATCTACTTTGAACATCAATACAACAAAATTGCCAAAACAAAGAAAATAATATATTTTACACTACTAAGAGCAGTTACAACTACATCTCATGAGTCAGGTAACGAAGACAGCAATATACATGCTTTAATCTCATCATCAAAAGTCATCTTAACAAAATATGATCAGCCACATTATCATCATCATACATCTTAATCCTGACTAATTTGCGAAACAAATATACCTTATCCGTCACACAAGGCTTCTCATACATCTCCTCAAGTGCCTTTAGCGATTCTCACATCGTCTTTTTCTCCATGACATTGAATCTTACATTCGTGCCAGAGACATTTTGATCTTGGCCATTGCTTGACGATCAAGCACTTCCCACTCTTCCTGTTTCATGTTATCTGGCTTCTTCTCCAACAGCGGAAGATTCAGGGACTTCGAGTACAGCAAATTCTCAATCTGCAATCTCCAGTAAGTGAAGTCCGACCCGTTGAACTTCTTAATCTGATACTTATCCTTCAACATTGTTTGAATGTGAGTTCTCTATCAGCAATCTGCAGGCTCTGATATTAGTTGATTGGATCGTAGAGTACTCAAACAACCACAAACAATAAGAAATAAGTGCGCGGAAAAAGAAAATAAAAAAAACACCAGATTTTTGAACGTGGAAAAAATTCAAAGCGTGAAAAAAACCACGGAATTGATTACTAGAATTGAGGAGGATTACAAGTTACAAGAGATTTCCCTCAATCTCACTTTCTCACACAGTATATGAACAATCTCTCTCAAGTGTTGTGTTTTCTCTTAGTGTGTTTGTAGATACAATGTGTGTTTAATGAAAACCTCTCTCCAGGTATAAATGGTGACTAGGAGTAGTTTAGGTCAAACTCAGGTCATAATAACCGACCAAAACGGCCATCACATGTTAAGCACCACATGTCCATTTCTAGCGCCCATCTACCCTTTCATGGGCTTCCTGACACACTTTATTCTATTATACACCAAGCCGGACCTGCTGAGCAGTGTTGGTTGACTCGATAATGTTCAGCTCATTGTGTCGATTTGGGAGTATAACCGAGAGATTATGTTGAGTTGAGGTTTAGGTGAGGCTCAGCTCAAGCCATTCTGAGTCTCCAGCAATTGATAGCATCTTAGTCTTAGGCTCTCCTCTCTTAGCCCATTAGCCACCCACACACACAAACATTGTGTAGAGTTGATATCTCTCGATCATGAGACCACCAACCGCCATTTTCGAACCTTCTTCTTCTTCTCCTTCTTGTTTAATTTCTAGCACACACGCAAGTCCTGACGATTTTCTTGCCTATAGGATTGGGCTTTTCATTTGCCTCATTGTTCCGCACGAAGTGATCATTGATTGAAGCCATGTTGGTTTTGCAGTCCAATGTTCGGATAGAGAGACGGAAGAAACCAGAGCCATCCTGTGTGGTTTGCAATGGAGGTGGAAGAGTTGATTGTCACCATTGTAATGGTAAAGGTATTTATTTTCTCCCTCCATTCCTATCTCTCTCTAAACATCATCTATTTCTTTTTCATGGAATACTACTTGTGGGTGAACCATTTTAAATGGGTCAATCAAAATCAGTCTCATAATTATTTAAATTCAAGGGTAAAACTGCTACGTCGACTCTAACGTGCTTCGTATCATTGTATGTGTAAATGCAATCTAGTACCGTAGATTCTGAACGAGTATGAAATTACTCTTTACGGCCTATGTGCTGTAGTGGGAGTTTGGGGTTTGGAAAACCGCACAAGTTCAATAGATATTGAACCAAACTAATGTGGTTTGCTGAATAGTTACCGGGAACGCTACATACGTCTGTGATTCATGTTCCGGAAACAAGCATTCCGATGTCAAAACTACAAAATTAGCGACCTAAGTTCTGGGACTAATGATCGGGGAAGTGTTCCTGGTAACTATGGTTTGCTGTGTTTAGTATTACAGTTTATGTTGTGTTGCCAGTTTTTTGTGATCAAAGATATGTAAAGCATGAGCATCATATTTATGGAAGCTAAAACCTAAAGCCTGCTCCTTAAATCCTAAACAAAATCTGATGGTAAAACCATGAACATGAGAAGCAGACTTCTGAAGAGCTTTGTTTGTTCATTTATCTTTGGGATAAACTGTGTAGGAAAATGCGCTATTTTTCTGTTATATGCTTCTCGAGTGAACATTTGTGGATTCCTTCAGAATATAGGCTCCTTTTCCTTTACTGCTTTTTGGTTCTTTGAAATATATAGGAAATTCTGATGCGATATGATTGAACTGTGTGATTTTGCATGTTGATTGATTCTTGTCATGTTGCTTTCCTTATCAGAGCAACCTTGATTGACCAGTCCCATTTCCAAAAGCATTAGTACTACTGGATGTGGGAATTTGGATTAGCAAGGCTAAGTTGATTGGAGAGTGTCTTTTGGAAACATAAAATCCAACATGCTTTAGTGACATGAACTTGCTTTAGTTGAGCTCCTCTATGGCTCATCATCTTTTTTCCTTGTGTTGTCACTTTCTGTCGTGACATAGTTTCATTAAGGGCGAGACAGCAAGCTCTCATGTGTAAATATGTTGGTTTAAAGTCTGTGACTTGATCCAAGAAATGGTTACAAGCCACACCATCTATCCAAAATCAACTAGCCACATACTTTTACCAAATGGTTGCTGCAATAGAGTAGATACCACTTCACATGTAACAGGTTGACGTGTGCTTTCTAGTTTCTGCCCTCATGAACTTGATTGCATTTCCTTCACTCGTAAGAGCTGGGATCAACCCCCCCCCCCCCCTCCTCTTCTTGGGTTGGGTGGGTGGGGGAGGGGGGAGGGTTAAAGAATATGTTAGTTAAGCGTTCTTGACCATGTCAAACTAGCAAATATTAGGCTGGCTAGTTGCGGTTACATTTACTTGCTGAGTTCAAGTAACCTGGTTTTCGTGTTATATATATGCTAACATATCTGTTGAATTCACTTCTGCATTTCTCTTAAGCGCGTAAACTAATCAATTTAGCACAGGTAGGACAAACCACACTGACCTAGCAATGCTTCCAAAAGGTGAATGGCCTAAATGGTAAGTGATCCAACCTTCCCATATTCATTTATCTGAATACATAAAAACCAATCGAAGAAGATTGATTAACATGAGCAAGAGCAACCCGGGCCCTCAGGTGCAAGACATGCGGTGGAAGTGGGCTTGCTTACTGCAGCCGTTGCCTTGGAACAGGGGAATACAGGTATTTAATGGGATTTCACTTCATGAAGATGGAAACCGATCATTCCCAAGACCAGACAAAGCGTCCGATTCCAGAGAAACCCATGCGTCTGACTGCTGCTGACTTGCTTTCTTCGCAGACATCGTCTGAATCAGAGAGACAGTAATATCTTCATAAGATCTGTTTGTAGGTGCCTCAGCTTGTGTCTGTACATGTGATGGCTTAGGATGGAACACACTTTTTCAATATTAAAGTCCTTAATGCAGAAGGCCAATGTGATGGGTTACACTAATCCAAAAGTGGATTCATCATCCTGTAATATATGGAAGAAAATGCATCACTTAAGTAGAGATCATGGTATAGATTGCGCATTGTGGTGGAAAATGAATACAAGATCACATCTGTTTGGAGAAGATATAACTCCTCCAAAGATTAATATTTGCCCATTGTGTGAAAACCATCTTGAGAAGCTTAACATATGTTGCTAGTATGTTCGTTTGTTTGGAGCATTTGGGAAGGAATTATGTCTAATTTGGGTCACTGCTTGACCAAGCCAATCCTCTTGGAGGGAGAGTGTTTCATACTCTGCATCAACTTTGGCAAAAAATTGTAATACTATCCAATTTTAAGAATCAAGGAGTCAGTACTTATATATACTAAAATGGCTTAGAAAAGGTCTTTGGGTAATTGGTGGGCAAAATCATGGTAAAGGGGGAGGAGTTGAGAATGGGAGTCATCTTTTGGATGTATTTTTTGAATTTTGCCCATAACTTTCACAAACTTTGCATGACACATCCTCAATATGGTGTAATTATATGGTCTAATTATACTCATTACATTTCAAATATTCGTCCATTTTATTTTCACAAGCATTTTAAGAAAAATATCAAGTTAATCTCAACTAATACTAATTATACCCTTAGTTTTTCATTTAAAAATATAAATTTTACTTTTCCGTTATTTATTTAAATAATTTTCAAATTCAAGTTTAAGGCATCTCAAATTTTTTTAATGAAATAAGATTTCTATTTTAGGAAAGTAGACAATAATTTGGGATAATAAAAAAATAGTGGACAAATATTTTACTCATATGCTGTATAAATGTATATCTAGTAATGATTTAAGATTGATATAATATTTTCTTTACAACCACTCATAGTTGCATGAGTAATTAATTATAAGCATAAAAATTCACACTTTGAATTCCTAATATCAACATTCAATTTTTTTTGACATTTGCCTTGTTCTTTTATGTGATAACGACAAATTTATTAGCATTATCAATACTTTATCAACTTTACACCATCACATATTCTCACATTATTCATCTTACATAAAATATATATTTAAAAACTTACATATTTATAATGGACATCGGATGACAATATACCGACCTTCGGAGGTATTGGATTGTAATATACCGACTTCTACCATTGGACAACAATATTCCTGACCTTTATACTTAGGTGAAATTATTATACCAACAGTGAGTAAAGGAGTAGTGGCTGGTGAACTACTCCTCATGCAGACGTGGCAGATGGAGGGAACAAAATTGACCCCTGCTTAGGGCATGTTTTGTCAAGCTCTAGCTTCTACAAAAATACTTTTTGGAAATAATTTTTGGGAAACTGATTCTACAGAAATTATTAGGTGTTTGGTAACTTTATTTTTAGAAGTTTTTTGAGAATCAGAAACAATATCAAGTGCTTGGTTAATCCTTTCACAAAAACTTCTACTTAGGATCTTAATAATTACCCATATTATAATGATTATTCTTGATAATCCATTTCTTTTTTTATTAAAATTGTTTATGATTTCTTAATATTATTATATGCAAGTGAATTATTAATAGTGCATAATATTGTTAATTTTAAAATACATTATTTGTACAAAATTTTATATCATGTATCTATTATAATAATAAATTAAATTTGAATGTATACATTAAATTATTTCGATGACATTTATTTATTTATTTATATGGAATTCCATGACATATATCATGTTAAAAAAGGGTTTCATATATTTAGCATAAAATTAAAATTATTAAATGAACATCAATTATCTTGAAAAATAACTACGGAAATTTTACTACAATTATATGAGAATGTCATTAACACCTACGGTTTGCCAAAGAACTGGCAATTTTATGGCGAACTGAAGTCATACAATTATCATCCATTGAGCCATCATGTTCAACTTGTCAATTGCCAACGATGCCTCCAATATCTTCATCAGCTTCAACTTGAGGTACATAGTAAGGATCAGCATCACACTTGTCAAATTCCAAATCTTTTAGTGCATGTTTTCTTATGTAGTTATGTAAGGCCATAGTAGCTCCAACAATTTTATTTTGTGTTTCAAGTGGATAACTTGGCATATGTGATAATATGGTCCATCTATTTTTCCACACTCCAAATGTTCTTTCAATGACATTTCTCAAAGATGAATGTGCATAATTGAACGCTTCATAGTACCCACTTGGAGCTTGACTTGAATGTCTAAAATCTGGAATGTGATATCGTTGACCTTTAAAAGGTGCAAGATAGCCATTCATGTTAGGATACCCTGCATCCACAACATAGTACTTACCTGAACAAAGAAAAATAATATTTTCAATATAAGAAATAATGACAATTAAAAAGACATAATAATATGCAAAAACAATAGATTTGTAGAAACAATACAAATGATTTATCATTTTTTTAAAAAAATGTACCTTTTGGTGGGTGTGGAAATTGCTTTTTTGGGTCTCCTATGGCATTTTTTAGAATGCGCGAATCATGAACAGAGCCAGACCATCCAACAACAAAAAAGGTAAATTGCATATCAAAGTCACATATCGCCAATATATTTTGAGTTGGATATCCCTTTCTCCCAATGTATGGTAGTTTGTCTTCAGCACGTACAATAGCAAGAATATGAGATCCATCTAGGGCACCAATACACCCTCTAAAATGAGACCAATATTTATAATTTTGACAAATTTGATTTGGGACTCCTTCAAAATTAGGATCTGATGGTCGAATAATATCCCTAGAAAATCTTATCAAGGCATCAAGTACTTCATTGAATTTTCTACTTATTGTTTCCCCAGAATGTTTGACCCTATTTTGCGTGTCTCGATTTGAATCATGATGAGCACATGTGTGAACAAATATCGCAAAAGCTTCCTCAGCGCGCATGTTCCTTGTGGACATCAACCCATAATTATCTACTAGTAGCTTAACAAGACTACAAAACACATGAGGTTCCATTCTGAACATTCTGTAGCTTTCTCCTGGGGTACTAAGAGTTTCTTAAACCCATTGCTATTTAGACAACCTTGAAGTTCTACGAGGTTGTTTCGTTAAAAATTTCATGCTATACTCAGTACCCATGTGAATTCCCATGACTGCTAGAGATAAAATGGTTATGTCGCGCTTGAACTTCAGTTGTGTGAGTAGCAACTCATCATCAGAATTTTCTTCGTCAGTGCTTTCATGAATGATATCATCACAATCATTTGCAATATTATCAAGTAAATCATCGTGATGACTTACATTGCCATGAACCTGAGAATATAATTATTTTTTGAAGAAAACAATTCATTATCAAGATGATATAAAATGTAAGTTAAATGTCAACAAATGAATACATAGAAATGTCATTATTAATATTAATTTGCTAGAAATTGAAACATAAGCCAAACTCAGAATGCTAAATAATTCAAACTAAAGTCCTAATATTTGAAAATTCTAAAATTGAGGATTGTTTATTTTTTTATCCCTCGTATGCTCTTGGTTAAGCCAAACAAGACGAATATCATTGTCAGGTAAGGCATAAAATATCTCCCTATATTCTCGTTTTACAAATAAGCGAGTTCCTAGCATATACAAATCACACCCAACTTCGACTCCAGGAACGGAACTCAACAACTTCAAGCATTCGGCAATACTACATCCAGGAAGATCAATCCTTCTTGTAGTAATCACTGAACTTGATTTAGAGTAATTATCAATTGCCTCTGCAATACGACTTACATCATGTCACATACTTGATGCAGCCCCTGCTTTAGATTTGTTCCATTTTTTGCTATTTTTATTAGCTTCTACCAAAGGACTTTCCTTTTTCTTTTTGCTTTCTTGTCGTGGAGCTTGTTCTTCTTGTGTATAAGTTGCATCGTTAGTTAAGGTAAGATCCTCAATACTTGTGTTTTCTTGTACATTGTCCTCACATTCAGTCTCTACTAAAGTAGGTCCACCTACTATTTCATCTTCTGGGTATGGATTCCATGCAATATTATCTATCACATAGGTTTTGGAGAACATGATCTCTAGTTCGTTTTCATTTTTTATTCTACTATTGCGAAACTCTTCTGCCTACACCAATTTATAAGTATAGATAGTTAGAACTTATAATTGTATTTTTATACCGAATTTTTTAATAGATCACGTAGAGTGTATACACACCTTTTCCCTATTATCGTACCATTTGCCATCCGCAGCAACTGTGCCTTTACTATGGTCCCATCCTAAACCGGTCTCCTTTTGTAATGATTTCCAAGCTGTATAATCAGTTTTCAATTTTTCCAACTTATTTTTCAGTTGCTTTTGGTCATATCTCTTTCTAGTTCTCTGCTGAAAATTACTAATGACGTACTCCCAACCTGCTTTGTTGAGATGAGTATTTGGCCTAAACCCACCATGAACCGCATCGGCGCAAATTTCACAAAATATCGTAGTGGTCTCTTCATCCCAATGAGCCTTTTCTTTTTTGACTTCGAATAACTACACATATATATAAAGTTAATAAATTAAGAATTAAAAATAATAAAAGAATACTAAGATAATACTCCCTCCGTTATTTTTTATGTGTTATTTACGATTTTCAGTGCCGATTTTTAATCAACAAATTTTAATATAAAATTTTTATAAAAAAATATAATATTTCAATAGTATTTTTTCTTACGAATCTAATGATATTAATATTAATTTTGTATGATGAATCATTATACAGATTAAGATATTAATGGTCAAAATTTTAAATACAATTTCCTAGACGACATATAAATAAAAACGAAGGTAGTGTAATTTATTACTCCACGCACCCTTTTTTCAATTATTACTCCACACACCCTTTTTTTTTTGGGTGGAAAGACAGTCATACATAAAGTAAAATCTAACCATCATGAAAGGGCTCTCCTCTTAGCCCTCTGGGCTAGAGCATGTGCTTCCTTGACGGAGTCTCTACTTACCTTAACAATAGAACTGAACTGAAAGTTTAGAAACAGTACTCTACAAGACTCTAGTAAACTACCACATTCAGGCTTAACCCCTCGCAAATTCCGGAAGGCGTTGATCACTTGTGTAGCGTCCGATTCTATTATGATTACTATTAATACCCACACACCCTTAAATTAATAAAATAAAAAAATATTAAAAGAATACAAATAATACAAAGCATCATCCTATAAAATACATACAATTCCTATTTCCAATGTCCTTTTATTACCTCACCCACCTCCCCCTCAACTTTCCACCTAGAAATCTAGAATCATCTTCTACGTACACTACACACATACCAGCTTTATCAATATTTCCAATGTCCTTTTCCCCTTTTCCAGTTTCTATCTTCAACCTTTTACCCTTTCTCAATCTTGGTGTACGGTACATTCATCTCAAATTAAATAGCAATATTTTCTAGTCTACTCACATCTAGAAGATCATAAAAACAAAAGACAAGGATGATATTTATCTCATGAGTAGAAAAAGCAGGAGATCTGATTTGGATTATGGAGGTTGACTGCAATTTTTTTTTCATTTTAGATGCTTTGTTTTTAGCCATGGATACTATGCCCTATCTCGTACTATCAGGTATAACTTTGCTCTTTTGTGGTTTAATTAATATCAATTTCTTATGGGTTTTGAAATTTCAACAGAAATTGGGTGTTGATTTATCTGCATGTTGTATTTTTTTTTTCAATTCAGACAGAAATTGGTGAGATTTTTTATGTGAGATTTCTCTAAACTTAGATCCTACTTCTAAATTCATTTTTCTGTTCACAAATCAAACAAAAAATTACATTGAAGTTTGACAAATTATAGAATTGTAGTGAAGAAATATACTTTTAGGGTCAAGCTAGTTGGTTGGAGCGGTGGTGGGGGAGGAGCATGACCAGAGAATTTTCTTTTACCCTGTAACATAAAAATGACATAAAAATTGGATTAGTGATTATTAAAAAAATTAAATTATTTATTGCAATTCTGGTTATATAATATGGATGAATGCAATCGTTGATACCCTTTCAGTTCCAGATTGTGGTGAGCTTTGTGGTGGTCGAAATGGAGCTTGTTGAAAGCTTTGTGGTTGCCGAAATGGGGCTTGCAGCGGACGACGATTGTTTGACGGAATTTGAGTCGGAGAAATCGGACTCACAGGGTCAATTCCTGAGTATTCATCCATGGTTACCAGCAAAGTGCAACACAGAGGAGAGAGAACCAGGAACTGGGTTGGGGCATAGAATGATTGATACGTATAAAAAAATATGTCTTATATTGGCATAAAAGGAAAAGGTTAGGGACAATTTTGGAAATACAATAAAATCTTTAAAATTCTTTCCAGCTCCCCAAGAAGTTGAGAATCATAATCCCAATATTCTAGCTTCTATTTTTTTGCCATATGAGAGCTATTTTTGACTCTATAGAATTTAGAAGTTATTTTGTATATTTTTAATGTTTGGCAAAATTTCAGCTTCTAACCCCTAAAAGCTCCAAAAGAGCTAAAACAAACATGCACTTAGTAACTCTGCTAACCCCTTTGTTTTTCTCAATAACACACATTAAAAAATCGGCCCGAATACAGTGACTAAGCAGGTGGTAAACTGGTCTCCATGCTGATGTAACACACAACCAACCAATGTCTTATAATGTGGGTTAGTGAGAAAAATGGAGGGGTTAACGAAGTTATTAGGTTGGGGCAGATTTTTTCCCCTCTGCCAGCCATGTCAGCGCGGAGACCGATTCACCACCCCTTACATTACTGTTGGTATAATAGTCCCACCTAGGTGTAAAAGTCAAGGATATTGTTGTTCCAATAGTAAATGTCGATATATTACAATCTAATATCCCCAAAGATCGGTATACTACCATCCAACAATCCTGCTTAAAAAGTGATGTGACTGATGTAAATTGTCTTACTCACATTATCTTATTAAAAATTATTAAAAAATACAAATAACTTTTTCACTTGTATCTACTCTATCCATATGTTACCAAATTTATCATGTTAATATATATAACATGTACTCGACATATGTGCTCCAGATATTTGAAAGTGAATAATTATAATAATAAGAATGAACAATTATTCTAGAAGTGAACAATTATAATAATGAAAATGAACAATTCTAGCAAAAAGAGTAAACAACCTAATATATATGTGAACAACACATGCTCTAGATGCACCTAATAAATTGAACACATTTACCTTTTTTTTTTTGGAAACAAGACAACCAGTACACAGAAAGAAAAACAAGCAAAGATAGTCCCCATTTTCTGGGCACAACTCGCTTACTAGTTGGAGTAGTTAGGATTTGGACCTCTTTAATTGATGAGTGGGGGACCTTTTCTAGTGCCTATTTGGCATAGTTTCTAAAAATGTGTTTTTGCTTCTTACAAACAGTTTTTAAAAAAGCTATTTTTGGAGAGGTATTGAAGTGTTTGGCCTAACTTACGAAATAAGTGATTTCACTAAATTAAAGTGTTTGGCCTGACTTATAATATAATACTTTTAATAAATTTAATTGTTTAACCTAACTTTCAAAATTATTATATGTTTTTGGGAGTAAAATTATCATATGATTATTTACTGTTTTCTCTTTTTATTAATTTTTAAACAAATTATCATGTTTTAATTTTAGCAATAATTATAATCGTATAGTTATAGTTATAGTTATAATAATTATTATTATGACTATATATGGTCTTACTTAACTATACAATTCATTAAATTAAATATTTATTATTTATATATCAAACATTTACTAAATACCATATTTGTAAAGAAGTTAAATAATTAAAATGTCTAACATAATATTAAAGGTTTCAACATAATATTAAAATATTTAAATGCTATCTTTATAAGAATCAGAATAAATTTGAAATTATGGAAACTAATCACTAAAGAATCCTATAGATTGAGTAGAGATTATTTCAAAAAGACACACAAGTTCTTGGAAGAAGAATCCCGTTTATTCAATAGAAGCACCCAGTTTGTTAGCCAAATCTGTAATGGCTGTCGGAACCCAAATTGATTCATCAGACCAAGTTGAGAACTAAACCACAACAAGCGCGCAAATTGACAGTGACAGAATAAATGAGCGACAGTTTTCGGATCAGAACATCACAATGCACAATGTGTGTCCACGTCCGGCTGCCACTTCACCACTTTCGTTGACAACAGGAGGGCATCATGGTAGACTTTCCAGAAATGCATTTTCCATTTGGACGGGATTTGTAAGCCCTAAACAATTTTCCAAAGACCTTGTGTGCGATGATCCACTGCAACACATGCTAACACTGACCATGAGATCAAAAAATAATAACCCGACTTGACGGTAAACTCACCAGTAGTGGGATGACCCCATATGACGGTATCATCCTCTCCCTCGAAGCTAAGTACAACGGCTAGAATGCGTTTTGCAGACTCATGTTGGAGCACCCTTCAAATGAAAGGGACATTCCACTAGATTTGGCAGGGAGATAAAAGCTGATCTACTGTTTTACCAGCCCACTCTTGTAGGTTGCCTGTGTTATGTAGGGCAACCCGATTAGACCCTGCCTAGACATCTTCCAAAATCCGTGTACTTGTGCCACACCCAACCCTATGCTTTAATCCAAGTTTCATATTACGAACCGCCTTACATAGACCACACCAACCCCAAGAGCCTGCACCGTGCAAGTTTGCACCAGGCACAAGCGGGGAGTGAGCTTTGTATCGTGCTTGGTACAACCATGCCAAAAGTGAATTCGGTTTGTGAAGTAGTCGCCACACCTGTTTAAACAATAAGGCATCATTGAAAACTTTGGTCTTTCGCACACCTAAACCCCCCACTCCTTTTGGCATGAACAAACCCTATTGTACCCAGTGCTTTGACTGTCAGCCTGAGCTACTCCACCAGAAAAACTGGGTGGTAATCGAATCAATTTTCCTCGCAAGCTGGAGAGGAGCTTTGAAAACGGAGAGCACATGTTGATTAAGCGCTGACAGCACGGAGTTAATGAGCACTAACCAACCTGCAGGAGATAACATTGTTGCTTTCCATCCTCAGAGCCTTTTTGAGACTGCATCATAGAGGGAACCTAAATTGTGAGGTCTTAATTGCGGCCTACTGTCGGTGGTACCCCCAGATATTTCCTAAAGTCAGCAACACCCATATAACCAAACACCACCTTGAGACCATCTAGCACATCGGTCGGAGTGGATGGTGACGTCATAAGTTACGATTTTTGGATGTTAATCACCCGCCCCGAAGCAGCACAAAACTTCTCTATTTCTCCTTTTAGATTCATACAACAGGCGTCATCCGTGTCGGTAAAAAATAGTGCATCATCAGTGAAGAAAAGATGTGTGACCTCTGGTGCACCACGCGCAATACTGATGCCCCGAAGAGATCCTTGGGTCTGTTGCAAGCATAGGTTAGACGACAAAACATCCAAACGAATGATGAACAAATACAATGACATGGGGTTCCCCCTGCCGGAGACCAGATTGTGGATTAAAAACAGGCGATGGAAAGCCATTAATGAGAACTGAGTACCGTACAGTGGTAATACATTGCATGATCAACCGTACCCAATGTGGGTAAAATCCTATCCGCACAAGTATCTGTTGCAAGAAATCTCACCTAATGCAATCGTACGCCTTATTCATATCAACTTTCAGTGCTGCGTACTTCCCCCATCTCTTATTCTTGAGAAAACTCAGTATTTCATGAGCTATGAGGCATGTATCGCCAATCAGTCGGCCCGAAATGAATGCATTTTGAGAATCATCGACAATATGTGTGATGACATGTCGCAGGTGATTGACAATGCACTTGGAAATGATCCGGTAGAGCACGTTGCAAAGACCAATCGGGCGAAAATCTGCCATCGTCTGAGGCGTATCAGTTTTCGGGATCAAGGTGATGTATATGAAATTGGTTTCCTTTAAGAGATACCCCGTATTTATAACCTTCAAAACATCCTCCCGGACATCGAGCCATATCGTGGGCCACAGTGTCTGATAGTTAACTACAGGGATACCATCCGACCCCGGAGCTTTCAGAGGCCCTAACTATTTGATAGCACGATCCACCTCCGCTGATGTGAAAGGCGCAGTTAGAAGGATGTCATGGTTGGACAGTCATTTAGTATATCCGGACAAACATACGGAAATTGACCTTTGTCCTGATAAAACACTATCCGAAGAGCCACCGAAAATACCCAACAACATCCCCCATAATAGCATCCATGTCAATAGACCAGAAACCATCAGCGAGACGCAACCCTTTAACGATTGTGCAACTCTTCTTGTTTTTAAAATGGCGGAAGAAAAACCTAGTCACTTTATCACCATTAATTCAGCCATTGAACTTTGGATTGTTGCCACCAGTATGTGTCTGCCAAAGTGATCGCTCGTTCACAGTCTGCAGTGACTTTGAAATAGGTAGTGAGCATAGATGTACCCAGCCCAAGCTGGTGTAATTCCTCCTAGAGTTCCACCATAGTCTTCATGTTACCATGTATGGTGGTTGTACGATGTTGCTTCCAGTGGAGGCACCATTGGTTGCAAGACAACCGGGAGGCCTTCAATTTTTGCACCAAACTGCAAATCATACTACCCACCACAGTGGATCCAACCCATGCAACTTGTAAGAGCTGACACAAGTCAGGCACTTGAAGCGTTCACGCCTCCATACGATAATCCCGTCTCTTCCTATCCAACATAAGACTCCCAGTCCTATGCAACAAGATGGGTGAATGGTCTGAGAAGAGCATAGGGAGAATATGAATGCAGGGGGATGAAAACCGGGATACCCCATCTTTATTCAAGTATCCACGGTCCAAGACCTCCTAGATCCCTTGATTACTAGTTCTACAATTTGTCCATGTGAACAGAGTCCCCGTAAAGGGGATATCACAAAGTTCCATAGTTGAACGCCAAGTTTGGAATTGTTGTTGTCCCGGAATAGAACATAAACCACCCAATTTTTGGGATGAAAATTCAACCTGATTAAATTCCCCCATGAGGATCATTGGTCCAGGAAACTGTTTGGATGCATGAGAGCACTACATGTTGATGTTGCACTTGGGAATGGTCATACACAAAATAGAAATACCACAAAGCCTCCCCGTCTTCATTAACACTACAAAGGACTACATAAGAACTTGAAAACAAACAACTAATGTTTAGGGTTGGTTTACACAAAACAAATATGCCGCCACTACGACCAACCACATCCACACCACCAACTAAATTAAGATGCAAACACTTAAGTTGGTTACAAACCGAAGAAACCAAAGTCATACATTCTAGCTAACAAAGAACATCAGGGGAGTACTACTGGCTAATCCAGCATAAATAGGGAACCATCGACGACTCCGCCAGACCCTCACCCCGACAATTCCAGGAGCACACCTTCATGTAGGAGGAGGAGGTTTTGTAAGGCTTGCCCCCGCCGATGCCTCAGATGGTAACATAGGCACCGTTACTGGTTTGTTCGCAGTCGATGATCGTTGAAGGGTAGAGAGATGCCAACTTTTAAGCCTCTTCGAAATGGTAGCATATACCTCCTCATGACTGAACCCCGAACCAGCAATCAATGAACCAACTAGAGCAAAATGCGTTTTACGTTTCGGTGAACACAATTGACGTAATGTCTCTGCCAAGGAAGGGACATCACTTGCGCTGACAACCTGACCAACCGGAACACGACGAGTAGAGGAAGGGTGTTGACGACGTCGAACTGGTAACTTAGATGGATACGAACAAGGGCCACCAGGATCCACGTCCATGGAGTCCCCAATACCTGGTGGAACTAGGGTAAGACCTTCAGATATGTGATGGGATGCACTGGCATGTGATTCACTGGAATTGGTATCCTTCCCAACAGCCGTCTCCTTCCCATTGCCCAATAACGTCAACAGGTTCCAGGACCTAGTCAACAACCCGTTTTTTTGGAGGGAGATCAACAACAAAAACTTCCTTACCCTTAATAGATGGTGGAAGTGGCTGCGGACCCGGTGCAGTCTCAATATCTAGGTGTTCTACTTTCGCCTTCGCAGGAGTCGCTACCTGAAACGGTGGTCGTGACGATGTACCCACTTCAGGGTGAATAAGCAGACCTTGGGCAGTGCGCACCTGCCAGCTGGAGATACCTTTACCCTGCATGGGCACGGCCGAATCTCCATGCACAAAATTCGTCATATGAGCTTGTGTACGACCCCATAACGTTTTACTGAAATCAACATAGTGAGGGGGTAACTCCAGAAGGTTCATAAGGGGTTCCACAAGAGGCACCGCTTGTAGTGCATGAACCAGGTGAGTTGTCCGGCGAGGTATCCTGTGACGGCGACTTAGTGGAAGACCAGGAACGACGTCGCCTTAGGCCTGTTAAAACTCCAGAGTTACCATCAACAAGCCTTGTAGTGAAAAAGGTGGGATAGCCAGTAGTGCCATAACTTTGTTGGTATAGAAGGGATCCGTCCCATAGTGTACGGTGAAGCCCTTATTTTCCAACTCAACCAATTGATTTGAGATACCAGCAACAATGGCCTCCGAAGATGTAGAGCAAGAAAAAGCTCGATGCCCTACCAACCCACAATGCTTGCAAAAGCAAAAAAACATTTTCATACCGAACTCGTACCCACACAGGAACATTGTTGTCATCAAGAAGAAAGAACCCCAACAAAAGAGGTTGGTGGAGATTCACTAGAATTTTGATCTGAATGAAAGCACTCGTGAAATCACACTCATAAGGAACCCAAATTCTTCAATCTGCCCAAGGACTGGTTGTAGAGTTCGTAGAGCCCCACTCCATTGATGCTTAAATGGAAGTCCCGGAAGTCGCACCCATAGGGACGTGAGATTAAAATCCATGGATTCCATGTTGGGATGCTCACTACATGATTTGATAATCAGTAATGAACCCTCGATGGCAACATTCTTCGCGCGCAGCAACGTGTCCTTGTCTCTAACATTACCGACTTGCAACAAGAACAACTTCCCATCACCTCCCACTTGTTCCACAGACAGACGACCCTGGAGACCCCAAAACTTCTGCCCAACTCCGCAATCTGGTGTGGAAACCAATGTTTTGGTTCTTGAACGAACACCTAGAACGCATGTTCCCATTGGAAAGCAAACGTCGGTGGTGGATTGGGAACCTGGAGCACCGAGACCCATATGGTTGACAGAGGGTAGATGTTGAAAAAGGCCATGGGGTTGTTTTTCGAATTGTGAAGAATAGGGTTTGAAAATCGAGAATTGAGAACTCATCATCTTTCTTTGTTTACGTTGATTGGGGGAGGGGGGCACTGATAGAAGGAAGGACCTGGACAGAATTATAAATAGCCATGACATGAAAAGAGCAGATATCGAAAATACCTGGGAAACATCTAGATTAGGCTTCGTGGCAAAGAATTAACTTCAAGATGCAGTGCATGTTAGGAACAAACATGGAACCCCGCAATTGCACTTGTAGAATATAGAAACAATAAAGGCGAAATTGCGGTGGACTAGTAAGAAACATTGCTTAGTGGATTAAACAGATAGAAGCGGTGCAATCGCAAACCACCAGCGACTGCTACTGACTATCTTGAGCAAAGGGACGGTTGTAGTGTCTTTAATGCTCTATTACTCAGGTGGATAATGGTCATGTCGTCTCGACTTCCGAGCAGCGGCAGCTGAGAGCAATTAATATGATGGAAGAGGATTAGCCACGTTGTAAATTTTACAAAATATCGATGAAGCAAGTATTTGTAAAATTCCTAGTTAAAAACAGTTGGGTAAAAGTTAATTTTTGGTAACTTTTGGCAAATTTACGCTAATGTATTAAAATTAATTTTTTTTTGTTTACTAACTTTGGTAGTTTTTGATAATTTTTGGTAAATTGAGGCAAAAACTAGTAAATTTTGATAAATTGAAGTTACCCATAAATTTGATAGGCCGTAAATGGTGGATACAGAATTACTTTGCAGTAATGACACTGAAGGTGGAGAAGAAATTAGGTGAGAGCTTCTCTCACTATAGGAGAGGTTATTATTCCACACACGCATTTGCCTACACAACTTACGTTTGCATTTTATTAGGTGCTCTCGGAGCACGTGCTCCATATTCTACAATTGTTCACCCATATATATTAGGTTGTTCATTCTGATTATTATGATTGTTCACTCTTATTCATATGATTGTTCACTCGCAAATATATAGAGTACATGCTCCACGTGCATGTAATATATACTAGTTCTTTTAGCGTAATTGCGTACAACCACCAAATAAAACTTGGTAGTAAACGAATTAGCAGTTGACACTGAGAACTGGATTCCATAGCCCGCCCCCACCTCAAAGGCTAAAACCCTACTACTCTGTGTCTGTCTATGTCTGTCAGTGACACAGAGTCACAAACCCCGCATCCTCTTGTGTCCCTCTCTACGAACCTCAACTTGTTCATCTTAAACAAAAATGGCGTCTTTGCTGCGATCCCCTTTTCCTACTTCCTCCAATCTCACCCACTTCTGCCACAACAACTCCAATTCGCTTCCCTCCTCCCTCCCCCATCGCCAACTCTCACCTCGAAACCCCATTGTAAGTCTCTTTCTCTCCTGAAATTTCGTATTCAAGAATCCATCTTCTGATTTGGAATATGATTGTGTTGGTTAATTGCAGCGGTGCAATTTAGCGGAGCAATTGAAGGTGGTGGAGAATGGGAAACCCAGTTCCGGTGCCATTGGGATGGAGCAGTCATTCCCCTCTTTTGTGGCCGCTAAGCAATTGGGCATTAATAGGAACGATACCCGTCTTCGGATTTTCTCCGGCACTGCTAATCCCGCTCTTGCTCAGGTAAGCTTGGATCATGCTTTTAGGAACATCTCATTGGGTTTGGGATGCATATCAATAAGTACCCTCCAGTATTCTTGAATTTTTTTTTTTTTTTTTTTTTTTTTTTTTTTTTTTTTTTACCTTGTCTTATTATAATTGTTGTTTATAACCACGGCCTTCAGTATCGTGGCGGTAAAATATGATGCTTGTCTTGGTAGGATCAGTTGGTCATGTAATTTGCTTCCTTATTGTCTTCTGTTTGTGTTTTCTGTAGGATATATGCTGTAGTTGTGCTCTTTGATTGAATTAGATTGAGGTTTAATCAGGACTCAGAACCCAGTTGATTTCCCTACTTTCTGATAGGTTACGAGTGGTGGCTACTGTTCTGACCCAATTCGAATGCTTTTAGTGTCAGAAGGTGAGATAGGTCACTTGGGATTATCATGATAGTTATCAGCTTCTTATGACTCCTACATGGGATAACAAAACTTATATTGGGATTATCATAATAGAAGGTCTTTATCTGATTGTTGTGATCCTTGGGAAGAGCTATACGATTTATATGAAAGGCAGTGGCTGATTGGACTTTCTTCAGCTAAAGTGTCCGGTCCACCAAAGTCAAACATATTAGGCTTCTCCTTGGAGATACGTCTCTTATCATGCCATTGTGCATAAGCTTATGAATGCTATTCATCATAACCTCCATATCTGGCTATTGGCAACCTACCCCATTGTATATTTGTTGAAACAGTTCACTCTACTGCTTACCTGTTTGTTTTTATGCATTCATTTCTGCATTTCATCCTGATCACATAGTGTTATGCTCTATTGAATAACCATGCTCATTATCAACCGTCATGCTTAACAGGAAATAGCATGCTACATGGGTCTTGATCTTGGGAAGATAAAGATCAAGCGTTTTGCAGATGGTGAGATCTATGTTCAGTTGCAGGAGAGTGTCAGAGGTTGTGATGTTTACCTAGTTCAGCCCACATGTCCACCTGCAAATGAGAACCTAATGGAGCTTCTGATCATGATTGATGCTTGCCGAAGAGCATCAGCCAAAAATATCACTGCTGTTATACCTTATTTTGGATATGCTAGAGCTGATAGAAAGGTAAGGCTGGCCTCTTTGTTGTTGGGTTTGATTTAGATTATGTTGGAGGTCACTTTCAGTTATGTCAGGGAGCAAATAGGTGATGGTTTGGATGGCCAATTGCTCTTTCATTAATCTATAAAGGTTACAGCCAATAAACATTCTATTTGCCTTTAAAAAAAATTTAAAAATAAAAAAACCTTCCCACTCTAGTTTTTATGATGCCATGGTTCAGTTAGCTAAAACCTATGTTACTCCGACTCTTCATTTTCACTGCGGTACCCGTGTCGGACCATTGATACCCGGACAAGGGTACTACACTCGACACTTCAAATTACAATGAAAATGTATAAAATTTCTTTAAAATAGCCGAGTCTGAGGAACATAGGCTAAAACGAGATGATTGGAACCTTGTGTGAGCAGCATCTGGGTTTGATTTACCTATTTATTTTAGTGGTAAATTAGCACAGTCAATTTGAATATGTACAAGAAACACAAATAAACCCCTGCAAATCATATGAACCCCTTTGTAACAAAATACTACTTGGGCAAGTTGGGTGGACATGGCTATGATTCAGTATATATTTCATGGGATTCTACCTCAGTGTATCACATTTCTGTATTATGCTATTTCAGAGCCAAGGGCGTGAGTCAATAGCAGCGAAACTTGTAGCCAATTTGATAACAGAAGCAGGTGCAAATAGGGTTCTTGCTTGTGATCTTCATTCCGGCCAGTCTATGGGTTATTTTGATATTCCAGTTGATCAAGTCTATGGTCAGGTAAGATATTCTCCACTCTGCCCTCTTCTTTTTTATCTCCTGTTGGTTTTTTCTTTTTTTTGTTGGGAGGACGGGTTCACCGGAGGTGTATTGCATTTTTTGCCAGCCAATGCCCTTTTGCAGGCGAGAATAAATAACTGGTTTTGAGTTACAGTAATAAATAATGTCTTTCGTTCCTTTTTGCCAGCCTGTGATACTTGACTACCTAGCAAGCAAGACCATTTGTTCTGATGATTTAGTAGTTGTTTCGCCTGATGTTGGTGGTGTTGCTAGAGCTCGTGCATTTGCAAAGAAGTTATCTGATGCACCACTTGCTATAGTGGATAAGAGGCGCCAGGCACACAATGTTGCTGAGGTAAATCTTGCCCTTAGCATTTAGTTAAGCCGTAGAAGTAACAATTGGTTTCAAGGGATTGCTAGTGGAAACCCAATATCATCATCTCCATGCTTGGAGCCTAGGCCATGCTAAACCAAGCATATGCAATTTTAACATTTTGCGCAGAAGTTTCGTTCCATGTCCATTTGATTTCTATAGAGCATACCTACATCCGCTTCTGATGAAAACAGTGAAAGAAAAAGTGCAGGTGATGAATTTGATTGGTGATGTTAAGGGCAAAGTGGCAGTTATGGTGGATGACATGATTGACACAGCTGGTGAGTTCAGCTCCTTAGAACTCTTTTTTTCTTATTTCTGATGCACGAAATTATATAAACAACTGTATACACCACGAATGTTTAAATATTGAGAATAAGGAAGCCGTTGTAGTGTGCTCAATGAAAAATTATTCACTCTTTTCTAGCGCTTTTTCTTTAAAAGAACAGTATGCTAAACTACATAGGTTGCAATGATTCAAATACTTGTCATTGCTGAGTTCCACGTTACATTGGACTGAGCTTCATGTTTAATCAGAAAGGCTGCTTAACTTTATTTATTGAATTCAGGCACTGATCGTGTCCTTTTGGCTGATTGCTTTACAGGTACAATTGCCAAAGGAGCAGCTCTATTGCACCAAGAAGGAGCTAGGGAAGTTTATGCATGTTGTACTCATGCTGTTTTCAGGTAACGTGATGCGTTTAATTTTATTTGGGTAGACTTTTGTGGTTTCTATTTTCTATTCATAAAAATTTGCTTAAAACCGAATAGGTGAGATTCCTATGTTATAATGTGATCTCATACGTTATGGCTTTTTTCCCTTCTTTTGGTGGAGTGCAGTTATCTACTATACATTGTATACATTAATTAGACTACTAATTAATTTATGCTGTCCAAAATCCATTCTGAAATTGTGATTTATGGCTGAAGGATTTCGGACACTGCTCACATTCAATCTACTTGCTTCCCCATCCGAATCACTAGGATGTAGTAAAGGGCTAAAGGGTATTCGAACTTGACCTTTTTTTCTCTCACTTAATGCGTCCATTTGAAGACGCACAACTCTCATAAATGGTGACAACATTTTGGGCACTTCATGTTTTTGGCGAAAAACCGAAACCGTCTCATAGAAAATGGACAGGTCATACTCATATGGAACTCGTGTTTGTTTCCAGTTATATACATTTGGCACTGATCTTATCGAGTGCTTAACTGTAGATTTTGTATAATTGTTAATCTTGTCTGAGCTAGTTGCCACTGTTATTGATACTCTTATCATGCTTGATATTTTTGAGGATGATACTTTTTGACAAGTTCATGCTATGCAAATGCTGTTGAACTTTCCTATGTATTCAAAAATAATGCGACTTAGCTTTTTATCAAAAAAGAAAATGCCGCTAAAATTTTTCAAACATATAAAAAGTGGGGTTAACTTTTCAAAACCATTGGAATATGACGCTTTCATGGTGGTGTTTTCAGATCTTGAGATATCTTAGTGGCATTGCTTAGCATGAACTAAGTACTATGTATCAGATTAGTGAAAGCTTCAACACGCACCAGCTATTTTCTTCTAACTTATATTTGTTTTCAATATCATATTCACAGCCCTCCTGCCATAGAGAGGTTGTCGAGTGGTCTATTTCAAGAAGTGATCATTACAAACACAATTCCATTTTCAGAGAAGAACTACTTCCCCCAACTTACTGTATTGTCAGTTGCAAATCTCTTGGGAGAGACCATTTGGCGTGTTCATGATGACTGCTCGGTAAGTTGTATATTCAGTAAACCAACTTGCAGTGGAGTGATCCACATTCAATCTGGGGTTGGGTTATGTTTTGGAAAGGTGGTGAACATAAGCGTCTGAAAGCTCTTAGGTACCGGGAAACGTATTCTTTCAGCCCCCGCCCCCTTTGTTGTAGTACTTGTGTACTAGTTTGCTACTGGGGGGAATGTGATTTAAAAACAATAACTTTAAAAAAACAGAATGCTCAAACTCTCCATGTCAAAAGGGACCAAGTCTACTTATGAAACAGCTGTACATATTACGATATTTCCTTCTAACCTTTTTTCATTTCAGGTTGACTTCGAGCCCTACTCAACTTTGGGAATCGACTAATGAACGCAAGTCATGCATCTGTCACCATGGACGCAGCCTTAAATCTACGGTGACACAAGGATGTCCCCCCTCTCCCTCTCCGTTGTTTTACTAACACCCTTTATATAAAGGTTGGGAATTCTTTCATAGAAACCATGATTGATGTGCTTTGACACTTTTCTTCTCAAATGTTTTGAGACATTGCTCGAGACGGCATATGGATGGATGGTGTTTCCCACATAAATTGATGAGATCACAATCAGTTAGAAATGTAATAGTGTGTCTGTTTGTTATAAGGCTAACTTGGAATTTGTAAACTTTGTATATATGTATGACTATAATGTATTTGGTACATTCAATTTCTATCTGCAGACTGCAAACAACAATGAATACTCGTGCCATTGTCAGAGATAATAAACTACAATGCAACAAATATTAAGAATTCTCCAATTGACCTTTTTCTATTTTCTTTCTAACTTGTATAAAGCAACGGAGATACAAGTATCAATAACCATTTAGAATTCTAGAAGAGGAGACAAATATTCTAGAAAAAAATACTGATAACATTGATAATTTGATCTTTGGTAGTAATGAGGCAACAATGTCAGATAACAATCTGGACCAGAACAAAATGTTGCCCTATTATGGCTCAGGAAACAATATCAATCCTACTTAGCAAAATAGAAACAGTAACACAAAAAGTGTAGAGTTGAATCAAATTAAACTCAAAGAAATGAAGAGGCTAGCTGAGGAGGTGAAGGGAAAGGTCCCTGAGCTGCTGAGGATCAACTTCTGAAGGTGCCCGTATTAGGGCACACTGAGCTGTGGTTGTCTTGGGGAAGGCTATCACATCTCTTATAGAGTTTGCCCCTGCCAACAGCATCACCAACCTATCCAACCCATAAGCTATGCCCCCTACATTTACACAAAAAACAAAGGCCAAAACTGCATTCATTAGGTAGCCCATTTTGATATTCGAAAGCAGCTCTCTCTACTTCTGGGCTGTTTATAGCAAGAAAATATTAATTCATATAGCCGAAAGCAACTAATAATTTGGAGTCACACTTATATTTAGAAGTATCCTCCAAAACTAATCGTGAAGAAAATGACAATGCACAAAAGCAGCAATCGTTTCCCCAAACATCAAGGGAGAAAGCCACTTCCCTCTCAGTAAGCCACACCAAGAAGAGCAAACAAGAACTTTAGTTCTTAAGACATGGTTAAAGTCCCTCGGTTCAGCCTCAAATGGGATTAGTCGATTGATATTGTATACAACTATCAAAGACAAACATATACATACCGTGTTGAGGAGCACCCATATCAAAGGCCTCCAACAGGTAGCCAAATTTTGCTTCAGCCTGAAACCAATGAGAAGATAAAGTCCTTTAGTATCAAATGTTTACGTAAATAACTCAGAACGACTCTTTCCATTTCGTCCATAATTACAATTTAAGCGAGCTAAAAACTAGTAACTACAGCACATGTTTCGAAGGGGGAGAGAGAGAGAGGCATGTGATGTGATTGATGTCCCTGTCAGTAGCATGCCTTACCTGTTCAGGTGAAATGCCGACAGTTTCCAAAACTTTTTCTTGCACCTCACGCTTGTATATTCTTAAATTCCCTCCTCCAATCTGCAAATCCACTACCGGTAAGCAATGGCAAAATCACTAGAAAGAAATAAAGAATACACAGAAAGCAGAACATGAATCTTGCCTCTACTCCGTTGTAAACCATGTCATAGGCCAGAGCTCTAGCAGAAGATAAATCCCCCATGTCTTCAGGGTGTGGTGCAGTGAATGGATGATGCAAAGCCTACAAAGAGGTTCATCAATCAAGAAAATCTGCATCATCAAATATCACATGATAGAAAACCCTATTACTACAAGGATATTTCTAACTTCAGTCTCTTGCGTTGCCTTTCATATCAGTCATCACATGAGATGACACACGATACCCACCCCTGCCCAGAGAAAGGGTGGAGTTGAAACAATTTTCTCAATCCAAATTTTCAAGGATAGGTTTCACAATCTTACACTGCAATAAAGTTATCTTTCTTGGAGAATATGATTGCTCTAATTCTTAATTCTAAATTTGAGTTGTATGAAAACTTTCATGTAGAATTCACCCAAAAGACTGCATTTCCATTTAAGGGTCTAATCAAATCGGTACAACTTCTCATTGATAGGCAAACGTCTGTGTAACTGAACCCTTGCAAGGCACCCCACCCGAGATGGGAGCCTTGCCAGAGGCTCTAATTCATGGATTACAAAAGGACTAAGGATGGATGTCACAAACTTCAAGCCTCTGCTCTTCCTCGTTCCATTCAAACATTGGGAAATCAGTCACCCAGAGAATTGAATGCTTGGACTAGGATAGGGGGGAAAAAGATACAGCGTCAGAAATCTTTGAAGAAAGATATCACAGATAATCACGATCATTTTCCTATTAATAAGATAGTACATGAACTTACTTGGTCAATAATACCCATTTCATGAGCAAGATGTAGCCTAAGGCGGTCCAGAGTTCAGTTCACCGACTTCTCCATACCCACCGCAAACAAGATAAGATCACCAGGTCTAGCGGAACATTGGCTCAATAATTTTTCCTTACTTTTTTGATCTAAACTAGAAACTAGGGCAGCAATTCCTTCAATCTCACCTGGAGAACCATGATACTGTTAGATACGCACATATTATGACTTCAGAATAAAATAAACACATAACGTCCACGTACCTTCATTAGAAACTTTCAGGAAAGGCAGACCCTTTGCCCCAGATTTCATTGCTTCATTACAAATGTCACCCTTCTTTAGTGCACTGTTAGAATAAACTTTTGCAGCTGAAGGGACACATAATGCTTTTACTACACCTCCATTAGACAAGGCATCAGCAAAAACTTTGAAAGTAGTCCCCGCAAAAACGTTGGAGACCTACAATCAAAAGATTTCCAAACATATCAGACTTAAACTTAGTTTATAAGGATGTATTCATCATATTAAAAAAATGACATATTTGGCATATTTGCAACTTGACATGGGAACTCCTGCCTACAGAAAGCATCAAATTCAAAACTCATGCAGTTTGAGTTTTTTTTTTCTCAATATAAATGCATGGAGTTGGAACAAGCCATCAAAAACATTCCTCAATTCAGCCACAACTCATGCTACACAAGTAACAATGCCAAATAATGCTAGTGGCTGCCAAATATCTAAGTCTTGAATCTAGAAAATTAAGTATTCATGTCCACCTTAATCAAAGTATCTAATGAAGATTATCGTCACTTCACAGGACCATTCTAAGTTGGGAGGAAACAACTGCCTTTGCAAGAAAGGCAAGCAAGTCTGTTAGTTTGTCCACAAATAGAACACGATGTCCCCATTGCCTAAAGCAAAGGAATAATCGTTTTTTTCTTCAAAACCTAAATACTTCACTACAATTATCATGGCTCTGTCCCAACCAGTAACCTTCACATTTTTCGAGAAATTATTATCAAGAACACGCCACATAATAATAGTATAGCCTATGAGAAGGTGAAAGTACATTACAAGAAGGTTATGATGACATCAATAGAATAGCCTTCAACCTGAACGCAGAAGACAATTACAAAACAATCTTGGAACAACTAACTGTGTATTTTATGCATGCAGAATTCCAAGGAGTCTGATAAGCTTACATTGCATAATTCGAGATCAAACCGAAGATCTGGTCTATCTGATCCATATCGATCCATTGCTTCAGCATAAGTAAGCCTTGGAAATGGATTCGGCAGTTCAACACCTTTGATCTCCCAAAATACCTGTAGACAACAATATCATTACAATGCTAAGAGGCTTTAACATGTTGAAATCTGCAGTAAACATGTCATATTGCCATAGCTTTAACTGATACAAAAGTAAATAACAGCACAAAGCATCAGATAGGTTTGAGAATTTCATTCTAAGACTGAAAACTGCAACCAATTTCATTCAAAAACAAGACTAAAATATGCAAATGGCTTCTAGTAAAGGCATATTGCATGTAAATGAATACTTGCGAACTGCAAGAGCTCCCCAACATGCTTTGACAATAATGTGGAAATAAACTGATATTTACTTCCAAATAAAGAGACCTAATATTCAGGACGAGATATGCTCTAATCTTATATAGAGAATACCTTTTGGTAGACAAAACAATACGCTGAAAATGAACCAAACAACAGGGACCATTAAGCTATCCATTCTAAGTCCTTGCACTTGATGATATGTAGCATTCAAAAGTTAATAGAATTTTGGCAACAATCCTCACATATCACAACGTAGCTTTTGCGAATTTGAGAACATCAAGACAAGCAAAGCTACTCCTAACATAACATGACTACTACAAAGGTACAAACAAACCTACTCATCAAGACAAGCAAAGCTTCAACAACCTATCATTAACACAGTATACTTCATACATTGAATAACAAAAGAAATACACGCTGACAGAAAGCAAACAACATGAGCACATGAAAATGGTTTCGACAGAAAGGAGTACTACTTTCAGATGCACATATTCCAGTGTGAAGTGACTTAAATTCAGCGTGAAACAATCCAACTTACAAAACCACCTTATATCTATAATTCTTTCAAATAGTTCTTCTCCCTACGATCTTCACAACACACATACAACAAACAGACCTTCCTGATTAAGTCTTCATTGAGCTTCAGCATCTCATCCAGTGGAGTGAATGCCAACTCTAAATCTAACTGCGTGAACTCAGGCTGTCTATCAGCCCTCAGATCTTCATCCCGGAAGCATCTGAAAGAAAAAGTAAAACAATTACGAGATTGAAGCAACCATCATATTAATATTGATCATAAGAATCTCATTGTTTACTATCACTCTTTTCCACAAGAATGGGGGTTGAGGAGCATAATTGCTCCCAGCCATTTACATGAGTTTTTTTCCCCCAGTTGTTCAAAAGAATAGCAGGTTTCACGAGAAAATAACCTTCCCTAGAGCAGCAACGCCTAATACACAAACTAGAGGATGGACCAATCAAAGGATGAAATTGCAGGCTCGATCATGGTAACCTCGTCGTAGCATATATCAATGAAAGCAATAAGCACACACTCCAAAAACCACAAACAGTAATCGTGTATACCTCGCCACTTGATAGTATCTGTCAAAGCCAGAGACCATCAGCATTTGTTTGAACAACTGCGGACTTTGAGGCAAAGCATAAAACATTCCTGGCTTCAAGTATATATATAGGACATTAGTATAACTAGAGGCTAAACTAACATGCAAATGAAGATTACAACAAAAAGTGAGGCATTCCATTTCACGAAAACAAGAATAGGACAAATGTGTTTGGTTGATAGGATAATAAAAGGTGCCACTTTACAAAGGGAGGGAAGAGGAGGATGATAGATAGAGGAAGTAGTGGTGACAGAAATAAGAACAAGTGAATGATGATAGGATAAGTGATGCAAGAATAGGAATCAGTTAGCTCCTATTGTTTAAAACTTCTTAATTCTCAATCTTGCTTCTTTCGGAGGGTAGCGCTTTCCCGTCCACCATTATTTGGAAGTCTTTGGCCCCTTTTAAAGGTTGCATTTTTTGTTTGGAAAGCGACACATAGGAGCATCCTCACTCGTGATAATTTATAAACTTGGTTTAATAGATGTTTTATTGCTACATTGTGACTTTTCTAGGTCTCTTTAGGATTTAGCCTTTGGGTGCTTAGGTGTTGCTTGGGTAATTTCCTATTCAGTTAGAAGTCATCTTTTTGCTTGGGAGGGTGTCTTTGGTAGGAGTTTGAAAGGCAATTTCATCAAGTATCTCTTCTTTGGGGTTAATGGGAAGTTTAGCTCTTCCTCTTTTTATGTGCTAGATTTTGTGGATAGTGTATGCTTAGGGTGTAAATAATTTTGGGTATGCTTCCTAAGCATCTGATATTTTCTATTATTAATTTATCAATACTTTTCCTATCAAAATAAGCGATGCAACAAGTGCAAATTATTGTATGCTCCTGGAGCATGTGCTCCAGGAGATGACATGGCAGCCATGTCAGATTTTTTTTTTTAAAAAAAAAATCTGTAACTACTTGTCGGTTACCAGCGTCAGTTAAACTGAATTGTTCACTGAAAATAACATCATTGTTCACCATACGTTGTTCACTAAATTGAGTTGGATTGTTCACTGACATTAATGTGATTGTTCATTCACTTCAACTGCATTGTTCACTTACTTCAACTGCGTTGTTCATTTATTTCAACTATATTGTTTACTGAACTTGTTCCACATAGTTTACTCTAAGAAAAATTTAGATTGTTCATCATAACTTGTTTGCTCACTTGAAAGATTAAGATCGTTCACTCATGAAATCAATTTATAATATATAATCTTCTTATGTGACAAAATTTCTATCATTAGAACTTATCGAATAACATGTACTTGAACTTGCAGGAGTGAATGGCTAAACAATGAATTAGTAAATAATGACATGGTGAACCATGGAAATATTTTCAATGAACAACCACTAGTTACATGATGAACAATTGTAACATATTTAGTGAACAGTCTCAACATATCTAGTGAACAATCTCGATATACAGGGTGAACAATCTCAACATATGTAGTAAACTATCCTATCTGGTTATGAGTGAACAAAGACTCTTTTATGGATGAACAATGTCATATGCCACGTAGGATCCGGAGCACATGCTCCAGGAGCATATAATACATATTATGCAAGAAGAGAATGAGGGAGGATACTCATAATAGAACTTATTAGGAGACACTAGGAAGGTTTTGTCTTTTAATTACATTTATAATTATTTTTTTAATTCTTTTATCATATAGCATAGGTAGCCTGAATGAAGAGACTTAGTACAGATTTATGTTTTATCCTATTACAGTTTATCAATATCTTTAGTTTTTTGATCCCCTTACGATGATTATAAGCCCCTTAGTAGAAAGAAGCAGACAAATACAAGAAAACAACATAGGAATACCTGAACTCTTGAAGGAACTAAATAATCTCGAGCACCCTCAGGGGTTGATCTCGAAAGTATCGGAGTCTCAATCTGCCCTATATCAAGAGAACCATCAGGATAACATGACAAATATAAAATGTATGAGATGCAGAACCGATGTCGTGTGAGTATGGCCAAAGCTAATCAGGACAGTACCTCCACAAAGCCTAAAACATCTTCTAGATACCGTCTTATGAGTTTCACCACATTATGTCGCAACATTATGTTTGCATTCATTTGATGGCGACGCAAATCCAAGCACCGATACCTACCAAGACATAATACTCTTGAATTATCAAAGTTTCATTAATACATGCACCGGCAAGAACTATGCTGATCTAACAATAAACCCATCAAAAAAAGTTAGCTCACAGTCATTCAGATCACATCATCAATGCAACGTCTAAGCTGATGTTTGCCTTTTTTGTGCCCAAATAGATGAAAGGTCAACAATTCTGCTAGTACAATATTACCACTATCAAGAAAGGTTGAATATCTAAACTATTATCCTTCTCCTTACTGAAATTTAACTTTTCTTATCTTAGTTTTGAATCAAGTATAACAAGTGATTATGAAGAATTAAGCTTCCTTTAATTCATTATCTCCAAATTCGTGGAAGCTCCTATACATTTGGTACAGACCCGCCTCTAATAAGTATATCAAAATTATACCAACCTTTGGCTACAATAGCGCATTGCATGGAGTGGACACGGCAACAAACATTAAGACCTTGAGCTTGGACACATAATGGAGGGGGAACTTATCTGTAGCATGCTAGTGGCTATAGCAAATTCTCTATTCAATAGAAGAGGGATGCAACTAGTCACTTTCAGAAGGATCGCTTCAAAGTGGAGCACTAGAGATTATAGCAAATTCTCTACCCAAAGGAAACTGTAGAATCCTAAAATAATTGGAAAGTTGAGTCAAAGGAATTGGACAAGAGACTCTTTCCGAAGAAAAACATCCACTAATACCAAATGAAGTGATGAACACAAGTGGAACACTAAGTCACTAACAATACATAAGACACTTGCAAGTGTTTGAATGTAGCCAAAGAACTTTGGGGTATTTTAGAGGTAGGCAATAATTTTGAGGAATTTGTTTGCGCTGGCAGGAAGATAAAATCAGTATCAAATATACAAGTGAATATGTGAGGAACAGACAAGAGTAAAATAAACATGATGTATAAACTAGACTCACAAAATTGAGAACAAAAGAAACAAAAATTACAGTACCACAAAGATCATTGCGTGACCAAAGATTGGGTTGTGAGAGAAAAGGAAAACCACATTTCCAAGCTGGAAAAGTATATGGAGAGAAGGTCAAAGGACATACACCAATAGATACATGTACGATATATCAAAACAAAGAAGACGACGCCCTCATAAATGAAAGAAAAACTTAAGAAATTAAATCCATAGCCTCTTTTTTCATAGGAAAAATATAAATATATTAATAATAGTAGGATCAAAAGATCAAACGCTCAACAAGCATCCTACAAAGTTATGCAAAACCAAAAACAGTCTATCCACAAAATCTACCACGAAAAAAGAAGACGACATAAACTTCCTATTAACCCAAAAGAAAAGAGACTCGATGAAAATGTCCTTCAAGCACTAAAGAGGAGTTTCAACTCCCTAAAAAACCCTTTGGTTCCTTTATCTCCAAATACTCCAAAAAATCGTATAACCATGGCATTCTTCTTCTTTGGTTTCCTACCAAAGACACCCACCAAGCAAGAAGATGACTCCTAATTAAATAGGAAACGGCCCAAGTAACGCCTGGAACCAAATGCTAAATCGCAAAAGACCTAGCAAAGTCACAATGAAGCAATAAACCATTCGACGATTCAAGATTCCCTTTGCATATGAAACACCTATTAACCAACAACCTCGCTCATTTCTATAGATTATCACAACTAAGGATGTTCTAGCGTTGCTTCCCAAACAACGAACGCAACCTACTAAGCGACAAAAGACTTCCTACAAATGGTGGAAGAGAAAACACCAAACTCCAAAAGTTACAATGATGAAGGTTGCAAATTAAGTTTTAAATAGTAAGAGTTGGCCGAAAAGATCCCTTTGTTACTCAAATTCCATCTCACCTTGTCTTGTGAATAGACTCCTAAAGTGACCTTGTTAAGGATGCTGAAGAAAGTAACCAAAGATACTTCATCACCAAAACCATACCGTATAAATATAGGAGACCAAACATTAGACCCTCAAAGTTCCATATAATCGACAACGCAAGCATATCTATCCAGTGCAAGAACGTAAACGATAGGAAAGATATCTTCAGCAAACAAGAAGAAGAGCTTGAGCAAACTGAGACAATAAACGCTGACAAACCATCTTTAGGCACAACAACAACAACAAAACCCAAGATGAACACGTTTGAGCACGGTTTTGGGGGATCCAGATGTAAGCAGTCTTCCCCCCATGAACTGAAGTTCATGAAAAGGCTAATTCCTGCGGACAAACCATCGCTAAATACCAGATCTAAAAAACAGAATCCTTCAAAATAACCATATTCACAGGAAACGAATCTTATAGATCAGTTTGAGCTGTTACAATATCTATCCAAGTACTGCAAGATCACAACACTAAGCAATAAGCATGTACTCAGAGACAGCATGGACAGTGTTCACAGAATAGCATATTAACTTCAAGCAGCAAACTAAATAATGTAGGACACTCAGCGGGCAATTCCTACAAAGGGGTAGGGTACGAAGCTCAGTGAGCAGTTCCTACAGAAAGGGGGGTTCTCACACAGACAATTTCACTCAATAACAAATAACAATTCTTCTTCATAATAATCTGCCTTATCCCTAATACACTAGGGATTCACATAGCTAAGAGTCTTAACACAATAAAGAAACTAAAATAAATCAAATAATATAAAATGAACTAACCTAATATTGTACTAATATCTTAGAAACTAAATATCACTAATATATGGCTAAATATCCTTATTTTGCTAATCATAAAATTTTGCTAAAACTGACTAAGAAAATATGAAAATAATATTAAGATATAAAAGATCTTAAAATATATGAAAATGTTTTATATCTTTATTCAACCTTTATTCCTATTCTACGTCACTAGAGCAGGTAGTAGGCTGACAGCAGGTTAGGCATCCAGATATTCTCATTCACCTTAATATCTACATTAAAATTGACATCAAATCAAATTAAAGGAGTCACCTCAAGTGTATTTCCTCCTTCACCAAATCTTTTGCATCATTTGCAGTAGTAACCAAAAAGGGCAACTTGGCCCTCACAGCATTCAAAACTTGGTCTTGCTCTACAGCAACCTGCCAATGTGATATTAATGACGTTTACATACATAATTGGGAAGCGAGGACTTCCAAAGAATTAGCAACTTTTAGCGGGTTAGAGAATGACATTAGGTAAATAGGTCAGTAGATCAGAAATGAGTCCACTTGTAGCATGCATCGTCCACAAGCATGAACCCATTGATCTTACTTTTTGCAGATGGCATTCCGATAACTAGTAACTGAAATTGCTTCGTAAATTCAGACCCAACATCATAGGCAACAAACTAGCTAACTTTCTTGGCAGATGCTAATTGTATATGGTAGGTTGGGAGGGAACAGCCTCCAGGATAAACTTGTCAATGATTTCTGTGTTACTTCATCCATCTTATAACAGAGTCGAACCATTAAAATACAAGCCAAATAGTAACTGGACATATACCTCTATGGTTCCAGTTTTAATCTTTTTGTTCACGGCCTCACTTGGCCGCATGCGAACTAATCCATCTACAGCAATGACGTATTCAAGCCGCAAATCATTCACCATAGAATGTCCATCAGGGAACTCGTTGGGAAGGGTTGTAATCTATCCACAAGAAACAGTAAGTCTACGAGAAGAACATCAATATTTGTATGGCACATGAACAACAAAGAACACTGGTATTATAAAGGAACAGGGCGCACTTAACTATAAGGAAAACAATTTTCTAACCATGATCACCTATGTCAACATTCCACAAAGGAAACTTTTTATATGAAACTTAACATAGTCTTTCGTTTTATCTCATAAGTTCCCACCAAAAATAAATAAATACCAAAACAAGTGCTCACTGCTCAGGCTCATATACCATCTTTTGCCTACAAGTAATTTCAAAAGAAAATAAGTAATTTTGTTGGCTTGTGTACAGCTAAAAAATGTAGCCATGATGAGATTACCAGCTGATACATAAATCTGACACGACTATGCAGTTTTGGGTAGAGATTTCATCCAGTTTAATTAAACATTTGCAACAGATTTAGCCCACTTAACTAATTGTGTTAGGTTCAGACCAAGATTATCCACAGAAAAAGGTGAATTATGAAAATTTGGGTTTAGATCTAGATGATGACTAATTTATATGGGATCTAAGCTTGATTTTAAATGCTTTTAAATTTTTTCAAAAGGTGGTGATCCATTTTTGACCCTAAAGACTAATCTTTATGATGCTAGGAAGGTCCCAAGGATCATACATGAGCATAATATTCAATAATCAATGCAAAGATTACCCTACAACTCATATATACTTCATTTTGCATAGCATGATTGGGCCAAGAGAAAAGTCAACCAAATTGAATCGAACTTCAAACAACTGATCACAGACCTTTGCAACTGATTTAGGTTAGCTTAAGCTACCAAAAGTTCCGACTTTAATGCCAATGCCCACGAGAAAAGTAGCCCAAACAGAAACTACCCTAACTGATGCAGAAACAAGGAAATAAGGGGATATGATCAATGTCTAAAGAAAAGACTCACCAAGATTGTGCTTGGGCATTCAAATGATTGCGAAAAGTTTCAAACCACTTGAAAAACCTAAGTTGAATATCCCACCAAGTTGAAATAAAGAAGAGTCAACCATTCAACTATAAAGAGACCACTCTTCCATCACCACCATTCATTAAATGGATAAAGATTAGTAGAGATTTTGAAGGATTTTTAAATACCCTACGATCTCATTTTTCATCATGATAATCTGTTGTCTTCTTTTCCCCTATTACATGTATATAGAGAGAGAGGAGAGGGGGGAGAAAAGGGTTTAAGACCCTAAGCTAATTAAAAGCCAAATGACCTAAATCCTAGGTAACGGTTGAGAATGAAAAGTGGATTTTGCTCCTCTAGGCCACATTTACAGTAGAAATAAGAGCCTTGGGGAAGGGTTTGCAAGGGTAGACCAATAGGTGACGTGGGGGGCCAAAAATAATACATAATGACTAGGAAATTACATTGTATTTTTCTTGATCATCCTTGTATTAAGCTGGCCAAAAAAAATCGCCTCTTGAATCATCAAATATTGTCCAAGGTCTCTAAGATGCAAAATTCAACCCCTTGCATGGTGACCAAAATGCCCTTCGCTCCAAAACTAATCGATCTTTGCTCCCAAAATTTAATCCAAGCTTGATTAGCTGAAAAATTAGCTTGGACCCACTCAGGTTATTATTCTCCGAAGCTATGTAATCCATGAAATATGGATCAGGTGGTGTCGGATGTGTTTTTCTTAAACGTTATGTTACCTTGACTCTTCATTTTTCCCCACATACCCAAGTCGGCCACACCCGGACAAGGATACCTACAGCTGACACTTCATTTTCGACCAAAAAATGCACAAAATTAACCTAAGTCCAAAGGACGCCCGTGTCGGATACTTGACCCTTGGACATAGGTATAGTTGAATCCAGGTAACAAAGCTTAAATGTGTAAATGGGCAAAATAAATTTTTTTTAAAAATGTGAATTATGAAGAGTTGGGTTAGATCTAGATGATGGCTACTTCATACGACTCTAAGCTTGATTCTTAATGCTTTTATTATAATTTTTAAAAGGTGGAGTGGGATGTATTCATCTTGAATTTGTAAATAAGTCAAAATCAGGTCAACGTGTTTGATTATAAAAACAAATTCACACCATTAGGAAGCTATGAACTATGCCTACGATCTCTATGAGTTCAACTTATGATAGAGTATGGGATAAAGCTCATTTGTTCAAAACTAACTGCCCAAATTATGGATATTTATCCCAAAAGAACAATTTTGATGTCCAGGAAGCTATGGGCTATGCTATTAACTGTGCCTACAATATTGTCCATCCCTACTCATCCTTTGCCACTCTCATCCTTTCTTTTTTCCAATGAGCATAGAAACAATCAAACTAGTACCCTATGAGGTCCATCAATCTATCAAGGGGTATGGGTTTCCCATGAATTTCAATTGCATATAAGTCATTCCTATCCAAACCAGGATACCAAAATCATTGATGGACTAATACTCCACAATAAAATAAGGCAATAAAGATTAATGAGACATTTTGTTTAGTCCAATGTTTCATACTTCACAAGAAATTACACATGCTATAGAGCAATGGAAGTGCATCGCAACCAATACCATCATCATAAACCAAGGAGTTCCCACTAATTAACATGACTTAAACCCAACAGGAACACAAAATTATCACTAGTTTAGTTAGATTAAACAACCATTCACAATTTTAAGGAATAATAAAGTAAAAATAAATAACCAGGAGATAATACAAGATAATTTCAAACCTGAACAATGCCAGTATGATCTCTGAGGTTAAGAAAGGTGAGGCCACCATGGACACGATGAAGGGCGACCCATCCACAAAGCCTGACCCGTTGACCGACGTCAGCATCACCCAAGTGGCCACAGAAATGGGTCCGGGTGACCCATTCGAGGGCATCCTTGGCATGTTTGAATGGGTCGGGTACCCGAGTGTGCTCCGGGGTTTGAGTAGCAGGTATGGAGGAGGAGGAGGAGGAGGAGGCAGTGCAGATGGGCCTCAATGACTTTCGTGTGAGTGTGTGGGAGGAGAGAGAGATGAGAGTGGTGGGGAGGAGAGAAAATGGTGGGGGTTTTGTGCGGAGGGTGAAGAGAGGGAGACTTCTCAAGAGTTTCGACATGCTTGCTTACCCTTCTGCTCCTATCTCTCTCACTTCTGTACGAGGGAGGAGGGAGGGGGAGTTCAACCGCAAACGATAAGAAAGCAATGCAGGCTCGCAAAACTGGGTGCAATCCAAATCGATAGATATTACATACATGGGGTTAAGGAGGGTTCCTAACCCCTGTTTGGGAAGAGAATGAGAAAGGGTAAGGGAGAGTAAGAGGGAGTGAGGTTATAAAAAAATGACCATATTACCGTTAACCTAATTGAATCATAAGACATACACATCCATCTCTCTCTCCAACTCTCTCTCTCTCTCGCACACACAAACACACATACACACACATCATTCTCTCTCTCATCTCTCTTTCTCTCTCTACACACACACACATCTCTCTCTCTCTCGCTCTCTCTCTCGCATTTCTCTCTCTCTCTCTCCCTCCCTCCTCTCTCTCTCTCTCTCTCTCTCTCTCTACCTCTCTCTCTCATCTCTCTATCTCTCTCTCTCTTTCTCTGTATCTTTCTCTATCTCTCTCTTGTTAGAGAGAGTAAGAGAGATGGAGAAAGAGAGAGATAGAGATGGTAGAGAGAGAGAGAGAGAGAGAGAGAGAGAGAGAGAGAGAGAGAGTAGACTGAGAGGGTGGAAAGAGAGAGAGTATATATATATATATATATATATATATATATATATATAGACAGGGGGGAAGAGGGAGAGAGAGAGGGAGAGAGAAGAGAGAGAGAGAGAGGGGGCAGGGGTAGAGAGAGAGAGAGGGAGGGAGGGAGGGGAGGGGAGAGTAGAAAGAGAATGAGTATTAGAGCAAATGCTAGGTGTTATATTGAACTAGGCCTCAACCCGTGCGATGCACGGAGTGAACTAAATTAGTTTCTTTTGAAATTTTATAAAAATCATGGATAAGTAACGAACTGGTAAATGCTTAGCAGATGACAATAATATACAGTTATAACTTTGAGGGTAGAACATCAATTGCATTCGGAGACATTAATGTTCGTTGAACAACAATTTTGAACCTACATGACACATTTGTTGCTATGGTCTTGTCACTATTGATGATAAACAATTGCCTTTTATCTTGCATGTATTTGAATAAATATAGTGTATACTGACGTTGTGAGTTGAATGGTATATCCATTCATAAAGATGTGATTCTTCTTCTTCTTCTTCTTCTTCTTCTTCTTCTTCTTCTTCTTCTTCTTCTTCTTCTTCTTCTTCTTCTTCTTCTTCTTCTTCTTCTTCTTCTTCTTCTTCTTCTTCTTATTATTATTATTATTATTATTATTATTATTATTATTATTATTATTATTATTATTATTATTATTATTATTATTATTCCAAAATAATTACTGATGTTTAGACCAAAATAATTTAATTCAATATTTATCTATCTTCTGATTGGTCGAAATCCCTACAATTAATCTCCTTTCTCCATTTAGTGGGACCCACAAACTTTACTATTAATATTATATAGATTATTATTATATCGATTATTATTATCATCATCATTATTATTACTATTATTATTATTATTATTATTATTTTGCAAAAATAATTACTGATATTAGGACCAAAATAATTTAATTCAGTATTTATCTATCTTCTGATTGATCGAAATACGTACAATTAATCTCCTTTCTCCATTTAGCGAGACCCAACAACTTTACTATTAATATTATGTAGATTATTTATATTATTATTATTATTATTATTATTATTATTATTATTATTATTATTATAGGCAACACCAAAAAAATTACTGTTATTTGCATCAAAATAATTTTAATTCAAAGTCCAAAACAGTCAAGTATTAGTGATATTTTCTTGTTTTTTTAATTTTATAATAAAATTCGGATTGAAAATAAGAAAATAGAAAATAGAAAAAAAAATATAATTTTCAATGTTATGATTGGCCGGCCAATTCCCCTACAATCACTCTCGTGGCTCTATTTCGTGAGACCCACAATGATTTCTATTATAATATATACATTATTATTATTATTATTATTATTATTATTATTATTATTATTATTATTATTATTATAGCCAACACCAAAATAATTACTGTTATTTAAACCAAAACAATTTAATTCAGAGTCCAAAGCAGTCAAGGATTAGTCATACATTCTGGTTTTTTAATTTTAAAATAAAATCTGGATTGAAAACAAAAATAAATTGAAAATAGAAAAAAAATCCTACATTGTGATTGGCCAATTCCTATACAATCACTCCCGTGGCTCTATTTCATGGGACCCACAACAATTTCTATTATAATATATAGATTACATATAATATGAAAGGGCAAATATATCAATTAACATTTTACTCTTATGAACTCTCCAAATTGTTCTCCCAAGCAGGAGTAAGTACTTTAACCTTATGAACCCTCATCGTCCTTTACTCCTATGAACCCTTACTTTCCATTTTAACTCCCCTCCCAAGAAGAGTGTAAGAGTATGTGCTCCGGGTAAGTATGAGTGAACAATTATATTATTGGGAGTGAACAACAAGTATGAGTGAACAATTATGCTATTGAGAATGAACAACAAGTAGGTATGAGTTTGTTAGGATCAGATTCATATCTGTTGCCAGTTGTTAGTCACTTGTTAGGGTGTAAAATAGAGCAACATATGCAGCGGAAGAAAATATAGGATGATTATGGAATCGAGGATGATAATAAGAAAGCAAGAACAAAGATATATGGGTGAGACAATATTTTTACGTGGGAAACCGAAGAACTCGGAGAAAAACCCACGGGCAACAAACAATATCCACTAGAAAAAGGAGATATTACAAGAGGTGTAATATAATCTCTCATACACTCTCATGACCTAGGGATAAGTAGGGTGAAGATGTGGAAATAACACCGTACCTCCCTCATGGGGAGTTTTGAAGGCTCTCACATCGACCACATTGGCCACTTGCCACATATTACAAGGCGAATAAAGACCTCTATTTATAGGGGTAAACATCATATAGATCTGGCTAGACTCCTACTCCAAATACAATTAGGTTTTAGAATGTTATTATAATTAGGAAATTTACCTAAATATAATTAGGAAATAAAATAATTTCCTAATATTAACCAATAACTTGGAGTATAAACAGATTTAGGAGACTTGCCAAATAATGAGTCTAAGAGAATTTGAGCCATTAACCCAACAGAATGAACAATTACGCTATTGAGGATGAACAATTATCATATTTGGAGCACGTGCTCCAGGAGCATGTAATAAATTGCAGATCCAAATACCTGAAATTGTCCCATGTTTAGAGGGTGGATATTGTTCGGGTTGGTTGCAATTTATTAAGTGCTCCTGGAGTATGTACTCCAAATTCTACAATTGTTCACCCATATGTATTAGATTGTTCACTCTGATTCATATGATTGTTTACTCACAAATATTTCGAGCACATACTCCGGGTGCATCTAATATATATTGCGAGTTGGGTAGGTCATTTGGTTTAGGTTAGAGTTTGGTATATTTGGGTGAATAATGTTCGGGTTGTGTTGGTTTAAAGGTTGATTTGGGTTTGGGTTGACTTGATTTTGGGACACTTTTTTACACAAGGTTATATTTAAAAAACGAACAATTTTGGTGAAAGATAAATTCAAATCGGGTTGGATCATATCGGGTTCGAGTCTATTTCGAATTAATTACTTTTGGCATCTTTGGTCTGAGTGGATCGAGTTCGGGTGGGTCATTTGGGTAAAGTCAGTTGTCAGGTCTAAGTAGATATGAAAAACTATGTAAACAATTAGGTAACAAACATCAAACATGTAGTAAACATTTTAGATATATGAAAAACTATCTAATGACAGGATAAATCCAAAAAATATGCAGACTATAGACAAAAGGAAGCTGACAAAAATCAACAACGTAAAAAATTAACATTAGAAGAACATTATTAATGTTATAATTTGAATTGTCATTTCAACAATTGAGAGAATAGATTGAGAGAAGAGAAAATACTAAGAAGAGAAAATAGGAGAAATAAGAGAGACGAATGTTATTCATTGCTCATACACCATGGGTATTTATAGGGATACAACCTTAGACTCCAAGGTATGAAAAATATAAACTAATGCAATATAACACATGAAAAATGGGTATTCACAAATAATATATTTCATACTCCCTCTGTCCCAATATAATTGACGGAGCGTCGCAATTTGATACTACAAAGACAAAAACTGCAGCAACTACCTTCAATTAATGTACCATGCGTTTCCATTTCTCTCTCCAACTTTATCCATATTTCTACTCCCTTTTTCTCTCTCCTAATTTGATAATACCAATACAAAAAATGCAGCAACTCTTTTCTCTCTCTATGCCCATTTCTCTCTCCCAAAAAATGGGTTTATCTCAACAATATTCATGGTCATCGTTGATTCTTCATCTTCTACCTTGAAACAAGCACGAACTAACATCAATGCCTCTGTCTGTGCAGTCGAAGCTTCGGGTAACCATCAATTTGAAAATTGATGCTCCAACACCAGAAAATTCTTCCTCAATCTGAGAAAAACTAATCACATGCTGGAGTGCGATATTGGGGACAAACCCAAACGAACACAAAAGATACATAAATTCAAAGCATCAAAATCAGATTTTAGACAAATTGGGGACAAACCCAAACAAACAAAAAAGTAAAATCGAATTAAAATACTGGAGTGCGTCTGGGCTGCGCCGGATTGGATGCGTCCGATTTTCTAGGCTGGATGCGCACCAGGGGCAGCGGCGGAACAGATTCGACAACCATTGATGTGGCGGTGCAGTCGATGTTGTCGTGCTGTGGAGGAGGCCTTTGATGTGGAGAACTCCAAGCCCAGCGAAAAATGGAAATGGTGAATATGAAAATGGTGACTTGCAGAACTGGAGAGAGTGAGAGATATAAAAGCAACAATAATATAGAAGGACTGAGTGTACATAACATTGGTACACTCGGTATATATATGGGGTAGGGTATATATAAGATTCACGTGTGATTTTATTTTGGACTCATTCCTTATCACGCGGATATCATTCTATCGTATCCTTCATTGGTCAAATTTTCTCCTTCTTGCACCGCCGTCGTTTGTCGTTTGTGTTCTTACTTGGTCAGTGCTTGAATACTGCATCAAAGATGTGAAAGTATGCATTACATAATGGAAATTTTATCAACAAATATGAATTCTTGTGTTTGAACACTACGTTGATGTTTCTGAAGAATGCATTCGATTTGGGAAAAAATGCACTACGTAGTGGAAAAATTATCACCAAAACATACTGCGATAATTTTGATACACTCATATCAAGATAATAGTGCATCAAAATTGGGAAAATCTGTATTGAATAAGGGAAAGTATGCATCGCATAATGGAAATTTTATCAACAAATATGAATTCTTGTGTTTGGCTACTGTGTTGATGTTTCCGTAGAATGCATTCGATTTGGGGAAAAATGCACTACGCAGTGGAAAATTTATCACCGAAACATATTGCGTTTATTTTGATACACTCATGTGAAGAAAATAATGCATCAAAATTGGGATTCATTGAATAAGGGAAAGGATGCATTGCATAATGGAAATTTTATCAACAAATATGAATTCTTGTGTTTGAATATTACATTGATGTTTGATAAATTATCATTGAAACATACTGCGCTTATTTTGATACTCATATTATGATAATAATGCACCAAAATTGGGAAAATCTGCAATAAATAAGGGAAAGTATGCATTACATAAGTGAAAAATTGTAATAAATATGCATTGAAGTGTTTTAATATTGTATCCAAGTTGGGCAAATATGCAGTGTATAAGGGAAAGTATGCATTGCATAAGGGATGGATTAGGGTTAAAAATTGAAAAGGAGCTGGTGTTTTTTTAATTTATAGTGCATGGGTTATACGTACTCCCCCGTACACACCTTGATGTGTACACACGGTAATATATTATAATTTGTGATGCAAAAAGGGGATGTTTTTATTTAATTGGAGAGAGAGAGAAAGAATCTGGTGAATAAGTTGAGAGCCCCCTCCCCTATATAAATATGTAGGTTGTGTTCGGCAGTAGCGTTGTCGGGTAGCGTTTAGCGTTTTGACCAAGTCAAGACTCTAATTGCGTAAATATTAGTGTTCGGTAAGCTAGCGTTTTGAGGAGCATTTAGCGTTTTAAGGAGCGTTTTGTGAAACGCTAATAAAGTTAACGTTTAGCGTTTGGGGTATAGCGTTTCATATTTTTCTGTCAAAAAATACCCTTTGAAAATTTTATCTTTGAAAATTATTCATATCCTTTTATGTCAATTCACATTAATATGTTAATTCAACCGCTAAATTTACCGAACACAATTTTCATTTGAACAGTCATCCACATCTGCTACTTAAACCACTATCTGCTGCTTAAACCGCTATCTGCTACATAAACCTCTATCCGCTATCTAAAACATTAATTTTGCCGAACAGGGCCGTAAACTTTGTGTGAATGGGGTGCGATAAAGAGTAATGTTCTTTTTGTTATCTGCTCAAGTATTTGTAAGCATGTTCTAATTTCTTCTTGTTCGGCAAAACAGAAATAAATAAGTTTGTTCTCATAAATTTTTGTATTTTTACATCTTTCAAATTCTGAGAAAAAAGAGAGGTTATGAGATAAGAAGTCGAAGTAAGACCAATAAGACTTGAGGAAAAGGCGTGACAGCAGACTGAAAATTTTCCAGACTCCCTCTGTCTTTGGAGAAGAAATGTAACATTTTATTTATGGATTCAACTTATTTTATTCAATGAGCACCAAATATTATGACATGTTCTTTGGATTGGATAAATTGAAGTTTGAATAGATTGGATTGGATTGGATTTGATTGGATTGGTTATAATGCTTTTTTGGGGAATTATGTTTTTTAGAAATGATGTTTTTTGAGAATTGTGTAAGATTTGGATTGGATTGTAAAGAGTTACCAATCCAAAGAACAAGTCTTAATCTTGAAAAGGAATTTTGTTAATTTGAATTGGTTGTTTTACTCAAATCTATTCTCTATTAAATAATTTTAAACATGTTTCTGCAAAAAGTTGCAAGACACTTAACGTTAATGGTATTAGAGTCGATACAGCGTAAACCTACAAACTTGACTTAATTAAAATGAATGAATAACACGATAAACAAGCATATAAAATAACTTCAAAAATGAATTTAGAAGAATTTATAATAGAGATTGGAATTGTAATTTATGACGAAGATGAATTATTACAATTAATGAAATGTTTATCTTAAAATAAACCACAATGTTTATACTTTCCAACAAAGATTATGCATTTATTAGAAAGAATCTTTAAAATATATAATTCTTGTAAAAGAAATGGTAATTAATAACATGAAATATTTCTAAAAATAGGAAACTTGAGCTTAAAAAAATAAAGCTACTATTGAACGACATATTATAGCATTAAAAGATTACACAAAAAATTGTTGGGAGGTGTCACACATCTTATTTAGGTGACTCGCGGGTCACAACTTTTTTTTAATGCATTCCCAGGGATCATTAAACTTACTTAAGTGGCTGGGGGTGATTTTCTGACATGTTATGGCCAGAAAAAAAAAAAGGAAAAGTCATGCTTGCCCTTGAAAATTGAGTGAAATGGCCCTTTTACCCTTAGTTTACCCGCTCAAAACACTGCCTCGGTCTCTCTCTCTCCTTTCAATCCCCAACTACTCAACTCCCTCAGTTCTTCTCCACTATTCCATCATTTGAAAACCTCAAACGTGTAGTTTGGGAAGGAATTGGTCTAGGTCGAAGGCAATCGTTGTTGATTTCGACGACTGTGGAAGGCGACGGAGGTCAGAGTATCTTCTGCGACGGCTGCTGCATTTGATGGTCATCGTGAAACAGAGCCCTAAAATTGGTAAGTTCAAGTTTAGTCTAGGTTGAGTAATTTAGGGTTTTGGGGTGTGCAATTGTATCTGTTTGTGGATGAGATGGAAAATTTTCATTAACCTTTGAAAAGAAGTGTTCTTTTAAGTTATAATTTGTGTTTGATCATGTGTAAGATGTGTGGATTGTCTGCATAATGTGAAGTATGTTCTGAAAGATGTCATTGTCATTGTGTTTTAGGATAGTGTGAAGGGTTTTGTTGTAGAAGACAAAGGCAGATAATGGTATATTCCTTAGAAGGATTTGGATAGATACAACCATAAGGAGTTATATTGTGGCATCAGACAAGCACTTATCCAGGATATGATGAAGTTTCCAAAGTATGCAGGATTGAATTGGTATTTTCCTGGGAAGGTGAACAAGAAGCTGTCATTAGTTACTGAAAAAGATTAGAATACTTTATGGAGATATGAATGAAAATGAAGAAAGCAAAGAACTTTCCAGTTGAGCTGGTTGAACTAGCAGGGAGAGGGAAGCTTCAACAGACACTGGAAAGCCTGGATAATGCACAACCAGATGAATTGATAGTTGAAGCTCATGAGCTGACACTGAGTCAAGCTATCAGATGGGCTGATGATGTGATATTGACAGCAAATGAAGATGTTTTGGGTTCAAGTAGTCAAGTTGTTAAGGACACCACTGTTGCAGCAACCTTAACCAATAACCCTACCAAGCATCCAAAAATGGTAGCAAAGTCCACCAATTTGTCAATAGGCCTCCTAAATTACCTGTGAGGAGAATTCTGCACAGGGATGCCAAAATATGTCAATCAATGAGTGCTAGGTCAGACAAGAATGGGCCTGGCCCAGCTCAAAAAGTGTCATGTGCTGGTGGTGTTGGCCCACTGGTAAAAGGGCCTGGCCCATCTGAGAAGGTGGCATGTGGTGATGTTACTGATGTAGCTGCTGGCAGTGGTCAGCAAGATTCTCCAGAGGGGGGGGGGGCACACCAATAATGACAAACCAACCAACAAACCAAGTGATTAGAGGAGGAGTAAATCTACCCCAACTACTCCAAGTAAAACCCTAAAGCGTGTTGGTGTTAGGTTTTAGGTTGTCTATTTCCTAAACAGATACAGATTAATTGGCGGAAAATTCATAACGGTTATAAACAATTAATCATAACAATTGCAGTGGCTTTAGTAATTATACCTGATCGCTAATTCCGGCTGAAGAAGAGGTTGACCTTCCAGATTCCATTGCTGAAATCCTCTACTGAAAAGTCCACGCAGAACTCCGGGAACCCAATTGCTAGATCGACCCGATCGAGACAAATCTCAATCTAAGACGTATGTATTTGGTATATGTGAATGTTTCGGGAAACAAAGAATGTTTCCGGAAACAAGAACTGCAAACTAAAAGAGAGAGGAACTCAGGAAATCACCCTGGTATCTCTCTAAGAGTCTCAGGCAGTTGGTGTCAAATAATCTCTCACAGAGACCCCTTTATATAGTGTTTAGAAAACCTAGGGAGAGGGTTCAAAACCCTAAAGGGCCGACTTAACGCAACGACGCGCTTCTCAGGCCCAACACGGTCCGTGTTGGACTCCAGAAGGTCCATTAACTCGGCCCATGGACACCACGGACCGTGCTGTCCCAACACGGATCGTGTTGGGTCAACACGGTTCGTGTTGAACCCAGTTCGGTCCATGTTGGGATGATTTCTCACAGAAATCAGTTCCCAACTTTTCTAAACGTAATACAATATCACTTAGGTTACATACATTGTTCCAGGGCACTGACTTGTCTGACCCAGTAGGACCAAATAATATAGTTATAATTAAACATATTTAATTACTAATTATAGAGGTATCTAGCAAGACATATAATTATTATATTACTTTGGTTTAATCTCCGTGTATATTGAACATTGTCGGGACATTCCCAACAATCTCCCACTTGTCCCACAAGTGTTCGATTCCTTGAATTCCCTTGTCACTTACTGTCTCTAGTTCAGATAAGGTAAGCTAAAGTCATCCTTATGTAAGACCCGAACGTTCCTCGATCTCCAAGTTTAGACTTTGGAAAAAAGACAATCATCTATTGATTCAACTGAGCTCGGCCAAGCATTTTCAGTCCAATCTCACCGAGTAGCCAACGACACAATTGTCCCTAATAGGGAGGACAATGCCATCTTGTTTAGACACACATTCTCACATGATCCAACTATAATCCAGATACTGCCTTTATAGCCTACTGTTACGAAAGACGTTTGACGCGCTCCAAAGTCACAACAGACCATGTAGTCTATGTACTGAACTCAGGATTTAGGAATTTTGAGTAGTGAGAGCTCCTATGTGTAACACCTCAACTTTTAATCACAAGATTAAACCACTAATTATGAACCCAAACCTGTGATTAGCGCAGCGGTACACTTAAGCTGGAGTATTACCGCCGTCCCCACTTGGGACAAGGCAACACAACCACCAAAAAGACTACAAACCACAAGGAAAAGATAAGCTTAACTCCATCATAAGCCAACTCATAATACAACTTTTACAACACTTGAACTAGGTGCATAATCATTTAAAAAGAAAGGTTCCACAACTTCTTCAATTTCCCGAACGCCCATGCTTATTTGCGAAAGACCTCGGAGTCTACCTTGCTTGGGTCGGATTACTTCTGACTGGATTTACCCTTGCCTTGGGAGCTCGAACCTCCTAAAACAAAACATTTGAAACAGGCGCAAAAGTGAGTGGGGAAACACTCAGTACACAAACCTCCAACACGTCAAACCGTTCGAAAGCGGTTTTCGGTGCCGGCATTTCAATTCATTTTGAAAACGGGAGCGGGGCTAAATAAACATTAAAATGGATTTGACAGAGATGTAAGCATATAAAACTGAACACGGTATATATATATATAAAAAAAAATTAGAGTGGTATCCCTTACGATCTGGTGCAAAGCACCTAACACGCGCACGCCCCAAACCGATCTGGAGTTTGGGAGGGTGACTGCTATGCAGTCAAACACTGGCCAGGTCTGGTACTCTGATCAGGAGCACCCTATAGAAGAAATAAAGGCTAGCGCTACACGACTAGCTAGAATGATACTAATAAGGCGGGACCACCTTTGAAAATATTATGGTATAACATATATCATGATATAAATTGAATGAATAAGCATCGAAACGTGCTTGAATGGTAAAAGTTGGACAATTTGCGTACCTTGAATCGATGCGATGATAGGCGGTGCGTCTCGGCCTTGGGATGGCTTGGGTGGCTTGGGAACTAAGATAAGAAAAGTATAAAATGGAGAACCGAATAAGGTTCTTAGTGAGTTTCAAAAGTTAAGTAACATAAGAACTAAGAATGAAATAACTTAGAAAGAAAATTTCAGGTTTTTAAGAAATAAAGCTTTTAGCATAATTCGGGTTAGAAAACTCGGAATTAAGCAAACGAGTACATCTCGGAATAGGGAAAATCATGATCTACAACTTTGTCAACATGACCGAAGTCTAAAAAAATGAAGGTAAGGGCCTGAAAAATAGCCCGGACAGAAGCTGAAGCTGAAAGTTGGAACTTAAAAATCTTCGGTTTGATTTCTTGATACGAACTCCAAAGAGGCTTGAACAAGAACGAACGGTAATTTAATATGCGAAAAGACTTAAAGTAATTATATCAATGGAGAATGGAAGTTAAGGAAGCGAGAAGCTAGAGTAAGGATTACGGAGTGCTTTTGGTTTTAATTTGATAGGTCGCTAAGCGACGAAGCAAACTGAAAGAGATAGATTGACGAGCTTTGAAAGTGTTTGAAGGACCAAAAGGATTTAAGAATTGGTGAAGGTCTAAATCCTAGGATCATTAGACCTCAAATAGTTCTTGTGCTACTGATGCAATTTGCAACTCAACCCTAGGTCGCTAACACGCTATAATTTAAACCTTCAAACTTATCCACCAAAAATCCTAACTTTGATAAATAACCTTAACCTTCAAGAGAAAGCATTCTCAACCTAGGAAACACTTCTTGGATGTTCTAATAATGACAAAAGGATCTTCCAATAAAAGAATCCCTCAAAAGATTGGCATTGGATCACCAAACCTTAAATTATTACTAAACTTTCTGGGCAGAACGTCTATGGACAGCCCTTCTTCGCGACCTCATAACTCTCACTCTCGATATCGGAGGTCTACAAACCATATCTTTCCGGAAAGCTTGCAACGTGGCCTAAAACTTTCATGTTTACTCCAGGAACTAATAAAGTCTCTAAGTGGACGAAAATCTGCTCTCAAGTAACTGACTCAGAAAACGTAATTAATTTCGTGTCGTCACGGTTTTGGCCATAACTCGGTCTATACATGTCGGAAACTTGAAATTCCAAAGCTTAAAATTAGCTAACACCTTGGACTATCATATGGAGTAAAAATCTGGGTTAAAAGCATACTCTAAATTCTCTGTAAAAATCAGATTCCCAAACAGAACCTTAAAGCTTCTTAATCTCATTCCTAATGTTTGATTAAGCTCCTACATCATACCAATTCACAACCAAACCTCAAATTAGCTAACTTTCACCATATTTCCAGAAATAAATACTCAAAACTTATTCAAATACAGCCATAAACTTCACATGCAACCATAGATTACAACATGCTATATGAAACAACATTCAAACTAGTACCTTCTTCATGAAAACTCTCCAATTTATAACACTAGAGCATAAAAACACTTATTTAACTTAATCAATACTTATAATCAGTCCCTAAACTCACTGTTTCTTCAATAAACCCACATGCATAAAGAGGAAAATCATTATTCAACATAATTTCAACCAAAACACCTCAAGAACAACTCAAAACTCACATGCATTCGACCCAAACTCAAACCCTAACTTAGCAATAACAATCACAACTTTGAATTCATGCTAAAGGAGTATAAAAGGGATAGAATTTGCAAGAACAACATAAAAAGAACCTGAGTTTCAGATTAGGGTTTAGTTGGATTTGAATTGGGGGTTTTAGAGATTACCTTTGGAGAATAAAATTGATGAAAACACAAGAGAGGGGAAGGAGTGGCGGCCACCTGCACGGCAGCGGTGGGAGCGGCGCCGGTCGCCGGAAAACACCAGCAGAGGGAGGGGGTGCACGGCAGAAGGAAGGAGAGGGAGAGAGGAGTGGGTTTGATGTTTGGAAAATTAGAAAGTGTAAAAAGAAAATGATCCCCTACCCCCTCTTCTCTTAATATAACCAAACTAATTAAAAATTAGGATAACAATTAGAGGCTTAATGACATTAGAAACATCAAGTAATAAAATAAAATAAGTGTGAGTACACTAGATTGAAATAATTAGTTTGTATTAAATAAAATTAATCGATAACAATCGGTACAATAAATTAGAACTTTAAATTAAAGAGAAATTAAATAGGTAAAATATAAGTATTACTTGTAAATAAATAAAAAGAGTACAACCTAAATAAATTAAGGTTTGGATAATAAAATACAAATGTTAAGGAGTAAAATAATTAAACCCCTTGTTGGTTAAAGAAATAAAGTAACCGATAAAACCCGAAGTAGTTTAACTTAACGGGCGAATTAAGTAACTCAAAGATTCCTTTTTTTTTTTAAAACGATAACTCGACACCCTTTTGCCATCTCCTGCTCGAGACTTGTCACCGCTACATAATTAAATTAAATAAAATCGAAAAAGAAACAAAAAAATTAGAACGTAATTTAGATAATTACGACAATTAGCACATTAGTTAATACAGTTTTAGGGCGGGTTGTAACACCCTCCCCCCCCCTAAAAGAAAGTTTCGTCCCCGAAACTTGCTGTTGGTAGCAATTGCGGTTGATTTACCTCCAAAGAGATGAGGGTATTGTTTCTTCATGCTTTCCTTGGTTTCCCATGTAGCTTCTGAGGTGTCTTGATTTGCCCAAAGCACCTTGACCAAGGAAACTTCCTTTGAACGTAGTCGTTTAGTTCTTTGATCCAAAATCTGAATCGGCTGCTGCTCGAAAGTTAGATCTTCAGCTAATAACGGGGGTTCTTCATCAAGAATATGCGTCGGGTCCCGCACGTATTTTCGGAGTTGGGAAACGTGAAAAACGTCATGAGCCTTCCCTAAGCTAGAGGGTAATTCTATCCGATATGCCGCTGGATTGATCTTTTCCACAATGGGGTATGGCCCGATATGGCGAGGGCTTAATTTCCCTCTAATGTTAAATCTCCGGACCCCTTTAGTTGGAGAAACCTTAAGAAAAACTTGGTCTCTGACTTGAAATTCGAGCGGCCTTCGCCTGTTATCCACATAGCTCTTTTGCCTGCTCTGGGCGGTCTTGATGTGTTGCTGAATGACTCTGATCCTATCCGTGGTGTCCTGAATTAACTCTGGACCTATGACTAGTGCTTCGTCTAAATCTCCCCAACACAATGGGGTACGACATCTTCGGCCATAAAGAGCTTCGAAAGGAGCCATTCTAATGGTGGACTGATAGCTATTGTTATACGAAAACTCTACAAGCGGGAGATATCTGTCCCAATTCCCTTGAAAATCTAAAACGCACGCACGTAGCATATCTTCTACAATTTGGTTCACTCTTTCGGTTTGACCGTCACTCTCCGGATGGTAGGAGCTACTAAATTGAGTTTAGAACCAAAAGCCTTCTGCAGCGCGCTCCAAAATCTCGATTGAAACCTTGTGTCTCGATCAGATACTATATCTTTTGGGATTCCGTGCAGCCGGACAACCTCTTGAATGTATATATCTGCCAACTTATCTACCTTCCACCCTTCATGGATAGGAATAAAATGTGCCGACTTTGTAAGGCGATCCACAATCACCCAGATGGCATTCCTTCTGGATACAGTGAGGGGCAATCCCATAATGAAATCCATAGAAATCGAATCCCATTTCCATGTGGGAACTTCCAAGGGTCTAAGTTCACCTGATGGTCGTTGATGCTCTGCCTTGACCCTTTGGCATGTTAAACATTTATCCACATATTTGGCTATGTCCCTCGTCATATTCGGCCACCAAAAGTTTTCCCTTAAATCCCTATACATTTTTGTACCTCCAGGATGTACGGAATAGGATGAATTGTGGCCTTCTTCCAACAGCTTAAGCTTTAAACCTCCCCTGTTGGGTACACATAACCTATTCTGAAACCATAAAGTCCCGTCCTCTTGAATCAAAAATCCCGACATCCCCTTCACTACTAGATTATCCATGATCCTCTTAAGCTTGGGATCGTTTAACTGTTCTGTCTTAATTTCTTCAATAATGGACGGTTGTAGGGACAATGCATCCAATCTCTTGATCACCTCCCCTTGCTTAACTAGCTCAACGCTCTCTTTACACAATTCTTGCTGTAATTTCGGATGGATTTCGAGGTAGGTCAACCTCCCATGCTGAGTCTTTCTACTCAGAGCGTCAGCCACAGTATTTGCTCTACCAGGATGGTATTGGATATTCAAATCATAATCCTTAATGAGTTCTAACCATCTTCGTTGCCTTAAATTCAACTCCCTTTGAGTGAATATGTATTTGAGACTTTTGTGGTCCGTAAAGATAGTCGTAGGAACTCCATAAAGATAATGCCTCCAAATTTTCAGGGCAAACACCACTGCTGCGAGTTCTAGATCATGCGTTAGATAATTCTTTTCGTAGGGCTTCAGTTGCCGTAACGCATAGGCTATTACCTTATTGTCCTGCATTAGCACACATCCCAACCCTTGATGGGATGCATCACTATATACCACATACTCCTTTCCTTCCTCGGGAAGGGATAACACCGGTGCGGTCATTAATCTTTCTTTGAGCGCCTGAAACGCTTCCTCGCATTTACCGGTCCATTCAAACTGGGTTGACTTTTTGAGAAGGTTAGTCAACGGAAGAGCTATCTTCGAGAAATTCGGAACGAATCTCCTATAATATCCTGCCATACCTAAGAAGCTTCGAACTTCGCTAACCGTAGTGGGTCTTGCCCAATCCTGAACAGCAGAAACTTTGCTAGGGTCCACCCTGATCCCTTCACTAGTAACTATATGCCCTAGAAATGCCACTTCCTTAAGCCAAAACTCGCACTTTGAGAACTTAGCATACAATTGTTGTTCCCTTAGGTTTTGAAGGACAATCCTTAGATGACTCTCGTGCTCTTCCTGCTTCTTTGAGTACACTAGAATATCATCTATAAATACTACCACAAATTTATCCAGATAAGGTTTGAACACTCGGTTCATCAGATCCATAAAGACTGTTGGTGCATTTGTAAGCCCAAACGGCATCACTGTAAATTCATAATGCCCGTATCTTGTCCTGAAAGCAGTCTTGGGAATGTCCTCGGCCCTAACTCTGAGCTGGTGGTAACCTGACCTTAGATCAATCTTGGAGAACACTCCGGCCCCTTGGAGTTGATCGAATAGGTCATCGATCCTCGGGAGAGGGTACTTGTTCTTGATGGTAACCTTGTTCAACTCCCGGTAGTCAATACATAGCCTTAAGCTACAATCCTTTTTCCTCACGAATAACACTGGAGCTCCCCAGGGTGATGTACTAGGTCTGATGAATCCTTTACTCAACAAATCATCCAACTATACCCTTAACTCCTTAAGTTCTGCATGTGTCATTCTGTAAGGTGCCTTAGATATAGGTCTAGTTCCCGAAATTAGCTCAATCTCAAAATCGATCTCCCTCCTCGGGGGTAATTCCGCAACTTCTTCGGGAAAAACATCCAGAAAGTCGCGCACCACGGTGATCTCTTCTATCCTGGGTGGACTCTTCGGACTTTCGCTTACCGAACACAGGTAACTCTCGCATCCGTGATTTAGCAGCTTCCGAGCCTTCAGATAAGTTATGATGGGACACGGTTTAACTCCTAAGTCCCCAATGAAACGAACTTCTCTACCTGAAGTGTTCTTAAGGATAACTATACCTTCCCCGCATCTAATCTGCGCTTGAGTGAAGCTCAACCAATCCATTCCTAGGATAATATCGAATTCCTCTAGATCTAGCTGAATGAGATTAACTGGAAATATTTCTTTATTCAACATAAGTGGTACACCCACAAAACTATTTGTGCACAACATGGTCTGACCGTTAGGCAAACTGATGGAATATTTCACTGCGCAGGCTAGACTTTGCAAATTTAATTTCGAGACAACTTTTGTTGAGATAAAAGAATGTGTTGCACCAGAATCAAACAATGCAATTAAAGGTTGTGCACATATATTAACAGTTCCAGTTACGACCATACCAGATCTTGCTGCCTCTTTCCTGCCCATGGCATATGCTTGACCCACACTGCCCTGCTGTGGCGTGGTCCTCGCTGGCGGTGCTGTTCGTGTGGTACCCGGTTCCTGTCTTCGCGACCTCCTTGGACACTCTAGAGTCTTATGATCTGATGCCCCGCACCACAAGCAGTTGCCGATGCCCACCCGACATTGGGCGATAGTGTGGTTTGTTCTGTCGCACTTCTTGCAGGGTTCCCTAACAGCATCTGGGGCGGCTTGATTGTTGGGAGTCGGAGGCATTGGTCGCTTGACCTGACTACCCTCCACGGTAGACACACTAGTCACTCCCCTATCATTCCATTTTCTCTTTGTATTCCCTTGGCTTCTCGGGTTCAGGGCTCGCAGCTCCTTTCTTACCCTTTCTACCTCAGCAGCCCTTTCGTACATTTCTTGCATGGTTAAAAAGTGATGAGACGACAGCTGGCTACGAATGTATGGCGCTAGGCCTCCCTCATACCGGGTCAGTTTCAACCTCTCCGAGGCCACATAGTCCGGGGCAAAACGGGCCAGCTCATTAAACTTCGCCGTGTCTTGCACCGTGATATCCCTATTGAGCATACTCCATTCAGAACTCCTTTTCTTTTTGACGCCTAAGGGAGACGGTAGAACGGGCTCAATTCACCCGCTAGAAAATCGTTCCAAGTCTTATCAGTCCCTTGGTATGCATCCTTAATGGTCTTCCACCAGATATCAGCTTCTCCTTTTAGGTAATAGGTCCCTATGGTCAGCCTTTTTCCTTCGGGCACCTCCACTACCTCAAAGATTTTCTCCATCTCTCGAATCCATTCCTCTAGCACTACGGGGTCATAACTTCCCGTGTAAAAGATTGGGTTCCTCTTGGCTACCCTATCTGCGTAATTCTCTTCCCTAGGCTGACTTGCTTTACCCACAGAGGGTATGGGTATACACTTGAGTAATTCTTGAACTAAAATCCCAAAGGGGTCAGGATATGGTGGTGGATTAAGAGGGGCGGAACCTAAAGATGACTCAAGATGGTAACTAATCCTGGGTTAATTTGAGGCCCTTGTATCTCAAGCTGGTTTCTTCTCGAAGCTTCACTCTTGGACCCTCCTAGCGGTGGTGTATTCCCCGAACTTTGCGACATGCTACAATATAACAACAAAGCATATTATTAATCCACATAATTTAACATTGTTTCCCCCTTTTCATAACTCAGCCACAGAAGTTTTAAGTTTTTTCCAGGCGTCTCCTTATAGGATCCTTGTTACTTCGTTAGGTTATAACCCCCACATACATGTATGTAATATTAGAAACCCCAACTAAAATCCTCACAATCCCATAATATCATAAGATACATCGACCTATGCATTAAGGAAGAAGGAAAACCCAACATTTATAGTACTACTGCACCCAATCACAACCAATTGCGGGAATGAAAACCCCGGTTTAATTGTCCTACGGCAGGCTTTTCCGCCCTTCATTCATAAAACAACGTGATAGCAAATAAACAAGTTCTAAGGTTTTTCCCGAGTTACAATCAATGCTCCCCTTTCGCAAAATAATCAAAGGGAGATCACAAAATCAGCATAGTTTGACTAATTACAAAGGTGACCCAAGGCAAAATATTTAGTCACCCGCAATGTGTATGCAGTCATCTAGCTTAATCTAAGGTTAGCTTCCTAGCTATCCCTGCACAACAGTTAGTTATATTCTGACTTCTTCAAACTTGTGAGTTGGACCCTTCCTGCTCCCTAGCTTCCTCCACGTGTCGTAGTCGCAAGGGACGAACACTCTTGCGCTTAGTGCGACGGATCTTGGGCCCCAAGTCGGTCTAGTCAAAGTGCTTCGCTATCGGCACTACATGAGTAGATGTTCCCTCGTCGCGGTTCTTGGCGTGCCTAGGCTCTGGGCTTTCCACTTCTTGGTCCCGATCCATGCTAGGATCATCTTCTTCCTTCCTGGCTTCTCGGGCGGTGGGCGTAGTCTCCCCATGAGCAAGCGATCTCGGAGCGATCGGGCGTCCCGTGATGAGAGGGGTAAAGTGCAACCGTACCTCATCCGCCGGTGGAGAAAACACATGCGGTGGAGTCACTCCTGCATTAGGAGGAGCGGGCAACGCTAGCATCTCGTGTAGGTAGGGTCCTAGCTTGCTGACATGGAGGCCTAATGATTGCGCAGTTTGTGTGATAACTGCCTCCACAGCTATTTGGTTCCAAGCTCCAACGTAATTAAGGCACCACGCATGACGTCCTGGTTCTCCTCGAAGGAGCAGTTGGCGATACCTGTCTCTAATATCATCCCACGGGCTCTCGTGGGGAAGAGTGGCGAGTAAGCATCGGGCTCGACAATCATCGTCGTGGTACTCCGATTTTGGATTTGCGGCGCAATGAACTTCAAAAGCATCTTGCAAGACTTTGAGATGGGCTTGAACGTTCGTAGAAGGTTCCATGAACATCGCGAAAGGATTTGGGAGAGGGTTTCCGTTGGCGTCCATCTACATTATACATAAAGTGCAAACGTAAGGTCTTAAAAGTCTTACAAATTAAAGAAAACTTGATGGCGTAAATAAAGAAACAGAAACACATGGCAAGGTTCGAGTCTCAACCAAGTTATTCCCTTATGAGCAAACAAAGAAGCTCTTGTTCAATTTCTTTTTAACAATTTCTTGTACCCCTTAACTCGCGTCATTTTGGACGTCCTAACAAATTTCTCCCATACTAAGCTCAAATACTCATTTCACCCTACACCAATCCCACTTGGGACTTGGATTATAACCGTTACATGAACAATTACGAACCTTTAACAAGTACTTTAACAGGCTCCCCAATATACTTATCAAGCTTTACTTGCGTAAACCCTTAGGTTCAACTCGAATTTCACTTAAATTCTCCTTAAGATTTGACTAGAGTTCTCTAAAATCCTGGGAAAATTTCGGCAGCACTTCCCCTGTAAATAGAGTTATCCCCAAATTTACATAATCTTGTATACCTGCAAGGAAAACAATTCATACTCTATACAACACCTAGAGCTTCATGCTCTTCAACAAATCCCACATTATCACAAATTTTTCCCAATCTGACCATAAGAGGCACACATCCCACACATACTTAACTTTCCCTCTCAATTCTAAAACATAATACTCACTATCTTAGGGAATTCTACAACCCCAAATTCCACTTATAACCCTGCTCTGATACCAAAACTGTAACACCCCAACTTTTAATCACAAGATTAAACCACTAATTATGAACCCAAACCTGTGATTAGCGCAGTGGTACACTTAAGCTGGAGTATTACCGCCGTCCCCACTCGGGACAAGGCAACACAACCACCAAAAAGACTACAAACCACAAGGAAAAGATAAGCTTAACTCCATCATAAGCCAACTCATAATACAACTTTTACAACACTTGAACTAGGTGCATAATCATTTAAATAGAAAGGTTCCACAACTTCTTCAATTTCCCGAACGCCCATGCTTATTTGCGAAAGACCTCGGAGTCTACCTTGCTTGGGTCGGATTACTTCTGACTGGATTTACCCTTGCCTTGGGAGCTCGAACCTCCTAAAACAAAACATTTGAAACAGGCGCAAAAGTGAGTGGGGAAACACTCGAAGACACAAACCTCCAACACGTCAACCGTTGAAGCGGTTTTGGTCTGGCATTTCAATTCATTTTGAAAACGGGAGCGGGGCTAAATAAACATTAAAATGGATTTGACAGAGATGTAAGCATATAAAACTGAACACGGTATATATATATATAAAAAAAAATTAGAGTGGTATCCCTTACGATCTGGTGCAAAGCACCTAACACGCGCACGCCCCAACCGTCCGAGTTTGGGAGGGTGGCTATCTTGATCAAACATCGGCCGTGCAGTACTCGATCAGAGCACCCTATAGAAGAAATAAAGGCTAGCGCTACACGACTAGCTAGAATGATACTAATAAGGCGGGACCACCTTTGAAAATATTATGGTATAACATATATCATGATATAAATTGAATGAATAAGCATCGAAACGTGCTTGAATGGTAAAAGTTGGACAATTTGCGTACCTTGAATCGATGCGATGATAGGCGGTGCGTCTCGGCCTTGGGATGGCTTGGGTGGCTTGGGAACTAAGATAAGAAAAGTATAAAATGGAGAACCGAATAAGGTTCTTAGTGAGTTTCAAAAGTTAAGTAACATAAGAACTAAGAATGAAATAACTTAGAAAGAAAATTTCAGGTTTTTAAGAAATAAAGCTTTTAGCATAATTCGGGTTAGAAAACTCGGAATTAAGCAAACGAGTACATCTCGGAATAGGGAAAATCATGATCTACAACTTTGTCAACATGACCGAATTCTAAAAATGAAGGTAAGGGCCTGAAAAATAGCCCGGACAGAAGCTGAAGCTGAAAATTGGAACTTAAAAATCTTCGGTTTGATTTCTTGATACGAACTCCAAAGAGGCTTGAACAAGAACGAACGGTAATTTAATATGCGAAAAGACTTAAAGTAATTATATCAATGGAGAATGGAAGTTAAGGAAGCGAGAAGCTAGAGTAAGGATTACGGAGTGCTTTTGGTTTTAATTTGATAGGTCGCTAAGCGACGAAGCAAACCGAAAGAGATAGATTGACGAGCTTTGAAAGTGTTTGAAGGACCAAAAGGATTTAAGAATTGGTGAAGGTCTAAATCCTAGGATCATTAGACCTCAAAGAGTTCTTGTGCTACTGATGCAATTTGCAACTCAACCCTAGGTCGCTAACACGCTATAATTTAAACCTTCAAACTTATCCACCAAAAATCCTAACTTTGATAAATAACCTTAACCTTCAAGAGAAAGCATTCTCAACCTAGGAAACACTTCTTGGATGTTCTAATATTGACAAAAGGATCTTCCAATAAAAGAATCCCTCAAAAGATTGGCATTGGATCACCAAACCTTAAATTATTACTAAACTTTCTGGGCAGAACGTCTATGGACAGCCCTTCTCCGCGACCTCATAACTCTCACTCTCGATATCGGAGGTCTACAAACCATATCTTTCCGGAAAGCAAACAACGTGGCCTAAAACTTTCATGTTTACTCCAGGAACTAATAAAGTCTCCAAGTGGACGAAAATCTGCTCTCAATTCACTGACACAGAAAACGTAATTAATTTCGTGTCGTCACGGTTTTGGCCATAACTCGGTCTATACATGTCGGAAACTTGAAATTCCAAAGCCTAAAGTTAGCTAACACCTTGGACTATCATATGGAGTAAAAATCTGGGTTAAAAGCATACTCTAAATTCTCTGTAAAAATCAGATTCCCAAACAGAACCTTAAAGCTTCTTAATCTCATTCCTAATGTTTGATTAAGCTCCTAAATCATACCAATTCACAACCAAACCTCAAATTAGCTAACTTTCACCATATTTCCAGAAATAAATACTCAAAACTTATTCAAATACAGCCATAAACTTCACATGTAACCATAGATTAAAACATGCTATATGAAACAACATTCAAACTAGTACCTTCTTCATGAAAACTCTCCAATTTATAACACTAGAGCATAAAAACACTTATTTAACCTAATCAATACTTATAATCAGTCCCTAAACTCACTGTTTCTTCAATAAACCCACATGCATAAAGAGGAAAATCATTATTCAACATAATTTCAACCAAAACACCTCAAGAACAACTCAAAACTCACATGCATTCGACCCAAACTCAAACCCTAACTTAGCAATAACAATCACAACTTTGAATTCATGCTAAAGGAGTATAAAAAGGATAGAATTTGCAAGAACAACATAAAAAGAACCTGAGTTTCATATTAGGGTTTAGTTGGATTTGAATTGGGGGTTTTAGAGATTACCTTTGGAGAAGAAAATTGATGAAAACACAAGAGAGGGGAAGGAGTGGCCGGCGGCCACCTCTGGACGGCGGTGCAAGCGGCGCCGGTCGCCGGAAAACACCAGCAGAGGGAGGGGGTGCACGGCAGAGGGAAGGAGAGGGAGAGAGGAGTGGGTTTGATGTTTGGAAAATTAGAAAGTGTAAAAAGAAAATGATCTCCTACCCCCTCTTCTCTTAATATAACCAAACTAATTAAAAATTAGGACAACAATTAGAGGCTTAATGACATTAGAAACATCAAGTAATAAAATAAAATAAGTGTGAGTACACTAGATTGAAATAATTAGTTTGCATTAAATAAAATTAATCGATAACAATCGGTACAATAAATTAGAACTTTAAATTAAAGAGAAATTAAATAGGTAAAATATAAGTATTACTTGTAAATAAATAAAAAGAGTACAACCTAAATAAATTAAGGTTTGGATAATAAAATACAAATGTTAAGGAGTAAAATAATTAAACCCCTTGTTGGTTAAAGAAATAAAGTAACCGATAAAACCCGAAGTAGTTTAACTTAACGGGCGAATTAAGTAACTCAAAGATTCCTTTTTTTTTTAAAACGATAACTCAACACCCTTTTGCCATCTCCTGCTCGAGACTTGTCACCGCTACATAATTAAATTAAATAAAATCGAAAAAGAAACAAAAAAAAATTAGAACGTAATTTAGATAATTACGACAATTAGCACATTAGTTAATACAGTTTTAGGGCGGGTTGTTACACTATGACAATTCCCAACATAAAGAGCTCCCACTGCGGGTCAGTTCGGTAGTTGTTCTCAACAATACCCATGTGATTGATTTATGAAGTCATCACATCACTATGATCACGAAACTTGATCATCACCTCAATCCTACATGCTAATTGTGTTGATATTATCATTGGTCCTACGTGATAATACAATTAGGAACCAGGTCGACTATCGACCAAGACTAGCGTTATCAAGTTCACTAATGGGGTTTCAGAAATCGAACCTCGTCCAATTTCCCATTTTGAATACGCTAACCTTTTTGGACATTTACATAACTCTAAACCACAATTGATGTAAATTTTGGAATCTTATTCTTAATGATGAATCAACAAGGTCATAATTCATGAGCAATTCATGCAAATTTGACTTGTTAATATTTCGGAATGTGCTTAATACCTATTGTCCATGCATGACTATCATGTTATAACTACAATAGGGGTTCAGTACATAATACTTGTAATGAACCTCATACATATACCATCTCACTAATGGCTTTTCATACAGGAAGATATTTCCGGAACACATGTTTGGATTCATAGTGAGCTTCAATTCCTTTGCTTGAGTTATGGCTCCTATCAACAAGGCTCCATTTCTCTCGCAAGGCTAGAAACATCACCCTGTTCTAAAAACGAACTTCGCAATCCTAACAGTTTCTGCCACAACTTCTAAAGTCGTGCCATACTTGTCTTATTTGTAGAATTAACCGCATGTCATGTTAGGAACTTCTTCCAGCTCACCTCAATACCACTCAAAACAGATCGTATAATTTTCTCTGACCTTTCAGATAATCATATTTCTCTGCATGAGTGTAGCATCAATGCAACTCTTCACACTTAGCTTTATCAACCACTTTAGACTTAGGACACATCCTTAGTTTTGCTTATACATATACAATGTATATGTTATGTTGGACTTTGAACATCTCATGGCATACATTAATCTCACGCCTGAAGCATGAGTTATATGTCTCATCCTTCTTAGAACTTCTGATTGTTTTGAGACAATCAAATTCCGTAAGGATATGCCATGATTTATGGAAATTAATCCATTCTCACAGTGAGTTGAACTATTCAACACCTAGTTAACTTTGATTCAAACAATCAAAATCTTTAATCTATCATTATAGATCTTGTCTCCAAGAAAATTCTTAGCCCCACCAATCCTTCACTTTGAAAATTATTTCCAAGTCAACCTCAGTAGAAGCAATATTGAAATATTCTTCTCAGTAGGCAGTATGTCAATCACATACAATATCAGAAAATGCATTGCTCCCACTGAACTTCTTGTAAACACAACATTATCTTTGGCACTTCCCAGTATGTCAAACGTTTTTGATATCCTGGTCAAAAAGGTCAATGATTCCAACTCCTAGAAGCTTCCTTAAGACCACAGATGGTCTCTTGAAGTTTACATGTATTCCAACAGAAGACCACTCAGTTGTGTCAAGTACACACCTTTCTTCAAAATCTAATTTTGAAGTAAGTCTTGATGTCTATCTTAATGAACCCATGTTTTGCCTTAAGACCCTCCTATGCCTGATGGCTCACACCTTCAGACAAATCAACCGAGTTCTAAACTTGGTTGTATATATGGAGTCCATCTTAGACCTTATGGAATCTTGACTTGCTAAAGCTTCTTTGTTGCATGTAGAGTCATTACTTTCTAAAAGTAACATCTCACGCTCATCCATAGAAGATTGATATCTTTGTGCTTGACGGAGTTGTTTACCTGACCTTGCTTAGAGTAATGTTCATGACACCTCCTCCTCAACGTTTTGAGGAACTTCAACTGCCTCAACCTTGTTCTTAATTTCCCGACCAATAGGAAAATTTGACCTAGGATCAAGCAGCGGAGTTTCAGGTGATGATTATAGTGTTTTGTGTCTCTCGAACTTCGATAAGTTCAAAAACTCTCCCACTCTTTCTTTTAGAGAATAACATATTCTCTAAGAAGAAAGAATTTTGAGACACAAACACTTTCCTCTACAACAGTCTGTAGAAGTGATGCTCCTTTCTTTCAGAAGACGGTTCAAGAACCTCTCTTCTCCATATCATATATGGTGTCTTCTCTAGTGCTTCAGATAATCTTTATTCAGTAATTAAAGCTATGGTTAACTGCGTGTATCCTCAAAAGGTAATCGGCAATGTTGACTCAACCGTCATTGATCGCACCATATCTAATAAGGTGTGATTTCTCTTTTAGATACGTCATTGAGGTTCCTAGAGGAGAGAGTTATGAAACAATTCCACATTCTCTGGAATGGTCAATGAAATCTTTGGCTCAAATACTCACCTCCTCAATCTAATTGAAGGATTTTGATTTTCTTGCCAAGTTGGTTTTGTACTTCACTTTGAAACTCTTTCAACATTTCAAAGGATTTGGACTTGTGGCGTATTAAGTAGATATACCCATATCTACTAAAAAATCATCACTGAATGTGATGAAATAGTACAGTAAACCTTCTTCTAGCATTAGTGCTCATAGGCCCACATACATCAATATGTTTGCATCCTTATAAGTCATTAGCTTGTTCACCAATTCCAATAAGAGGCGATTTAAGTCATCTTACCCATCAGGCATGCTTTACAAACATTGAACTTTTCAAAGTTTATGTTTTCCAAAATCCTGCACTATGCAGTTTTCTGAATGCACTTCTGATTAATATGACTTAAGCTTATAGTGCCAGAATTATGTTTCATTTGAGTCATTTGTTCAAACTCTTGGCTCAACCATTAGCATCCTTTCTATCGTATCTAGGTGCTCTCATTGTTTCGCCAGGACTACTTCATTTTTGGAACTCTTCAAACTATTTTAACATTCCAGCTTCAGTTGAATCTCATAGACATGAATCACCATGTGTTATTTTATTCATTTTTGAAGATTTGAAATAATTCATCCCTCGTACTAGTGCTCAATTGGACTACATACATCCATATGCATGAGTGTTTGTTGGCACGTTCACGCTTTCTTGTAAAAGGTACGGTCATGCTTTGCAGACATCACATGTGACTCGAATGCAAGATTGTATCACTTAGAGGGTGAAGTATGTCAAAGGGGGCCATGTTTGCTATGAAAAGTCCAAAAATCAAAGGGCAGGTGCTGGGTGGTAGCTAAGAAATTGATGAAAGGCTAAAGGCCAAATCCCAACATGGATGCAAAGGGGCTTCATGCCATCCTGTTTGATAGGTTTGGGGTTGCCATCCCAGATTACACATGTTACATAGCTATTAAAATCATGAAGAATGAGTTATTTGGCAACCATGATGAAGAATGAGTTATTTGGCAACCAATATTGTGACCAATTCACCCAAGCTAATCCGGGGTCAAATTACTTCATCAAATTCACTGACAGAGGTCCAACCCTGAAACCCACCTTCAAAAGGATTCAGAATTGCATTGGTCCAACAATTAAAAAATTTCAAGGAGAATTGTAGGCCATTTATAGGGATTGATGGGTGCTTCTTGAAAGGACCTTACAAAGGGGTTCTAATGACTGCAATTGCTATGGGTGAAATAATAGACAGTTCCCATTGGCTTATGGTGTGTTTCCTACTGAATACGATGTTGAATGGTCTTACTTTATTAATGATCTGGCTGTGGCATTAGATGCAAAGGAAGATTCACACAAATACACTTTCATTGCTAATAGACATGTGGTAATCCCAAAAATAAACTTCATTTCTTTTTTGCTTTATGTTGTTTATGTCTACAATTCAACACATAAGCTAATATATAATTTTTTTTTGCTTAACAACTTCCATTATATATGCAGTCAATTAAGAAAGTTATTGCAAAGTTTTTCCAACAGTCAAGGAGGAGGGTCTGTGTATTGCACTTATACAAGAATTTGGCTTCAAAGTTTCCAGGTATATGGTAGTTGTTTCTTGTGCACTTCTAATTTAAAACTGTTTATCAAACTCTAATGTGAGAACTTTAATTGTTGTAGGAGCTTGGTTCCATTTGCACTTCTACATTGCAGCTAATGCTTATTCAGAGCATGTATTCAAAAGAGTAATGGAGCAGATCAAACAGAAAAACACAGCTGCCTACAATTGGTTGAGGGATACAGAGCCTGTTGAAAATTGGGTAAGGTTCAAGTTTGACAAGAACTTGAAGAGTGATGACAACACCAACAACTTTGTGGAGTCCTTTAACAATGTCATAATCAAGCATCGATCAAGGCCAATTCTCACCATGTTGGAAGAAATCCAGAAGATTATTGGCCATCGTTTTGACACAAGGTTGAAACAGACATCTGCTTGGGAAACTAAGGTAACACCTTTTTGTTGACAAGAAGATTAGAAAAACAACTTTGGAGTCAAGGGAATGTGGACCATTGATTGGAGGGAATGGGTTGTTTGATATTTGTGAAGGTAATGTCAACCATGTGGTAAACCTGAATGCAAAGACTTGTACATGTGGTAAATGGCAAATCTGTGGAATACCTTGTAAACATGCCACAAGGTGCATCCATTTTGAGAAAATGGAGGTGGAGGACTTTGTTGAACCCTGCTTCTATGTTGACACTTACAAGAAGTTGTATGACACCTTCATTCACCCTATACCTGATCATACCATGTGGCCAGAATCAGACCATAAGCTGCTAGACCCTCCCTTTGAATTAAAGAAAAAGGGAAGGCCTGAAAAGAACAAGAGGAGGGAGTCTAAAGATGTCCTAGCAGCTGCAGAAACTAGTAAGTCAACCAAGGCTCATGGGGCAAAGAGATGTACAACATGTAATGCATTGGGTCACACCTTCAAAACTTGTGGTCAACTTAAGGATGAAGATGATGGGCTTATTAAGTTAAAGAAGAGTACCAAGCAACCCACAAACACCAAGAAGAGGAAGACCCAACAAACTCAGCAAGGGCAAACCAAGAAGACTAGGCAGCAGAACTCAACTGCAGCACCAACAACATCCACATCAGCATCCACCGTAGCATCATCAGCTCCTTTGGCATCTACTTCAATAGCAGCAGCCTCATCAACAACATAGTGTCCTGTTTGTGTAGGTTTAGGTCTATTATTTTGTTAGCCTAAGTTACAATGTTGGTTTGTTGCTAATTGTAAGGCTTAAGTGACAATGTTGGTCTTTTATTTTGGTTGGACTAAGTTACAATGCTATTTAGGTGTCAAGTATGGATCTTTTATGGTTTGGATGTTTTGTAAGACATCTTTAAATGTAAGGTTGGTATGTTTTGTTGACAGTTATGGATCTTTTATGGTAACATGTTCCTTTTGGCATCAACTTTTGGTGATCTTTTTTGGTTTCTTTGTTTGCAATGAGCATGTTTAACAGGTGAATTTGTACAATTTTGGCATCTTTGATAGATGCATCTAATTAGACAGGTTATGGTGCAAATACATGTTCTAAGACAAGCTACATATATTTGACAGTAATTTTGAACAACTTTGACAGGTTATAGTGCAAATTGCTAGAACATAAACATTCTAAGATAAAGAGTATTTTTTTGGTACAATTGCTAGATCATAAACCACCATTACTTCATTCATTCTTGGCCAATTCCAAAATACACAACATCCCATTAAAGCTTGTACCTTCTATGTACACAAAATTAAGGGCAGAGATCCAAAAAATATGAAATTGATCTTCTGCCAGCCAACCACATCCACTACATTGTTCTAATCCAACACACCAACCAAAAGCAAAATCCTACTACATTCTTAAGCTAAATACTTAAATTGTTCATTACATAACATGGCTTAACAAATCACTTAAAGATAGTAACCAACAACATGAACAACACAAGGACAACCATGGTCCCTATGTCCATCCCACATAGCAGCATCAATCCCAGCACATTATCCCAGATGACCTTCAGCTCAGTAGCCTTCTCCATCAACTCTGTAATCTTCTCCATTGAATCTGACAAATCCCTTCTCATCTCAGCAACCTCAAGCACACTGGCAGCAACTTGCATTTTCATGACAACAACCTCCTCAATTGAAGTATTGTTGGCCATCACTAGCTCCCCAACATCGTTCTTACACATATAAACTAGGAGCATTTCCTCTGAAACTTTGTTTTCGAACTCCAACAACTCAGCACTGCTATCAGATGGCAAAGGAGTGTTAACATTGACAAGTGTCTTGCTTGGCTTTTCTTCACACTCATCGAGCCAGCCAAGGAATTTGCCACAACATACACTTGGGCATTTACCATAAACACGGTTTGGATTCTCATTGCTCCTTGATACTTTAAGAAGACCATCAAGTCCCATTCTTTGCACACAAATTTTCCATGAGACCAGTTCTGCCTTTTGTTGAACCCTTCCATCTCCCTTGTGTCCACTTCTAAATGTTACACAAGAACAAAATTAATGTCAAGTCCACCACAACACAAACCCAACACTGAAAATAAAAAATTTCACCCTAAAACCCTAAACACAACAAATACCCAGGACAACACAAACCAAGAACAAAAAAACCCATAAGAACACATCACCAATTTGTAAATTTAACATGCATTACAAAGTATCATCCAAACACATTCAAATTTTCAACAAAATCAACCCAGAACCCTAATCATAACCCTAAAACCCGAGCCTAGAAACTCCCAAAAATCCAGAAAATTTTCATCATCATCATGACATACAAGAACAGAGGAGGAGGGATCCATTTTCGAGACCTGCCATTGTCTTCAGGTGAGATGCTAATCCTTCTTCTTCTCGATCGTCTCCTTCTTCCTTCTCGTCTTTCTCCCTTTCCCACTCAAGATGAAATGAAGATGAAGCGAACGATACAGATGAAGTCAATGTAGTTGAAGGGGTTTAAGTAGAAGATAAATTTTTAAAAAAAGAGGCAACAGTTACTTTTTCGCACAATTTTTCAAAATTTGGATACCCTTCTCAACTGTCACCGGATTCCAGCCATAACATGCCAGAAAATCACCTCCCAGCCACTTAAGTAAGTTTGATGATCCCCGGGAATGCATTAAAAAAAGTTGTGACCCGCGAGTCAGTTAAAAAAAATGTGTGGCACCCCCAGCAATTTTTTGAAAGATTACATGAACCAAAAAATAGATGAAATTAATAATTTAGAAAAATAAAATGATGAAGAATTACGTGCAGAGATTAATATTAGAAAATATTATGTAATAACCCATTGTTAATTAGACCCTAAGGTCATTTAATTAAGTTAATTAATCAAGTTAATTAACCAAAGTCGCGCTTTTCAATTTACCTAATCGTGTGTTTTGCAGGACTTGAACAGTGTAAGGACCACCAATTCTCCAAGTGTAGTAATTGTGATAGATACCTCTCAAATAGTATTTTACCAATCCTTCCTAGTAAACCATAATATTCAGATCTTTTTCTGACAATTTCTCATTCAGATTTTTCGGATTTAGTAATATTTGAGACATGAGTACTCATGAAAGTATTGTTATGGGAATTTCTTTTAGATTAGTTTCATAGAACTTTATTCGGGAACCCAAGTTAATGATATCAGGCTAAGGGAACCATAGTTATAAGGAAGGGAGGTAGATTGAGTAATAGCTAAATTGGGCCTTATAAATAGTCAGGCCCATGAGTTAGTGAGTATTGTGATGTTTGATGATGAATTCATGAAGGATTATACTTGCCTACTTGGGATGTTAAAATATGTCAAAACTATGCCTTGTATGTATGAAATATGGTCAGTGATGCAACAGTTCTGGGTGTTTTTAATGCTTGAAATTGATTATTGATGCTTAAGAAGTGATTTGGGGAAGATTAGTGTTGAATACTAAGGTTTGGGATGCATGCAAGCTCAAATAAAGGGTAAATTTCAGGTCTGGTTGCAATCTGGAAATTTCAGGGGTATAAAATGTGATTTTAGCCCAAATTTTGTTTAAGTATCTTAAGATGTTAGTTAACACCCAGTTTTTGAAATTCGGAATTTCGATTTGTATATCTTAAGTTATGACCAAAACCGTGAAGAGATGCAAGTAATTACGAGTTCTGAGGTCAGTTTGAAAGTACAGTTTTTCGTTGAGTTAGAGATCTCTTTGGTTTAAGTGTTCAGCATAAAAGTTGTAGAGGTACAATTCATAGTCATACGATATCTAGAGTGAAAGTTATGAGTCACCGAACCTTGGTCAGTAATCTGAGTTTACCCAGAAAATTCTTGTGACTGTCTTTTGTTCATAGCTGAATTCCGACCTTTTCCCATGCCTAAATCAATTTGTGATCAACATTAAAATTTTAGCATGATCTTCAATCTTTCCGTAGATAGCATGCACGTCCCAAACCAATGTCTATAACCCGATTTATGACTCTCCGAAAAACCGGTGTTCATGCTTGTACATTATGGACAACTTGCTGAGTTAGGGGTTTTTACCTTCCTTAGCCACATTTTTGGCCTTTATGATCAACTAAAAAGTTGTAGCACATCAGCCTAGCTTTCCATAAAGTCCTTATCTATAATAATACGATACTTGTGGGGAAAGTTATGTCCTTTCGAGTGAACCTTAGGAAGCAAGTCAAATTGTCAAGTAATCCTAAGATTTTACTAGGATATTCTTCTTTAATCTCAACAAGGTTAGCCTCTAATTCATGATTCTTGTTCTTTCTCAAGTGTTCCTGAGAGTTCGTTGCACCCAACTGCTCAAGTCTCTGCGCGTCTAAGTGAGTATGTGTAAGTGTTCAGCGGTTCAGGTACGCATATTGCCTACCCTTCAACAAGCATGTTTTGATTATGATGTTGATTTATGCTGATGGTTTCATGATGTCTAACTTATGAAAATTTTATAATTTTCTTTCTTTCAATGATGAGGTCTATTGTTATATTGTGCTAACCGCACTTGAAGTACTTTCGATGTCGACAGGCATCTTTCATGTGACATGGCCAGTGTCTATGATGAGGTCTATAAGGAAGTCTATATTGAGGTCTATGATGATGATGATGACGATGTTTATGACGTTAATGCTTATTTTATTTGGTTTCTTGGTTATTCAAGTTTTTTTGGCCTTGACTTAAAAATGCGCGAAATAAAATGAATTAGAAAGTTTTACACTGTAGGGGTATGTGTATTGAGTTTAACCAACTCATTTGCGAAGTTTTCTGTTTTTGTTTTAGGAAATGCTTTTCCTAAAGGGCTACAAGCTCCCAAGTTCGAAGAGGCATTGAGTTATCCATTCCAATTAAGGTAAACGTCGGAACAGGAATAAGAACTCTCCCGCTTGGAGAAGGATGATGAATCTCTCCCATTTTGAAAATAGGATGATTTTAAATGTTACGAGGAATGGATGTAAACCCTAAGTTGTGCTTTATTTTGGAATTGTCGATCATGATATTAAGGAGTTGTAAGTGTGGTGTGAATTTAGTTATATTTTTGGTTGTGTATGATGTTGTATTGGTAGGTTTCTAAAGCCTTGTCCTTTGTTATGGGGACAGCGGTAATGCCTCTGGATTTGGTTTTCTGCTGCACTAATTCTTGAGTTATGAATTGTTTGGTAGTAATCCTATGATTATGAATCTGGGGGCGTTACATATTAAGTTTAGATTGTAAAATATTTGCAAAAGTGGACAGAAGAAAGACTAAACACAACTCAAGAAACGCCACATAAATACCAAATAATATAATGATTATGAACAATTTACAATCTATTAGTAAAATAAATAGAGGACATATAATTTCAGGACAAACATCTAATTTACCATAATTAGTTTGTGCCCAATGCAATGCACGGGTGTCTAACTTTAAAGTAAGCGCAACCAAACAAGAAAACACTAAAAATATTATACTTGTTATTGAAATAGTTTGCAAAATGTAGTAATAATGTTAGGATTCATCTTAGAATAAAGTTTGATAATTACGTAAAGTGTACTAAAATTAAATATACAATATCAAACCACCAAACATAGATGTCAAAAGTTTGCATGTTACACGCTAGAAACTAAAAAATTGAATCTATAGCAGCTAAATTGTCAGCGCGAATGCTCACGATGTTGCTTATCCGATTAGTGATATAGTCGCATTCTTCATTCCATGTAATCGATCAAACAAAATCAATCTTCATCTCCTCGTATTGATTTGCAGGAAGTTGCACGACAAAGTTGAAGTTGTTGAGCAAATTCTCAATAACTATAACTATGTGTATATGTTTAGGTTACTCTGTGGTGCTTGTCAAACAAGCTAGAGGTGAATTACTTGGACTAATTGAGGAGATTACACGAAAGGGGTTTTTTTATTTCTCCTTGAAAGTCACATCAGTTCTCTGTCAATAATTAGGATCTAGGGTCCCTTTTATAGTCCCTTTAACTGTTCAAACGGATACAGCTGGCAATGTGAGACCCCATCAATAGGCGGCGTATCCAAGTAGGTCACAGACATGACCTCTCTCGGCACGAATGACTTAACGCATCCTGAGGTCACGAGCGTGACATACCCTTTTGCTAATTTATAATAATCCCGATTTCCTATAATACTATATTATCATTTCAGGTCATACATGCACTATTCCAAGGCACTAACTTGGGCGACCAAGAAAGAACAAATAAAATAGTTATAACTAAATATATTTAATTACTAATTACAGAGTTAGACTTTGAAAGCAGATGCCCAACTATTGATCCATCTGAGCTAGGTCAGGAATTTTCAATTTAAGTCAGTCGAGTGCCCAACAAGATAACTATCTCTAGCAGTGCTCAACCACCCTACATGATTTAAAACAGCCGAGACACCGCCTTTATGTCCACCTGTTACGAGAGGCATTAGACGCACTCCAAAGCTACATTAAATTAGGTAAGTCATTTAATGAGCTCAGGATTTAGGAATTATCCATGAGTAGTGGGAGTTCTTATGACATTCATAAGTTAAAGCGATCCCACTTCGGGCCAGTTTAGTGAATGTTCCCAACACTACCGATATGATTGCCCATGACATCTCCATGTCACTATGATAAGGAAACTCTTATCATAATGTCAATCTTACATACTAATTGTTGTAGTATATCACTGTTCATATATGATAATGCAATTAGGAAACTTTATTCGATTATCAACTAAGCTTAGCATCATCAAGTTCTCCTAACAAGGTTTGAACCTAATAAAAATTTAAGTAAATTACAAATAACATATTTAACAGATGAATAATAAAAACTTTCACGAATATATTGATTTAATAAAAAGTCAAATCAGCAACGTACCAAATCCTGCATAGTAAACTGAAAACATCATTTCGCTAAAAACCAAACATGAACAGTACAAATAATAATGACAATAGTGTAAACTAAATAGTAAGATGAAAGAGATGTTGACAATTGAATACTGAAGACACAAATAACTCCAACCCGAAACCACTAGAAACGCCGATATGACCAAAATATCAAACCCGAAACTCACCCGATTGCCACCTATAGCTTTAGGGAAGTGAGAACTTCATGGGCTATAGTCTATAGACACTCTATCAACAATGGTTCTCCTAGGAATGAACACATTTTTGAACGAGCCCACCGACTTGCTCATAATAGGGTACTTAGCCAGTATCCGATAAATAACGTTACACATGTTTATGGTGTGGAAATCCTTCACTTTCTCTACATTTGGGCATTTTTTATGTCAAAAAAAGATTCGAATAATTGTTAAAAGAAAATAGAGCTTACATTGAATAATAAATATAGTTGCTATTAAATAATATAATTATATTTTAAAGATATTTTTTCATTATTATAACTTATCTTTTATTTAAAAATGAGTAAATGTATAATAAAATTAATTGCATTGCTATGAGTATAAATGAAATTTTACAGAAATATTTTTTTACAAACAATTAACTTTAATAAAAAAATTTCATGCAAAGAACTTACCAAATAATTAAATCAAACAACTAAGGACCCGTCCTTTTTTATGGTGGGTTCGTTTGCGGTTCCACACCACACCGCACCGCAAATTTTCAATTTCCACCATAACTCACTAGAACTTTCCATTTCCCTTTTTATTAAAAATGAAAACTTTTCAAATAAAAAATCAAAACTTTCATTTTATTTCTACCTACCATTATTATCAAATTAAAATATACCAACTTACATTCCATTATTTTCACTACAACTTTCCACATTTCACCGCACTGCAACCAACCGTGGCATGATAGCATAACAAGAACGGGCCCTAATCTAAATTGCTAATAGGGTGCACAAGCACAACTAACAAGTGGTTGCAAGACAAGGCCAAATACATGTTCAAACTATTCTTGAATGAAAATTCTACCATAGTTGAATTTATTTTCAACTATGGTAGTTGAAAATTTTATACTATTCATTTATTAAATATAAATTATATTTTTTAAAAAGATTTATATCCTCCTAAACATGGTTAATTATTGTATCAAGTTACTTTGATCAACCTACATTGATTTTGAATTTTTATGGCAAAATTAATAGTCTTTTCACTTTTCAACTACGATAGTTGAAAAAAAGTCAACTATGGTTGAATTTCCTTTGAAATATTCAATTTTGTAAAAAATTATAAGTTAACATATAGATTTACTTATAGTAACAAGTCCTATAATGAATGTATATATTAATTTTAATTTTTTATGATAAAATTAAGGGCAATTATACATTTCAACTACCATAGTTGAAAATAAATTCAATTATGGTAGAATCTCCCATTCGTGAATGACTTGACTTTTCAAGAATTTTCAGTAAATTTTGGCCAAATATATTTCACGATCAAAGCATAAAACCGACCGGAAAAAAAAGAATGAAGAATAGTAAAAAAAGAAAACTCTGACAAAAAGAAAAAGAAAAAAATAGTGCGATTACAGTAAATGAACTAAAAACGAAGTTTTGTGTGTCCACAGTCAAACTCATCATCATCCCTCCACCTTTCTCCCTCTCACATCCTAACCTTCATCAACGACCCCGATTTCCCAAACCTAACGCCACCGTCTCCGACGACCTTTCTCCGGCGACTCCGAATCCCTAATTTCTCCCTGTGTTGATTCAATTCGCGGTACTATTAGTATTATCCGCTCTCTCGATCTTCAAATCTGATTTGCTCTATCATCAGCTTGATTTTGATTTCGCATTTTCATTTAGTCCGATTCCATTTCCTGCTCGTATTGAGCTAGATTTCCGCGTTCTCAATTTCCGAGCTGATCTTCCCATACTTCCTTTGATTTTCAGCTGTTTTCTGAGTCGGAATTTTATTATATTAACGACATTTCTGATCGTGTGAATTGCGCTTTTTAATCCAGTTGGGTTGCTTTGCTTTGGGCGAGATTGTTGTAATTTGTTTCGGAATTCAGAAGTTTCGATTGCAACTGTTGAGTAGTTCAGAAGCTAGGGATGGGTCTTTTTGATGGGCTCCCCGTCCCTCCTGATAAAACCGTGAGTATAACTCTTTTTACTTGTGTTTCTTTTTCCCTGGTGTTCGTTGCTTCAAATTATTCGTATACATGTGTTGTGACAATGTCAGAATTAGATTGTGGCTAAATGTTGCACTTTGATTTGGCTCCTGGCAGGACTAGCATAGGGTCTTCTTTACTGTCTGTAGGATGTCTGGATTAGTGACGTGCTTGGGTTTCTTCATTTGACTTGTTTCATTGTCTAGCGTTGCACCATCTAAGTGTAGATGATGGGATTGCTCATACATTTTGTCAGGAAGACTGTTTTCATTGTCTACTATTTCATCACCATTGTGCATGCATTTTGTTCTTGTTATCTCTTTAATAACCCTTCTGTAGTTTTATTAAAAACATTTGAATCCTAAGGCCTTTACAATCTACCCGCCCTCCCAAAAAAAGGGGGCCTCTTGAGAACATCTCAAGTATACTTGCATGGGTAAGATTCTAATACGGGTCTCTTAGATCTTATTTCGCTGAGATAATTAGACATTGGCATGATGTTGTTTTTATATCATTGCTGTGTTTGTTTGGTAGTTGATAGCACTGGCAGAATATGATCAGTGTATCTGTATTTGTCGTCTTTTAATCTTTTAGTATTTCTTACGATAAAAGCAAAGGATTAAGTTTTTTGTAGTAAGAATGGGGGAAGTTTTGGCTGTGTTGTTATAAAGTAAAGAGAAAAAGGGGTGGGGTGGTGGATGAGGGAGAAGTAACTTATTACCGAAACATGGCACATTGTTCAGATTTTAGGAAGGAGTAAGTGAATAACTTAAGAAGATTTATGAAATCTGCTTGTGCATTTTATTTTCTGGGTGCTTACTAACATAAAAGTACTTCACTGATACTGCAGCATTTAAGGCAGGAGCTTTCAAGAATAGATGAAAGTTGGGCTGCGGCTCGCTTTGACTCGTTGCCTCATGTGGTTCATATATTAACCTCAAAAGATCGTGAAACTGCATTGGCAGCCCTAAAGGAGCAGAGTGATATTATTGAAGAAGTTGTGGATGAAGTTGTTCATGCCTATCACAGTGGCTTCAACAGAGCAATTCAAAATTATTCTCAGGTACCTGCTTAATATTTCAGATTCAAGATGGCACTGACTTCCTAACAGCTTTGATACTTGAATAAGTCTAATACTACTTTGTGAACCATGATAAAAAGGTTGTGTCTGTACTAGAGATCACCTACTTTAAAATTCTGAGGTTCTTCCTCAGTGAACAGAAAACTATGCGACTACACTGACATTTTAACTGCAAACCCAAGGTTGACTTTATTACCATAATTGGTGTGGTCATAGTTACCAGGAACGCTTCCCCAAGTCGTTAGTCACGGAATGCGGGTCGCTAACTTTTACACAAATTTAGTCTAGTTTTGACTTCGGAATGCTTGTTCCCGGAACATAGGTCGTAGGCGTTTGTAGCGTTCCCGGTAACTATGGGTGTGGTTAGGCTAGTGATGTTATTTATTTATTTTTCCAGTTGGTTTTAGATGAGGCTAGCCAACTGAATCATCAGACCATGGTTCAGTAAGAATTTGAGTGTGTCTATTGAAACACACATTCATCACCAGGGGTCTGTTGAAAGGCTGTGTGACTTGGGATCAATTTTTACTCATTGTATGTTGATAATTAATAATTCCAGGATCTTTAGGAGTGCTGTAGTCATGAATCACTACAGAAGAAGCTGAAGCTGTTAGATGTCTGTCTGTTGTTATTAATCTTCATCGACAATGCTTGCTTCCTGTCCCCTGCCCCCTTATGATATTTTCTCATAAAACTGCTTTGTTAGTTAAAGGAATAAACATTATCTATCTGGTGCTCTGGTTGGTGCTTACTTACATAGAAATATTTTGCATCTGGTGTTCTTGTTGGTGCTTACGGAAAACTTCAAAATTCCCAGCTAAACATGTTCAGACTAGAGTTTGTAGAATTTCTCACATTCAAATGGGACGTTTGAGATGATAGTTGCTTAAGCAATGGGTTTCAGTTTTATTTATTTTGGATCAGGTCTTACAATCTTAAAAACCAGATCAAGATGGCATGTAGAATAGTATTCTTTTTTGAGTTAAGAATCCAAATACATCAACGATCTTCTGAAGGACTGCGATGGCTTGAATTTATTTGGACTTCATGAGAAGAGTATTTTTTTTAAAATCTTTTAGTTTAAAGGAACATAGATGCCAAAGGTGGTCAATGATGTCGGGACATATCCTTTTGGGCTGTTGAAATTCTGGAGCAAGAGTTCTAGAGAGAAGCTAGCATTGAAGAGGCTATTTCTCTTATGACCACCTACGAAGCACTGACGCATCATCTGAGGTGACGTATCTGTGTCAAACATGTATCCGACATGCTAAACTCGGATATGTGACGGACACGTGTCAGATACGTGAAAACGAGTCCTCAAAAAAAAAAAAAAATCAAAGAAAAGGGGATCCGGACACATAGGGATACTTTTGGGGCATGCGAGCGAGTCAAAGATTTTGTGTTCAAGCCATGTCCATGGTAGACCATAAGGATTGTCTGCTTTTTTTGTCCTATGGTGATTGGGAGATGAGCGAAATAAACTTTAGATTGCAAAACAGAAATCCTAATCTGTTGTTGGGCCAGTCTGATTAATTTTTGTGCCGTGTATCACCTTTCAAGTACTTGCAATTCTCAAGCTGACAATTCTTTAGAATGGAGCAACATGGGTTATGATAAGGTCTAATGATGCTCTTTATAGCTCCTATCATGTTCACGTCCACTGTCAGGGGACAATTTGTTTGTAAAAGCAGTATCAGCCGTAAGGATTCTAGATGAACCCTAAAGCGTGCTAATTTGTTTTTGCTCACATTCATACTATTACTTGTTTCTTTAGTTATTGTACTCTCTTTTTGTATGCTTGTGTGATTTTCCAACATAGAGACCATCTATTCATTTCTATCCCTAGACATTCTCTTGATCTTTTAAAGTGTCCTTTGTGTGTGAACAATGCTGTTTCATCCTGTTAGTGTCTTTTAGTTACCTTGTATTCACATCAGTGAAAAAAGTCTCATGTTTGTTTTGTTGGTAGTTGATCTTTGAGTGCGAAAGTTTCATTTATTCAAAATGACCTGCTTTTTTTTTTTTTTTCTTTTCCTTTGTTTTGGCAGATTCTAAAGTTATTCAGTGAATCTGCGGAAAGCATCTCTGTCTTAAAGATTGATTTGGCTGAGGCGAAGTCGCGCCTTGGTGCCCGTAACAAGCAGTTGCACCAATTGTGGTATCGATCTGTTACATTGCGGCATATAATCTCTCTTCTAGATCAAATTGAGGGATTATCAAAGGTAACTTTGGTTGAGGCTAAATTGCTCGATTGGTAATATTTGTATATTACTTCTATGAAAGTTGTCCTTATATTTGTACGTTTTAAACATGACTAATGCCTTATCGTTGATAGAGTCCATTACTATATTGCATCTAGCCTCTTCGGCTTTTCGGACACAGAATTGTTAGGAGTAACATTGATTTTATTTGAAGGTTAACCTTTATGGGCCAATAATCAATCATGAAAGATCATGACTGGGAATAAGTCACCCACTTTCTTGGGAAGGTTGTTATTCCTTGTTATAATGTTGATTTTATTATTTGGAGTATTTGGCGAGAAAGGAACCAAAGGGTTTTTGAGGGAGTTGAAACTCCTCTTCAATGCTTGAAAGGCAATTTTATCAAGTCTCTCTTCTTTAAGGTTAATGGGAAGTTAGCTCTTCCTCTTTTGATGTAGTTGCTTCCTAAGCATATGTTCTTTTCTTCTTAATTATTAATATATCTATTTTTCCTATCAAAAAAATAAAAATGAAAAATAAATACAAGATACCAATGGATATGCCAAGCTATCAAGCTAGTGTTTGGCCACAACCCTGGTAAACTTGCATTTATCAAGATCAAACCTAATAAATAATTGAAACTTAATTTTATACCGGTTCTGTAGTGCCTTTTAGTTTATAGAAACCAGTTTGGACCATGGCCTGTTACATGTACTAGCTTTGTGTATCTATTTATATAATAGTGTAGTTATTACTTTGACTTATGTTCTATTTGTTTATTACCTTTCCCTGTTGTCGTTTCCCCTTCCTTAGTGAGCTACATTTTCCTTTATCATCAAAATTCAAAGGTAAATGGATGATACGTTTGTTCGTTACCTGTTTGAAACAAAGTTTCCTGGTACGTGGCTCTAAGTCCAAAGGCAGATTGTATCACACTTGTTAATGGCCTCAAAAGCTAATCAAGTTAAGTCTTCTATACATGGGGGAGTTCCTTAATCAATTTTCCTACTTTAGCTCATGAACTATTTTCATGGCAGCTATTTACTGTAAATTTTCTGAATTGCTTGGAATTCTTTGACCATAAGGAAGTTCAGTAATGATAGTGACTGCTATGATTAACAATTAACATATTGTTCTGTCAAAATTACAGGTTCCCGCTCGCATTGAGAAACTTATTGCCGAAAAGCAGTTTTATGCTGCAGTCCAGCTTCATGCTCAATCGGCATTGATGCTTGAGAGGGAAGGTCTTCAAACGGTTGGTTTCTCTGGCCAATTCTACTGCTTGATGAGTATATCCTTTATTTTTCGAACTTTGTTTGGGGACATGAGTGCTATTTGTATACTTAGCTGATTGGTCCGCTCCCCCTCCCCACCCCCCACCCCCCCCAAAAAAAAAAAAAAAAAAAAGAAAAGAAGAAAGAATGAAGTTAGGAGGAGGCTGCAAGGATGTGGTCCCAAGCTCAACTCCTAACACATAATGGTGCAAAGTGAGAAAAAAGACCCAACTTTTAGACATGGTAGTTATTTGACAATTTTGAACCTATGTGGACTATGTTTACTGGAATTTTCTGTTCAGCTCACATAGTCACAAACTAATGTGAAAGTTGTGACCCCGTAGTAAACATTGTCTCGGTCATGTGGTAAGGTGATGAAGGACTGTGGGGAGTCTTTTGTCTTACTGACCCTGAGGTAAATTTTCATCAGCTGTTGGTATTTGGAAGGTAGGGATCCAGGGGAAAAAAATTTACCCTTGACATGATGCTAGTGAAGGGAAGGGGGATCATTGGCTTCATTGCTACAGAGGGGCTGGAGAAAATGCTATAAGATAATGATTTTTCAGGCTCCCTAATGCTTATGTCAATGTTAAAATGCCACAAGGATTGTAATGTTCCTTTAGCTCCGAATTTTCTTTGCTCTTTTTTAGATACCATGGGAATTTTTCGGAAACAAGGTTAATACGTTTTCATCGTTGAATCCTATCAAAAAAAAGATTGTAATGTTCCTGCAAAGCAAGTGTTTCTTTCTGATCTTGAGTCACCTGATCATTTGTTGCTTCATTGTTACTCCGATTGTTCTCTTCCGGATCTCCTTTGGTTGCGTAGGTGTTGATTGGGGTTTCTCTAATTTGAGTGGGAGCCTTCTTCTTACTTGGGAGGGTTTCTTAGGGAGGAAACTGAAGAAGAAGAAGACACGATTACACTAATATCACATGTGGATTTTTGGAGTATTTGGAGAGAAAGAAACCAAAGAGCTTTGAGGGAGTTGAAACTCCTCCACCACACTTGAAAAGCCAAGGCAATTTCATCAGTACTCTCTACTTTTAGAATAATGGGAAGCTTGGCTCCTCCTTTTATGACATGGCCGCCTTTGTGGATAATCTGTATTTTGAATATACATAGTTTTTGAAGGATGCTAGCTGGGTATCTGGTCTTTTGATGGTATTAATCCATTCCCTTCTCATCATGAACACCTGCAATAGAGTATTGACTTTAATGCCATGACACATCGGTCAAGTAGGTGGTTCTATTGGTATGGATTCTCATAAAGAGATGGGGGCATGGGACTTCTGAAATATACAGTGCAAATATTAGCACATGAAGCTCTATATGGCCTCTCTTTGTAAAAGATTTTCAGTATTGCTTATACTGAGCATCTATGTTATCTGGACTTGCCTGTAAGGGCTGCTGTATCCAGGTCAACACGACCCGACACGGATCCGGACACAGGTCTGACACGCTGAGAATGGCTGGACGCGGTGATGGTACGTCGGCTACTGTTGGAGAATGATAGAGACCGAGAAACTTGCCATGGAAGTGGGGGTCCTGGGGGACAACTCCGACAAATAGGGTGGTGGCCATGGCGGCACTGCCAGAGAAGACTCTCTGGTGACCATTTGTGGCAGGGAAGAGTTTCCAGTGCCGGTTAGAGATGGGAGAGAAGAGAGAGGGGGAAGAGGTGGCATGTGTTTCTGTTTGGTACCTAGGGATTTGCTGATTCAAACTTTAGAGACAGAGGAGAGAGGGAGGGAGGGAGGAGTGGGGGGTGGGAGGCATGAACAAGTACATGCCATTAAACATACATTGAATTTGGATCTAGGGTATTTTGGATCACCTCCATATTTTTCTTTTTTGATAATTTCAAAATCATAATTAATTTTTTTTTGGTCTTTTTAAAAGCTGGGCTGAATATTTTCTTTATATAGGCCAAATGAATTTGAAGTGTACAACGTCTCTCTGTTCGCAATTTTTAAAGATGCCTTAAAAAATTATTATATCTTACTTCTAATATAATTAAATATGTTATGCAACTTTCGGGTCGTGTTCCCCCTACTGTGTTGGATCCTTGGATGCCGTGTCCGTAATTTTTAGGGATGCACATTTGGATCTGTACTTGTGTCAGAAACCCGTGCCCCGACCACAGGTAACATGGCCCAGTGGTACTTTTTAGTCCAAATGTATATAGTATTATATCAATTGTGAAGTCTGAAAGAGGTTAGCTATGGTGTCTTTACTCTCTACCATGCATATAACAAAACTTATGAGAAAACAAGCAGAAGCTATCAGCAAAGGGGGTTTGTTTTTGGTGGAAAGAAACATGACAATTAGCTAATAAGTTAGGCTGGAATCATTCTTGTACAGATGTACCTCCTCCTAGCATGCTGTCTCCTGTTCCAAGAACAGTAATGTTAGTACGGAGAAAGAAATGGCTAATCAAGTATACTGTGTCAACAAGGTAAAAGACTGTTAAGTGGGTGTTTGGCTTGGTATGTATAGGTGTTTCAAAATAAAAGACAAGCTAAGCCAAATATGAAATACCTCTTTCTCGAGTTCTTCACAATGTAAACCTCTTTCAATGGGGGGACTTGGTGTGAGAGATTTATGTCTTTGTATTGTGGCTCTTCTTGGGAAGAGGTTGTGGAATTCATGAATGAGAAGGGTAAATTTTTGGAGGAAGGTGATTAGGATCAAATATGGTGAAGTGGGCTCTAGGTGGTACCCTCGATGCCCAATGTTTCATATGTTTGTAGTCTTTGGAAGTATATCGGTAAGGGGTGGCAGTGTTTCTATCCACATGTTTCTTTTTGTTGTGGGCGATGGTTCTACCATTTCCCTTTGGCATGTTCATCGGTGCTTTGAGGCTCCTTTGAAAGACCTCTTCCCTGCTCTATATGTTCTTGCAACGGATAGAAATACTTCTGTTGTAGATTATCGGGATCAATCTTTAAGGTCTAATGTTTGGTCTCCTATTTTCGTTCTGAATGGGTTTGCTAATGAAGGATATTTGGTTAGTTTTCTCAACACCCTTAATGGGGCCAAATTTGGGGACTCTTTATGAGACACAATGAGATGGGTTTCGAGTAAGAATTTTTTTCCCCTTCCCTTGTGAGCTCCTATTATTCAATTCTTCGTTGCACGGATTCTTCCCAGTAGCATCTTCTGGAGCCGGGAGCTTTCCCATCTATTATTATATGGAAGTCTTTTACCCCTTTGAAGGTTACATTTTTTTTTTAATTTGGGAAGCAACAAGTGAGAGCATCTTGACTTGTGATAATTTACAAAAAAAGGGGGGAAGACTATTGCTAATAGATGTTCATGTGCAAGAGGGATCTTGAATCTCCAAATCATCTATTGCTTCATTGTGAGTTCGCTAGGTCTTTTGGGCTTTAGCCTTTGGTTGTCTTGGTGTTTCTTGGGTTGTATCCTATTCAATAAGGAGTCATCTCCTATCTTGGGAGAGTTTCTTTGGCAGGAAACCCAAGAAGAAGGAAGTCTTGGTTATACCACATGTGATTTTTTAGTTTGTCTGGAGAGAAAGGAACTAAAGAAGTTTAGCTCTTCCTCTTTTGATACGGAAAATATCGTGGACAATTTGTTCAAACAATTACTCGGAGGTACCCCACATTTTTGGAAAACTATTTTTTGGTACCCAACTTTTCAAAACTCATTTATGGGTACCCTAAGTTTTCAAGTTTGTAATTTTTTGGTACTTTTCCGGTAATAAGACTTGAAGATTTCGATATGTTTAGGCGGGAAGTGGACTATAGGCATGTAGGATACCCATAAGGTACCCATAAATTACAAACTTCCTGCCTAAATATATTGAAATCTGTAGGTCTTATTACCAGAAAAGTACCAAAAAGTTACAAATTTAAAAACTTAGGGTACCCGTAAAATGAGTTTTGAAAACTTGGGGTACCAAAAAATAGTTTTTTAAAAATGTGGGGTACCTCCGAGTAACTTTTTGTTGTTTTTTGGTTGTACATAGCATTGGATGATGCTAGTTGAGCATCTGTTCTTTTCATCTTATTATTAATATATATCTTTTTCCTAAAAAAAATTCTTTTCAAAAGTTGAAAGTTTTAAAAGAGGCTAGAAACAGAAGCACCAATTGTTTGCATTCTGATTCTGTTTCCTCTGCTAGGGTGTATTGCCTGTAGTAAATAATATATGTTATATGGACATGTTATCCTTGCAAAACTCAACTAGTCTCCTAGTAGCTTCCACTTTACACCTTTTCCTTCCAAAAGTTCTATTGCTGGCATTGCTTTACTGTTCCTCTGGGCTCCCGTGTGTTTGGAATCTTCCCTATCTTCTGTTCCTTCCAGTTGAACCAAGTGGAGAGAAAATTGTCTTTACATTGTATCGTATATACTCTTTCCCCTTATCTTTCTCATACATGGCAGATTCACCAGTTTGGCGCCCTAGTTTGTCCATGATAATCCTTTCCAAATGTACTTGAATTTTATTTCATCTGTAACCTGCATAGGCAAGCAAAAAAATGATAGTATAGATGACTGTTTGGTGGTTTTAGGGAGATTTCGAATGCATCTCTCTTTTACGGCTATTCAGCTGTCACTTATTTTGCGTACCGGTGTCTAATTGGTTGAGCAGATGTCGACGAAGGTTATTGCCACTGGATCTCTCTGTTGCCTCTTTGATAAGACCTTAAACTCCATAAAGATAGAGAAGGGAGCAGAGAAAAAGACTCACTGGATCCTAAAAGTTGATAACTGGCAGTTCTGTAGGAGGATGATTTAATTCACTCTAGTAAATTGTTAAGAAATCAGGCTAAACCTTCTTTTTCTTTTTTCCTTGGATTATGTTTGTGGTAACTTTTGTCCATGGGCGGATCTATGTGTTGCTTAGGGGTGTCCACGGACACCGTTAGCCAAAGAAAAATTTGTGATTCTCTAATATTATTTGGAAGAAATTTTCTTAATTGGAGCAAGTGGACACCGTAAAAAAAGTGCCAAAAAACATAATAGAGGTGTCAAATTTAGCAGCAACCCAAAAACCCTAAAATAAATACTCCCTCCGTCCCAAATAAATTGTCGATGTTTGACTAATCAGATCAAAATTTTTACCTGAAGACAATATTATTAGTGTTGCTAAGATAAAATGGGAAAAATTAGTGGTCAAAGTATTGTATCGAAGACCGTAAAAAAAGACTAAAAAGTAAACTTGACAAATTAATTGGGGATGGAGGGAGTACCAAATTATTTTTTTATAAAAAAAAGTGTAAGTCAATGAATTGGGTAATTGGGTATCAGTACAAGTTTAAGATATAAATATCTAGTTAATGTGAAATTTCAATTTATTTGGTGGGTATATTTATACGATAATGTGAAATTTTGTTAAGCTTGTGATATGTGATTTAATATTTATTTTTATTTTTATTGTTATTCATTTAAATTTTATTATTTATTTTTCCAAAATGCTTATTTAATAACAAGTATATCGGACACCCCTAAATTGGATGTCTGGATCCGCCACTGCTTTCGTCTCTATATAGTTTTTCATTTTCTTTGGAGTTTGGTCTTTGTGTGAAACAGTTTATTGAAAACACATTTAGAAATAATAATTATTGTTTTAGGGAAGGAAGACCAACATAACTCATAATATGCTTTTGTGGAGGGAAGGCCCCACCTACAAGTAGATGATTCCTCGTGCGACACATCCCTCCAAAATTAAACTGTAGGTGATGTCTAAAAGTGACTATCCACAGATGCCACATTCCAAAGCTTAGATTGCCATCTTAATATGTGTGCAGACCTTCTCCAGCACATTATATTTAAGAAAAACGTAGCCTGTTCACAACACTTTGGGATTTTGGAGTCCCGTTATACTCTGTTTACTCTGAAAATTGACTATGGTGTCTGGGATGACCATGTAGGTTCCCCTCAGTTGGAGAGGTACTGGGGGAGATTATAGTAAAAATATTCTTGTTTTGGGAATGAATTCTGACTTACTAAGACAGAATGGCTCAATGCTTGCATTAAGTCTTGCTTAGATTAATATGTCACTGTGATGCTTGGGTATAATGTTACTGAGCATAGCTTGTAGCTGTTGTTGATTACAGAGACAGGAAATTCTACATGATGAAGTACTATATTATATGATCAAGTTTTTAGGCTTCCCCTGTTGCTTGTGGTATTTGTAGTTTATCTAGCCCGGCCATCTCGTCTTTCTGTTGCTAATTTGCTTGCTGGTTTATCAAAAACTTCGACTTGCATTTTGTGAATTGCATTTGACTGTTGAGGACAAATTGCACTTTATATGTGTTCCAGGTTGGCGCTCTTCAAGATGTTAAATCTGAGTTAACAAAGTTGCGTGGAGTTATTTTCAATAAGGTTTTGGAGGACTTGCATGCACACCTTTATAACAAAGGTGATTATAGGTATGCATTCTTCTGTCCTCTCTCCTGCCTATTGTTCTACCTGTTAAGTAATTTGATTGAGATGGAAGCCTTTGTTGTCCCCTTTTTTTTTTATTATTTTTTTTATGCCTTTGGTTCAAGTTTCTAGGACATTGTGTATCTCTACAAGCGTGTTACTATGCATGTTGTTCACTATCGCTATCATAATGTATGGGTATGCAGATCTCGTTCGGCATTCAAAAAATTATGCTACTCTTGTCATCTAAACTTTCACAGCATACGTGACTACCAAAAAAACCATAGCACAGCCCATTCACTTTGTCCTTACAAATAAGAATACTGTGAAGGATTGACCTCCATCCAACAAAGGCCCCCTGACTATTATCAATTAAGTATGACAGCACTTGTTTCAGCCTCGCATGTCCACATACCTTGGTCTTCCTCTTGGTGCAAGTTTCAAGAAGATGGATATTTGGGCTCCGGTTATTGAAAGGTTCGAGAAACTATCTGGATGGGTAGAAACTCTTGTGAAAAGTGTTCTCTCAAGCATTCCAACTTATTTCCTTTCTCTTTTCCCTTTACCTTCCTCAGTGGCTACTACGTTGGAAGGAATTCAAAGGAAATTTATGTGGGGTTATTTTGGGAGTGATTTGGAGTATCACTTGGTGAGATGGAACATTGTGAAGTAACCTATTTCAATGGGGGAGGGGGGGGGGGTGTCTTGGTGTTAGGGATTTAAGAGTGTGCAATATGGCTCTTTTAGGCAAGTGGCCATGGAGATTTATGAATGAAAACGAAAATCTATGGAGGATGGTGGTTACAATCAAATATGGTAAGCGGGTTTTGGTTGGGTTCCTTTATCTTCGAGGGGCTCTTATGCTTGTAGTCTTTGGAAGTTCTTCATTAAGGGGTGGGAGCATTTTTCACTCATGTTCCTTTTGTGGTGGGGGATGGTTCGACCATTTCTTTTTGGCATGCTCGTTGGTGCAGTGAGGATTCTTTGAAATATCTTTTCCCTAGTATTTATCGTCTTGCATTGGATAGAAATGCCTGCATTGCCGATTATAGGGAACAACTTCATGGGTCACCTGTTTTGTCTCCTATTTTTGTGTGGGATGCTTTGCTGATGAAGATTCTTTGGCTAACTTCTTTAAGATCCTTAATGAGGCCCCTTTAGGAGCCTCGTCACAAGACATGGTGAGATGGAATTTGAACAAGAACAGGAGATTTTCTGTTAGTTCCTTTTACTTAAAACTTCTTAAGTCGCAACCTTCTTCGTTGTATCATTTGGAGGATGGCCCTTTCCCTTCCACCATATTTGGAAGTCTTTGCTCACTTTGAAGGTTGCTTTCTTCGCTTGGGAAGCAACGCATGGTAGCATCTTGACTAGTGATAATTTTACTAAAGAGAGTGAGGATTTTGGCAAGTAGATGCTTTATGTGCAGGAGGGATTTTGAATCGCTGATCATTTATTGCTTCACTGTGACTGTGCTCGATCTCTGTGAGAGCTGGCTTTTGGTTGCCTTGGCGTTACTTGGGTTGTTTCCTGTTCAACTAGGAATCATCTTCTTGCATGGGAGGGTGTCTTTGGCAGGAAACCGAAGAAGAAGATTGCCTTGGTTATACTACATGTGATTTTTTTTTGGAGTATTTGGAGAGAGAGGAACCGAAGGGTTTTTGAGGGATTTGAAACTCCTCTTCAGCGATTGAAGGACAACTTCATTAAATTTCTCTTCTATTTTGTTAATGGGAAGACTTGCACTTCTTTGGATGTGATAGATTTTGTCGATAGTCTTTATTTTGGTTCTACATAACTTTGTAGATGCTTGCTGAGCATCTGTTCTTTTGACCTTATGATTAATATATATTTATATTTTCCTATCCCAAAAAAAAGTTTGTTTGGCTAGCTCATCCTCTCTTGTCGGATATGCATTTTATTGTGAAATAACATTCCAATGCCGCCTTTTTTTAGCACTGTTCGATGATAGCAAAGTTAACTACCCAAATATTGTTTTTTTTAATGATTTTTTTTATTTTAAAAATGATCTTTTTTTTTATGAAGGCAAAGGGGTGTTCTGAGATGTTTTTTCAGGCAGGGTACATCTGTACAAGGTAGATGCTGTGTGAGTATGGGTCGTGGCAAGTTGTTTCACAGGGAATTTGCTTTCCGAAAATTAGGTTTTCTCAAGTATTTATGCCAGGGGATATAGATTTGCATTCAGATGACTAAGCCTAATTAGTTGCTACATTTAGGATTATACCCAATCCGTTGCAGCTTTGAGTTGGAATTTGTTCAAATATTATGCCATTTTTGCACAAGGGAGGAGTATATTGTGAATAGTTACTGTAATGAGATTTATGGAGGTTGACCAAATTATGGTTCTGCAACAAGATATATGGAAATGTACAGCTCTCAGCAAAACATGCTATCTTGCTTGGGCAGCCGTCAAAGGAAAGATACCTACTGAAAAACATGTTTATAGAGAAACATTTTAAGAAGAATGAAGAAGAGTTGGATTTAAGTGTATGGAGGTTGATACCTTTGGCAATTCGGTGCCTTGGTGGTCCAATTGGGTGAGGAGAAATTTCCAAACTTTTGAGGGCAAGGTTAGAACCCTTCATGAGAGCTTTGTAGGTTGGTGTCAAGTTCTTGTTCTTGGTACAAAGGTCACCTTTTGGATTTTGTTGATCTATGTTACTCTAACTCTTCATTTTCCTTGCTGTACCCGTGTTGGACCTACCACACCCGGACAAGGGTATGACACTTGACACTTCAAATTACAATGAAAGTATGCAAATTTCCTTAAAATTAGCTGAGTCTTACACCTGTATCCGTGTCCATATCGGTCTGAGTAACATAGTTGTTGATTATGTTTCTGTAGAGAGCTTAATGGCTTGATGATTATTGATATTGTCTCCTTTTGTGCATGGGTGACATCCCCTTGGTGTCTTTTAATACATCTGTGATTTCTCGTTAGAAAAAGAATCTGGTGGTGAAGAACAAACTGAATTAAATTTGTATATAAGTGAAGCGTCAGTAAGAGTCCATCTCAGAAGTAAAAAAATGCATATGATGATCATGGATGGTTACTGATAAAACCCTCAAGATAATAGTGATCCTTACATTTCAGTTTCCTTAATACATATGCATATATATTTTTTTTCATATTTCAGTTTAATTCTGTCAACTTGTGTGTTCTATTTTTTTTTTTGTTTTAAGTTTGATGCATGCTTACAGTGCATAGAAAGCGGGATCTTACCCTTTTTTATTGTGCTTATGCATTTTTTACCTTTTTTTTTTGGTTTTTGATATCATGTAGCGCTTATGATGGACTTGATGAGGAAGATGGACTGGCTAATGGTGGGGCTATTGGACTTACAAAGGGGAGAGTACTATCAAGCCAACTTCCACCATGGCTTTCATTGGCTACACCTGATGAATTTCTTGTATTTCCATTTCAGATCCCATCTCTGTTGTTGTATACTTTTCACCATGTCTTTTGATGCTAAGCTGTAGGCCATTTGTCTGTTTGCAGGAGGCTATGCAAAAGAGCGAGTCTCCTGTACATGTGAAATATCTGCAGTCGATGGTTGAATGCTTGTGCAAGCTTGGCAAGGTTGCTGCCGCAGGTGCTATAATCTGGTAATTAGATCTGGCTGCTTCTGATATTAATCCGTATTAGTGTTCTGGTCACATTTTGCCTTGAAGGGGTCTGCCGGTGGATAAGGGTAGGATCGTTCGGAATCAATGCCAAGATCCTTTCGGTCGTATCATACATGGCAGTTATTTAACTGATGTGACCCTGATTGGATCGTCTATCCTGTCTCTTTCTGATTGTCTTGGTGTTTTGTTATCCGTAAACCTTTGTATAACTTGCCTTATACTACTTTTTGAAAGGAATATAAAAAGGAAAGGTGATACTCCCTCCGTCCCATAATAGTTGTAGCTTTAACTAACTTTTTTGTCCCATGATACATGTGGATTTTTGGAGTATTTGGAGAGAAATGAACAGAAGGGTTTTTGAGGGGATTTAAACTCCTCTTCAGCTCTTGAAAGATAATCTCATCAAATCTCTCTTCTTTTGGGTTAATGGAAGATTTGCTCTTCTTCTTTGGATGTGGTAGATTTTGTGGATAGTCTATATTTTGGTTGTACATAACTTTGTAGATGCTTGCTGAGCATATGTTCTTTTGATCTTATTATTAATTATATATTTATTTCTTTCCTATATAAAAAAATGGCAATGCAACTTTTCAACTAACTCCTTTTTTCGTTAACTTTTTTAACACAAAGATAGAAAAAGTAGGAGAGAGAAAGATGTACAAGTAATTTAATACTAATATTTCACAAGTTTCCTATCAAGGCTCTCTTCTTTTGGGTTAATGGGAAGTTTAGCTCTTCCTTTTTCAATGTGGTGGATTTTGTGGACAGTTTGTCTTTTGGTTGTACATAATCTTGTATGGTGGTAGTTGAGCATCAATTCTATATTTCTGTTATATATATCTTTTCTTATAAAAAAATGTTTCACAACTTTCCATGCAACACAGTGCTTAGCTAACTCGATTTGTCGGTTTTCAAAATTTTAGCTAAAACGACAACTATTATGGGATGGAGGGAGTATTTGCTATTTGCACTTGATAGAACACCAATTTTTGAGTTCTTTGAATGTTGGATGCCATACCGTTTATGTTGTTTGAGCAATATAGAATGGAAATCTGTATATTAAGGTGTCAAGTAACCTTGGTGTCTCGTTTGAACATTGAGGTATGGGATTTGGTACCTGCACGTATCACCTTCCCCTTCTTTGTTACACACATACTAAAAAGGCCCTAATTCACCAAGGAGCAAGGACTACATGTGTCCATTCCGAGGTATCAAGTTCCATGCCTTAATCAAAAAGTGAAAACAATGTTGGTAAATAATAACAATATAATAAATGAATAAAACCAAAACCAATACTCTGAGATCCTGCCCAAACAAGGTATGGAGGGGTCCGATGTAGCAGTTTACCCCTATATTTTGCAATTTAGAGAGATTGGTTCCAATTGACCTAGGATTTAGAAATCGTTCGCTACCTACTACTCCATCTAAAAGATGTAGAGGAGGTTTAGTGAGGCATTCTACATTAGTCCCATTACAATCCAAGTTGAAAAAGATTATCTTTTTCAATTATCTGGATTATGGACGTCAGATCATCAATTGGGGTGGGGTCAATTGCCCGATTAAGAGAGGGAATGTGAAGTGGGTTTTATGTATGTTTTCATGTGATGCTGCTGTCTTCCTGGAATCTAAGATGGAGTTTGTTTCTTGTGGTAGTGTTGTTAACTTACAATGTTGACGTTCTCGCTAGCGGTTGCTCCTGCCCTTGGTGGTGGGACGTTGAGGAGACATTATTGTTATTTGAATTCCTCAAATTTTGGAGCTTGTTGGCTCTCGTATTGGGGTGTTTGCTTGTTGGTGTAATCATCAATGAGCTATCTTATTTTCTGTCATTTTGGGACATTCCTTGGTGCTTGGGAGGAGCTTCTAATTCTTTTTATATCTTTAGAGAGATCTACAGTCGACAATGGGAGTTTTCTCCACTTTTATTTATTCTTGCGACCTCATGGACCCTCCACTGGAAGGTACCCACGTAGTCCAGCCACGGGAGGTACCCGTCTTAACTTGCATTCATTGGTTTCTTTTTCTCGTGTGAGTGGGAAGTTTCAGGGTGTGCGGCAAGTGACACTTCCTAAGATATTCCTTAGATCGCTTTCCTTCCTATCTTTCTGCTCATGGGAGAAACTCCTTTTAGACCTTTCTGGTTTGAACATATGTGGCTGGAGGCAGAAGGTTTTTGTGATCTCGTCAAATCACGGTGGGAAGACTTCAGTGTTACTTATAAGCCTAGCCTAGTTTTATTCTGACGAAGAGGTTGAATTATCTTGAGAGCCGACTTAGAGTCTACAATAGAGGATTTTGGGCATCTTGATTCGAAGATGGCATTGCTGTGGGTAAGGTGAAGTGTTTGGATGTCTGTGGCATCAAGAAGTTAAGTAGCAATGGGTTGTGGATGGTGATCATAGTACCAAAACTTTCTACTGAGTGGCCAAAAGTAGAAGAAAGTCGAGATAACTAAGAACATGAAAGTGGATGGTGTCGTGCTTTTTGATGTGCCCTGGACAAAGGGGGCTGTTATTCACTTAAATGAAAATCACTACCATGAATATGAGGCTTACGAGGCCTTTTGTTGATGGAATCTCATTTGACACTATCTTAGTAGGAAGTTTGAAAGGCAATGAATGATTTAGGCAAAGAGAATGCTTCTGGATTGGGTGGTTTCAGTATAGCCTTCTTTCAGATTGTTTGAGTATTTGTAAGGACTTAAGGATGATATGACGGGTCCCATTTCATTCTTACCCTGGACAGATTGAAAGTTCCTGTTTAGTAACTACTTACCGGAAGGGGTTCTCATTTCATTCTCACCCCATATATGCATGCATGTGTGTGTGCATGTTTATGAAAACACATGCATATAGCCAAAAGTTTCTTAGAGCCAGTTAGAGGTATTTCTGGAAACTAGTATTGGGGATCTCTTTTTTAAAAATGTGATTAAGGGTCCTTCCCATTTTTTAATAATGATTGGGAGGATGTACTCTGGTAACCAAATACATCGAAAATAGGGAATGCCTGTTTATCCCTTATAGCCCGCCAAGTGTAGGCAATTTAATCTTATTTTTTGGGTTTAGACCCTAATTAGTTTAGCATTAACTTAATGAACCCTTAATCTGATACATTTGCTACTCAACTATTGATATGCAAAAGAAAATGCTGCTCAACCAAATGGTAATAAGAGAGTTATTATCAGAGAAGAGCTGGTTTCAAAGTCTATAGGATGGTGATTTCATGTACCTTCTCTTCTATATTGACTATAATGTCAGAGCTTGAATTCAATGGCTGTAACTCTCTTTCTCTCTCCTCATATATTTGCTATCTTTTCAACCCCATTTTTTTGAACATCCCTCCAGTCCTCTTCATCTCCTTTTTATACCCATGACCCTTAAACCCCCTCAATTCTCTCTTCTCTGATGCCACATCCTTGTTCCTTTGATATTACTTTTTTCCTACCATTACCCAGAAAGATGATATCAGTGACGGTGATGATATTGATGACGTAGATGATGATGAATGTGGCAATGATAGTGATGAAGCATCAAACTCAGACAGTGGTAAAATCAAAATGCCTGCTGGTCCATTGATGAAGGGTCATTTTTTTTTTCTTGAACTTCTGAAAACCTATAAAGAAGAGGACTTCCAATGGCAAATCCCAGAAACCTGATAGATCCCTAACTGAGGAAATTAGTGTCTGAAAGGGTAAGAAGGTGATGAAGAAATTAGTTGAGAGCATTGAGAAGCTTCAAGTGGGATATTTGGTGGATGCCTGGAAAAACTGAGATGATACCCAGAAGTTGGGCTGATTATGATGAAGGTGGGTTTTTGTTGGGGCAGCTTATGACTGAAGACGATGATGATGGGACTACAAAACTACAATTGAGAATGTCGTGGGGAGAGAAATCTGGTATTGTATCAGACTAGGGGTTCATTTGGTTACTTCTATACTAATTAGCATCTAACTCAGGAAAAAAATTGAATGGCCCACCACTTGGCGGGCTACCAATATGTATTAGATGTACCCGGAGCATGTGCTCCAGATATTTGCCAGTAAACAATCATGTGAATCAGAGTGAACAATCATAATAATCAGAGTGAACAACCTAATTCATACGGGTGAACAATTGTAAAATCAGGAGCACGTGCTCGTGCTCCAGGAGCACCTAATAAATCAGAGTGAACAACCTAATTCATACGGGTGAACAATTGTAAAATCTGGAGCACATGCTCTAGGAGCACCTAATAAATTGCAGGTAAAATGGGAATTCGTTATTTATGATGTATTTTGTTACCGGGATGTATTCTTCTTATTGTTGCTAAAACATGGGAGGGACCTTTAAATGGTTTTTTAAAAAAGGGGCCCTAATACTAGTTCCCATAAACAGAAGGTAGCTCGAAGAAAATTTCTGTGAACATTATTTTTAGCTTGTATAGGCTAATAGTTCCGATCTGGACTTGGCTTCCTTCATTTGCTTTTTTGCCTTGGGAAGGAGCTAGCTCAAGAATTTTCTGAGCTGGACTCATGGGTTGTCCATCAAGCTCTGGCTTTGAAATTTCCTAGCCTACATGCCATCATGAAAATTTCATTTTTCATGTTTGTTGTCACAACTATATGATGTCTGCCTGATTTGTTGCACCAGGGGATGGAGGTAATGAACTGATATTTTCCATGTTTGTTGCCGTGGGGGAAGGGGAGCCTTATGATGCATAATGAATCAAAACTAATCCATTATACACGAAATGAAAACGGATCGTTCACAAGTAAGAACTTGTGATTGTTGATTTCTCACACAAACGAATGAAACGAATGGAAATGATATAAAACGAAAGGCTTTGGACGAGAGTTCTAGAGATTATGACAAGAATGACAATCTAGAGAAACAAAAGACTAATCAAACGTACCAATCCAACGAAGAACAATCACGACTTTGATGTAGAAACAAGATAGAATTGGTAATGGAAACCTCCTTGATTGATATAGACGCACCACAATCAATTTGATATCCAACTCCTCCTTTGCACCATCCAAAATTGCTCCCTCTTGGAATAGAAGAGAAGATTTGATCGAATTCCCCTCAAGGAATCCGAAACTCTAGCCAAAATACTAGAAACTAAAGCATGACAACTTTAGAGAGAATTTGTGTTTATTATTCAATAGAATGAGATGTGTGAAATGAAGCACCCTAAGGGGTCTATTTATACTAGTTGGAAGCCCCCTTAGGCGTGTACAAATCAAGAAAGAGGGGAAATCTAGCTTACATCATCTAATACATGAATGACATCATAAAGAAACAATTAAACTAAACTAGATTACATTTGATGATAACTCTCTCAATTCTTATCCGAATTTAAAGATTCTTGAGTCATTTGAAAGCTCTTGGAAAGTAGATCAAATCATCTTTGGGATGTCTTCCATAGTAGCTTTAAGGATCTTGAGATAGAGAGCAAATCATCAACCCTTCATTTGAGACGCTAGTTGAACGTGTAGCTAGCATGATTGTTTCAAGCTCCTTTTGGATAATGTCTAGCTTTTGACTCTCATGATGGAGATTTGAGACCCAATCTACATCATTCCCCCCTAGTTGAAAAGAGTTTGTCCTCAAACTAGGAAGTTCTCCTTCTTGATAGTAAGGTTTGAGATCACTTATATTGAAAGTGCAACTTCCCTCATAACCATCATCTAGTTTCAACTTATAAGCATTATCTCCGATCTTCTCAATGACTTCAAAAGGACCATCACTTCTTGGTTTCAATTTCCTTTTTCTTCTATTTGGAAACCTTTCTTTCTTGAGGTGTATCCATACCAAATCTCCAGGTTTGAAAATAACTTTCTTCCTCTTTTGATTGACCTTCTCTTCAATCCTTTGGGTATACCTCATAATCTTTTCACGAACCTCCTCATGTAACTTCTTAATCTCCTCCACTCTCTTACTAGCTTCAAAACTGAATTTAGTTGATGTAGACATAGGAGATAAATCCATCGGCTTGAGAGGGTTCTTACCATACACAACTTCAAATGGAGATAACTTTGTAGCTCGATTTGGACTCCGATTATAAGCAAATTCAGCATGACTTAGCAAAGTATCCCAACTTTTCTTGTCCTTGCTCACCAAAGCTCGTAATAAGGCTCCCAACGTACGGTTGACAACTTCAGTTTGTCCATCCGTTTGGGGATGACATGCCGTGCTAAATTTGAGCTTTGTACCCAACTTTTTCAATAAGGTAATCCAAAAATGACTAAGAAATTTGAATCTCTATCACTCACCATAGTCCTTGGGATACCATGTAGCTTCACAACTTCTTCAAAGTAGAGATTTGCAACTTTAGTAGCGTCATAGGTAGTATGGCAAGGAATGAAGTGTGCCATCTTCGAGAATCTATCAACAACAACCATAATAGAATCTTTCCCTCTTTGAGTCCTTGGTAGACCCACAACGAAGTCAAGGCTCACATAGTCCCTTGGATGGTAGGGTATAGGTAGAGGCGTAGATAACCCTTGTGGTATCAAATGAGACTTAGCAAGGTTGCAAGTCCGCGTCTTTTACAATATGCTCAACATCTTTGATCATGCTTGGCGAAAATAATGATCTCTCATCATCAAATAAGTCTTCTCAATACCAAAGTGACCATTAGGCAACTCCACGAACCTCCATGATCGATAATTCATGACTACTCCTTGGGATACAAAGTTGATTTCCTTTGAAAAGAAACCCTTCTTGATATGAAACATCGTGTGGATGCTTCTTTGAGAGCTCAAATACTTCTTTGAAATCTTGATCATCCTCATACAAATCCTTAATATGATCAAATCCAACAACTTTTGAATCAAGAATATGTGTAAGCTACCTTCTTGAAAGAGCATCGGCACCTTTATTCAAATGCCCGGCCTTGTGTTTGATCACAAATTGGAATGATTGCATGAACTCAACCCATTTGGCATGTCGTGGATTGAGTTTATGTTGCCCTTGGATGTATTTGAGAGCTTCGTGATCACTATGAAGAATAAACTCTCCACTTAGTAGATAATGTCTCCAATGCTCAAGAGCTCGTATAATGGCATAGAACTCTTTGTCATACGTACTATACTTTCTCTTTGCCTCATTCAACTTCTCACTAAAATAAGCAATTGGCCTTCCTTCTTGAGACAAAACCGCTCCAATACCAACACCACTTGCGTCTACTTCAACTTCAAAGATTTTGTCAAAACATGGCAAGACAAGTATTGGTGCATTACAAAGCTTCTCTTTGATTATTTCAAACGCCCTTTCAGTACTTCTACTCCATTCAAACTCTTTATTTTTCAATAACTCGGTCATAGGAGCCATAATAGTGCTAAAATTCTTGATAAATCTTCTATAGAAGGAAGCTAAACCATGAAATGATCGTACCTCATGGATGGACGTTGGTGTAGGCCATTCGTGTATAGCCTTGATCTTTCCTTGATCCACTTGAATACCATCTTGTGATAGCACATATCCAAGGAAGACGACCTTGGGTGAGAAGAAGGAACATGTCTCCATGTTTGCGTAGAGCTTCTCTTTCTCCAAGATACACATGACTAGCTCTAAATGCTTTACATGATCAAACTCACTCTTACTATATATAAGAATGTCATCAAAGTACACTATTACACATTTGCCAATCAAAGGCTTCAATACATGATTCATTAAGCGCATGAATGTAGAAGGTGCATTAGTAAGACCAAATGGCATGACTAACCATTCATATAGACCTTCTTTTGTCTTGAAAGCCGTTTTCCACTCATCTCCTTCATGGATACGGATTTGGTGATATCCACTTCTCAAATCCACTTTGGAAAAGACAATACTCCCATATAACTCATTAAGTAGATCCTCCAAGCGTGGAATAGGGAACCTATACTTGATAGTTATCTTGTTGATGGACCTACAATCCATACACATGCGTTGCGAACCATCTTTCTTTGAAACTAGTAACATCGGAACGGCACATGGACTCATGCTAGGCCTTATCAAACCCTTTGAAAGTAGCTCATCAACCTGTTTTTGTACCTCTTGAGCTTCTTTAGGATTCATTCTATACGCCGCTTTGTTTGGAAGGATGGCTCCGGGAATGAGATCAATTTTGTGCTCTATCTCCCTTCTTGGTGGCAAACCGTGTGGCATCTCATTAGGTAACACATGATTGAACCTCCTTAGGATGGGTTGGAGCCGTGGGTGTTCACGAGTTGGGGAAGCTTGTTCCTCTTGCAAATTAGCCAAGATCAACTCCTTTTGCTCATGGAACTCATGTTGATCCACCTTTAGCAAAGAAACAATATTGGACTCCTTCTCTTGCTCCTTTTGTTGGGGTGGCCGAATGATAGAAGAAGGTGGCAAAGGGGCCAATGTGATCTTCTTCTTGTTGATGGTGAAGGAATAAGTGTTCATTCTCCCATCATGTGTGACGTACCTATCAAAAAGCCAAGGTCTCCCAAGCAAAATATGACAAGCATCCATTGGTACTACATCACACCATATTTGATCTTTATAACTCTTCCCAATGGATAAAGATACAAGCACACGCTTATCAATCTTAATACCCTTCCCATGACTCAACCATTGTATATTGTAAGGAGAGGGATGAGAACTCACTTCTAACTTCAATTTTTCAACCATTGTAGTGGAAGCCGCATTAGTACAACTACCACCATCTATAATGAGTGAACATACCTTCCCTTGAACCGTACATCTAGTATGGAAGATAGTTTCACGTTGCTCCAATTCGTTTGGTGTAGAAGCCATGCTTAATGCCCTCCTCAACACAAGTAATTCTCCATCATCCGCTTCTTCCACATTTTCCTCTTCACAAACGTCATTCTCCTCCTCAAGTTGCTCTTCTTCATATTCACTTTCATGGCAACTTGGTTCAACATATAAAGCACTTTGATACTCAACAAGAGAGACTACACGTTTGTTAGGACATTCGGATGCAATATGGCCCAATCCTTGGCACCTAAAACATCTTCTTGGAGGCAATGTCCTTGGTTCTTGGACATGAGGTTTGGATGGGGGATTTTGTGGCTGATTTTGTGGGGTTTTTCCGTAGGGTTTTTGGGAGGATGGGGGCTGATTTTGTGGAGTTTTGTATTGTGTTTGGGTAGGTGGACGTGTGGTATAAGGTTTGGATTGTGTAGGGTACGTTCTCATGGTTTCTTTTCCTCTTTCTTTCCTTTGCCTTTCTACTTTCAAGGCCAAAGTACTTAATTCATCCAATGATTGATAAGAATGTAACTCAACAACATTACGTATCCAATCATTCAAACCAATTAGAAAACGTACCAAAACTTGTGGCTCATTCTCCTTCAAATCACAACGCCAAAGGAGATGTTCAAACTCCTTGGTATACTCTTCCACCGATTTGGATCCTTGAACTAGCTTTTGGAGTTGGACATAATTGTCTTGGACGTAGCTTTGGGGTAGAAACTTGCCTTGCAATTTGGACTTCATCTTTTCCCACGAACGAATTTTGTCCTTTCCCTTTGCTTGACGCTTCTTTTGCAAGTTAGTCCACCAAATAGAAGCATGCTTTCTCAACTTCAATGCTACATACTTCACTTTTAGTTCATCATTAACTTCTTTCAAATCAAACACTCTTTCAACCGTTTGAATCCAATCAAGAAATACCTCCGGATCTAAACTACCATCAAATTCGGGTATTTCAACTCTAAAATCAAAACGTTCACCCCTTCTTGAGAATGGACTAGGCGTGCCATATGAAGCATCTTCATTAGACTCCTTTTGTAAAGCACGATTCAAATCCATATAGGTCTTTAATTGTTTTTGCAACATATCAATTCGCAACCTCATAGCTTCAACATCCTTAGGTGAACTAGATTGAGACTCGTCCATTTGATTCAATCTTGATGTCAAATTAGAACTCTCGTAGGGTAAGGGACGGATTTGGCTAGGTTTGTGTTTGGTCTTAGGGTTCTTTGTGGAACTTAAGGTTCTTTATGAATTCTTGATGAATTCTTGATGAGTTCTTGATGGGTTCTTGATGGGTTCTTGGAAGAACTCAAGGGTGGCGTGTGATTGTGATGAAAACAAGGTGTAAAACAATGCAAGAAACGAGAGATATCAACAAGCTAAGCTCTGATACCACTTTTGATGCATAATGAATCAAAACTAATCCATTATACACGAAATGAAAACGGATCGTTCACAAGTAAGAACTTGTGATTGTTGATTTCTCACACAAACGAATGAAACGAATGGAAATGATATAAAACGAAAGGCTTTGGACGAGAGTTCTAGAGATTATGACAAGAATGACAATCAAGAGAAACAAAAGACTAATCAAACGTACCAATCCAACGAAGAACAATCACGACTTTGATGTAGAAACAAGATAGAATTGGCAATGGAAACCTCCTTGATTGATATAGACGCACCACAATCAATTTGATATCCAACTCCTCCTTTGCACCATCCAAGATTGCTCCCTCTTGGAATAGAAGAGAAGATTTGATCGAATTCCCCTCAAGGAATCCGAAACTCTAGCCAAAATACTAGAAACTAAAGCATGACAACTTTAGAGAGAATTTGTGTTTATTATTCAATAGAATGAGATGTGTGAAATGAAGCACCCTAAGGGGTCTATTTATACTAGTTGGAAGCCTCCTTAGGCGTGTACAAATCAAGAAAGAGGGGAAATCTAGCTTACATCATCTAATACATGAATGACATCATAAAGAAACAAGTAAACTAAACTAGATTACATTTGATGATAACTCTCTCAATTCTTATCCGAATTTAAAGATTCTTGAGTCATTTGAAAGCTCTTGGAAAGTAGATCAAATCATCTTTGGGATGTCTTCCATAGTAGCTTTAAGGATCTTGAGATAGAGAGCAAATCATCAACCCTTCATTTGAGACGCTAGTTGAACGTGTAGCTAGCATGATTGTTTCAAGCTCCTTTTGGATAATGTCTAGCTTTTGACTCTCATGATGGAGATTTGAGACCCAATCTACATCACCTTACAAAGTTCATGAAAATTTCATCCTAAGCTAGTGTTGATGATTTTTCTTAAGCCTATGAATTTCGATGTATACAAAAGTTGAAGATTGTCAGCCTCATGACACTTTGACTCTTTGATGCAATTGGATTGCAGAAAACAATAAAATTTTCAGAAACCCTGTTCTTTCTGATCTGCTGGTGTGAACATAGTTGTCTATGTGCATTCTTTTTAGGCCCTTGTCATCAGGAGTCTTCTATTGGAAGTTGAGTTGAAGGACCCATGTACCATGTAACACTCTTGTTATTTGTCACTTTTGCCGCCTATTGGCTATCTTTTAAAAGTAGGTTGACTTACAAACCTATTCAACCAGTTTCTTATTAAAAAATACTTCATGACGAAACGAAAAGTTGAATATTGTTTTTCAAAGCCAAATTCTACAAAGAAGGGATTTGGGGCTTAGGGTGAAAATAATAAAGAAGCTTATCTTCATGATGAAATGGTCTCTCCGCCCCCACGCGATCCTTATCCCACAATTGCTCTGCCGCTTCAGACTTGGAGCTGGCAAAATTTTGTCCGGCCCAAATTTGAGAATTTGTCCAGCCAGGAAAAACCCGGTACGGTCATAGATTTTTCATTCGAATTTTAACATTGATCGAGTTGACAGTAAATACAAACACAATACTTCTCATATTTTATTGTCCGAACATGATTATGGCCCGAATATATGTGTCTGAACAGTCAGACCTGGTCCTACCTGAAAGAACCGGGTAATGGTCCTCGATTTCTTGTATAAAATTTTAACATTGACTGATTTGTGTGAACCTGAATTTGATCCGGGCCCAAATTTTTGCAAGCACTATTCAGACTTAAAAGAAAATAAATGAATAAATCCGAGCTATGTTAAGGTCCTGAAATATGTAATGCAGGTCATACAACAGCCATCACCCTTTGGGGCTTTGTGTGTGTGTTGTTTTGGGGGGGGGGGGGGGGACATTTCTGTTGTATAAGTTTTGACAGACTCTAAAGTGTTTGTAGCCTACAGCCCTCTTTGAAAGTACATAGCTATTACAAAAAGTGTTATGGAATATGAATGTTTTGAATACTGGGAATTACTTGTGTTAACCTTCTGTACGCAGGACAAAAGGACAGATAACAAAAATCATATGCTTGTTTTTTACTTGTTTATGCAGAATGCAAAGACTAATATCTTTCTGAAATATGGAGTTCTCTGATAGATGTAGGATTGTTCTAAATCATAGTCTCGTTAGTTTACTTTTTTGTAATTTATGAGAGGAGTGAGAAAGTTCATACAGTCAGTGAAGTCCCTAATTTCAATTGATTGGTCCACGTTTGACTTCTACTTTTCAACCAAATGTGGTAGCTGGAGTTTCTGATTCTCTAAAGGTCTCCTTTTTCTTTTGGCAATTTTAGTTACTTGTTCTTTTCTTTGGCTACAATTGAAATAATGACAGCCAGAGGTTGAGACCTACAATTCATGAGGTCATTACTTCCAAGATCAAAAGTCATGCAGAGCACGTCAGTGCGTCAAGGCCTGGAATTGGCCTGACAACGTATTCTTCTTCTTTACAAACCCTGAAGGAGCAACTAGAAACATATCAACTATCGAAACACAAGAATACAAATGGGATATCACTTAGTGCGACGTTGGTGGCTGTTAGCCCTGTGACACCTGTGATGGCACCCATGGGAGTTGCACAGTCTGCTGCTAGGGAACTCCTGAATTCCATTCTTGATGCCATCATTAGAATATTTGGTAAGAGAATCTTTAACCAACCCCTTGTATATTTTGTTCAATAACATACTTTTCTTATTCAACTTCCAAAACAATACCAGTCCTTTGCTTTCACTCTTTCTGTGCTTATACATGTGATTTCTGGAACACTAATGTCTGCATCACTGCTTAGAGAATCATGTCATTATTGGAGAGCTCCTCGAATCAAAAGCCAGTCATCATACTGACATCAACACACCCAAGTCAATGGTGACTGATATAACATGGAATGCTGAATCTGAGGTGACTGGTGGCTATACCATTGGATTTTCGCTGACAGTTTTACAGGTTGGTAGTTTTTAACGTCTTATTTCGTTTTTCTGCTATATTTTGTCAATGAGATAGAACTGCTCAATCATCTGGTCATATGGTAAAATCTAAAAACTTTCTTGTCACATTCACCTTTTTTTTTTTTTAATGGTGGAAAGAGTGAATGCCAACAACTTATATGTGAGATTCTGCGAGCAACTCCTGAAGCTGCTTCTGCAGATGCTGCTGTACAGACAGCTATACTTGCGGGGAAGGTTCCTTCTAAAGAAGAGAGGTAAGCTAAATCATTAGAGCTTGATAAGTTGAGCTTTGTTGTATATTTTTTTTTTGAGGTTATAACTTTTTCTGAGGTAAGGTTTTATCGTTCTTTGTCTATGCTTTGTCAAGGATACGCTTAGTGATGATATTCAGGTGTTGTCTTTTATAGATTTTATGATTTATCATCTTGTCATGATGCTCCAATCCCACGCCAAGGAGTGCTAGTCCATTTTCATAAAAAGGACATTGCAATCTTATAGTACCTTCCCTGGGAGACTAAGGACCCAGTTCGGTCAAAGCATCCTGCCGTTTTTCAAAAAACCTTTGTGATGTACCTGTTTTTGATCAGTCTGTGCCAGAGAATTTGTTTATTGTTAGTGCCATTTAGCCTCTGAAATATGTATTTGGGTCAGTAATATCAATGATGTAAAATCACTGAAGCCACTGATAAACAAATGCTGAAGCAACATCCTTCTCCTTCGTAAGACTTAATTTTTCTTGTCACGTCGACTAATATCTTAAAGAGATTGGATAAAAGGTTCTCAGTAAACATGGTTGGATTAGAGTGAGTCCACCCTCAAGTGAAGTATTTTGTATCAATGTCTTTTGAGATTTTTACAGCAACAAGTTTCTGGAAGGGCGAACGTCTAGATTCTAAAAGGGCTCCTATATAGTGAGAGATTGTCTGTAAAGAACACGAAATTTGTCCTCTGAGCAGTTCAGACGATTGATGATTAAACTTCGAAGCCTATATTGTATAGTGCCTGCCTTTCTCCCCTCGGATATGTAAATTATACACCCTATTGTACAATACTCCTCACTCCCTTCTTTTTATGAACATTTGTGTTTATTTTTTATAAACCATTTGCAAATCTTTTATGAACATTAGGATAGTGTTATGTCGATATCAAATATAGTCATTGGATAGAGATTGGGCGAGGACAATTCGATTAGAACCATAAGCAACTCTTTTATGAGCATCGGATTAGTTTTAAGGAAGAGAGTGTATGCTAGCCTTGTACCTAAGGGTGTATGATATAATAATTGTTCCCACACCACATCGTCCTTAATATGCATATTCTAGCTAGGAGGGAAAAGAAAAAAAATGATAAAATAAAATGTTTAGATATCCCTGCCCCTATTGGGATTCTGATGTGAAGAGGGAAGTGGAAGGTCCCCTGGTACACCCTTCCAAACCACCTAGCTTCCTTGTTGGTTGCCCATTAGTCAAAGTCGAAACAAGTTGAGGAAGGACAACTCTGGATATACTTTCGTTTGTTTAACCTTAAACCATTGATGCTTCTAACCGTTTTCCTGGGAGCTTCATCTAACTCTTTAACAGGGCTGCTATGTCCCTCGTTTAAAAAGGTGTACTTGAGGCGTGGTGAGGCGAGAGGCCTATACCTGAGCGCCTCATACAAGGTGAGGCAACACTCATCCCAAAAGCCCACAAAAGGCGCACCTTTTTGGTGCCTTCTGTAGGCCTTTGGATCCCGGTCAAAGAAAATATGAAAAAAGGTTCTTTTTATTGTGTTTCCTTCTAATTCGACCCTGCAACCCTAAAATGCCTCTAGAAAACACTCACAACTTTGACTTTTCTCCATATGGGAATACTTTCATGTAAAGAAAAAATATATATGAAGTGCTCCTCGTGTACCAAATGTGTACACCTTTTACCTCGAAGCCCGCATCTAGGCGTTAGGACCTTTTTGCCCCTTGGGCTTTTTACTCTAAGCTTCTAAGTATATGGCTTAAAAACGACAAGCTCGTATTGTCCCGAGACCCGGTCAAAATGAGGGTCAGGTCTAGAGGGTTCCATGTAGGGGACCCATGAACCTCGACCCTACCTGGCCACCCAGACCCTCAAATGATAATTTCAGTCAATAATTTATTAATTTTCTGCATAAATTTGAATGGGAGTTTCAAATCCACTCCATCCAAGTGTCCTACTGAATGAAAAGCCAAATGAACAGAAAACTAATCCAATTCTCATTGTTGAAGCATGATCTAGATTTTGAATGATCGTTGCATCTACTTCTGCTTCTAATTGTTTGGGCCCCCTTTGCTGTTTGAATCGCAGGAATGGGACTGCAGATGGGCTTACTTTTGCTTTTCGCTTTACAGATAGCACAGTCTCCATTCCTAATCAAGGTATGTCTAAAGCTAACTCTCTCGGTTCCATCTACATGGTTAAAACTCAAAATGATTCCTAAAAGAGGTGTATCGGAATAAAAGAAATCAGTGTTAGAGTTCCTTGTGGGTCATAAAAATTAATTGAAGGGTTAGAACAAGAACAAAGGCAACTTGAGGAAGATGTTCACCCGGTCATCAAATGTGCTCAAGTAAAGACAAACTTTTAGTTATTCTACTGGTAATAAGGGAATTAAAGACAGTGCTTGTCCAAATAGCTAGAGTACTAATGAATCGGATCAAAGCCAAAACAGCTTTTATAAGTTGACCCCAAAAATATTTTTGTTGAGACATGTCACATAATTGAAGGCCTGATGCATGTTGACAGACATAAGATGTTTAATAATTGTTTTGAGCAACTCTACAGTCATTTTCTGGTGGTTAATTATTTTCGATGCTGTTTCTCTTATTTGATTGTATCATCTATGTGTATCTTGTATGCTTTATATAGAAAGTACCTTTATTACCAGTAGAATACCTAGAAGTTTGTCTTCTTGGCCCGTACTCATACTGTAAACAACCAGTTAGTCATTCTAACACCACCGCTAGCCATCACCGTGTCAGCCACCATACGACCACCCCTCACCACCGTCCAAACCATGAATTAACCACCACCAATTTGAAATCAAAACCCAGACCTAACCACACCCTACATCACCCACCCACTCTAGTCATCAAATATGGACAGTTAGAAGTTGGGCTTAATAGTTATAACCAAGTACTCGCGAGAGACCAGGTCAGAACCATCAGAAACCACTGCAAAACCACCCAAACTCGCCTCCGTTTCACGACCTCCTAACCCAAAAACCCCCGAAATTCGACCACCACCGCCAAATCCCACCACCCCTTTGCCACCGCTGCCGAATCCTGCCCTAGAAACCGCTGCTCGGCCAACCCCTTCAGCCATGTGCCGCTGTCGTCGTTGCTTGATTCTTTAAGGTGTCCTTTTTTTTGGCAACGACTTCTTCTGGGCATTGAGATAATGAGAGAGCTAGCGGAAGAGAATAGGTGAGTAATGTAGTTATGTGGGTGTAAACTAATGAACGTTAAACTGGTTTTCTTATTTGTTAAACTAATAAAAAGGTGGATGAAGGCCAATTAACTAACGTAAACATGATAGTTCTCTAGATGGTGTGTGTATGAAGGGTTTGGTTATGACAAAGGGAGTACAAGAAGAAAGATGAAGGAAATCAATTGAGTGAGGTGGTTTTGATTTAGTGGCATTTGAGAAAGATTTGAGTGTCCATTGAAGAGGGAAGAAGATGATAGAGATTAGGAAGAAGATAGAAAGAAGGAAGAAGATGATTTGATCTTCTGAGGGGTAAAATTGTCATTCCCCCACATTTTGATTTCTTTGGTGAAGGTTTTCACCAGACATTGCCAGAATGGGATCTCAAAATCTTTAGCCACGATATATATGCTTTGCTTGGGAGGGTTTTTTATTTATTTTTTATTTTTATTTTATTTTTTTGTGTGTGTGTGTGTGTGTGTTAAGGAGGGTGCTTACTCCTCCTTACCCATGCTTGAGAAGAGAGTCAAATGGGGTAAAGGGGAGTAAGGTGGAGTGAGATTTACCCTCCTAACTCTTTGTAACTCTTATTTTTCTAATACTTCAATTTGGGGTGTAGGGAAGAGTCTAATGACATTATAACATACATAATACATAAATTGACAATTTTACCCTTCCATTTCTCCATCCTATGTTGCGAGATCTTTCTCTCTCACACATACATCTCTCTCTCTCTCTCTCTCTCTCTCTTTCCCTCCCTCTCTCTCTCTCTCACACACACACACACACACACAAAATCATGCATCCGCACGCACACACACATCTCTCTCTCTCTCTCTCTCTCTCACACACACACACACACAAACACACACACACACATACACTCACACACACACACACACACACCGGGGGGGGGGGAGGGGGAAGAGAAAAGAGGGGTCGGGGGTTGAGAGAGAGAGGATGGGAAACACACACAGAGAGAGAGAGAGGAGGTTAGAGAGTATAGAGAGAAAAGTGGGGGAGAGGGGGGGGGGGGGTAGAGGGAGAGTAGAGAGAGCGGGGGATTAGACAGAGAATGGGTATATAGCTAATGTATGACTGTCATTGTATTGCATAAAATATGAAAGAGCAAATATGTCAATTAAAAACTTATTCTTCTAAACTCTCTTAATTGGTTTCCCAAGCAGGGGTAAATAGTTTACCCTTGCAAACACTCCCATACCCTCACCCTCCTTTACTCTTATGAACTCCTACCCTCGTTTTTAACTCCCCTCCCAAGCGGACCCTTAAGGTACCCCAAAACCAGTTTTCAAAATGGTCTAGAAAATTAGTCATCGTGAAAGTTAGGCTACCTCAGTGTAATTTTTTGCTCTTAGGACAATAGAATGCTAATTGCTTAAAGTATCTTCTTGTAATTGTCTTTGAAGGGCCCATGTTTGTGTGCATCGTTTTGTAAAAATACACAAGTGATCTGAATCCAATACCCCCGAAGGTGATGAATGGGTGCGACAAACATCTAGTTATCAAATTTACCTTCAAACCATAAGCTCTATTTTGTTTTATTCTTTGTAATCAGAGTTTTTGGGTTAGTTGCTGTGAACTAGAGTTTTGCTCATTTTTGTCACCTTTTTCAGGAGTCCAAGGTTGGAATAAGAAGAGCCAAGGTGCATCACAGGAAGGATATGGTTCTGCAGCTGTCTTACCTGAGGAAGGCATTTATCTTGCTGCAGCTGTTTATCGTCCAGTTCTTCAGGTTTGTGGCTATTTCTTTATTTTTCTTTATTTTATTTTTCTATGAATGAATTCTTTCATCTATGCTGCCTCTCACGCTTGTCTGATGTTCTTTGCAGTTCACTGATAAGATTGCTACAATGTTGCCTAGAAAGTATTCCCAGCAAGGGTATGCCTAGCACTAGCTTTGATATCCCCCTTTTTTGTATGAGTGTCAAAAACTACAAACGTTACTGCTTTTCCACATACATTGTCCAAGGAGAAAAATTCTGAAATTTTCAAAGCCTCGCCTTTGTTCTTATTTAGTTGAAGCCAAATGGGAAATAGCATGAGTTCCTTTTGAGGCATACTTCAGATTGTCAAGTTGTCTAATAGAGTAACACTCTTTGTTCAAGGTTGCTTGTAATCTGTGAATTGACTGCAGTACTGTCAGTTCTTTGTAATCATTTTATTTTATTATTTGTTTGTCCCCTTAACCTGGCTTTCTCATTTTCCTGATTGGTTCTTTGTATTGGTTAATTTGATTTGTAGTATTCTATGCTATATTTGGTGGGGCCTTTTCTTACACGATTTTCCTTTCCTTGCAGGAATGATGGATTGCTATCTTTTGTGGAGAATTTTGTGAAGGACCACTTCTTACCTACAATGTTTGTGGATTACAGAAAAAGCGTCCAGCAGGCTATATCAAGCAAGTTCTATGACCTATTAACTCTGAACTAATTTGGAGTCTTCTAATTATACAAACTTGGTGCATAATAGTTTTGTTGATACTTAGATGTTAAATGCGATTGTTCTAGATAATTCTGAGCGACCTTAAATATCTATTCTTCTGATGAATTTTTAGTATTCAAGATTTAGAGCTTGTTAATGAACGCTCATTGATGCTCCAGAGGATTAGGAACATAGTGCCTTGATCTCGTGAGACTTAAAGAGAAGACCTTTAGTAGGTGAAATAATGAACAGTTGCCATGCTTATTTAAGCTGTTAGCGTCTGTTGCTAGTCGTCACCATCTAGAACTATTGTTCATACTTCACTTTGTGCTTCCACGCTACAAGCAAACAATTGGGGGGGGGGGGTGTAATTTGGGGGAAAGCTGACAAATCAATTTTTGAAATATAAAGATGGCTGTGACAAATGCCAGATTGCCATCTCAGTGTAATGTTTCAGTGAGCTCCTACAAGATCTTGAGGCTGTAGATAATACTTCATTTAGTGTTAGATTTGTCTTCACTACCTCCTAATTCTCATTACAGAAGTCTTTGTTACTTTGTGCTGCTGCAGGTCCCGCTGCATTTCGACCCCGGGCACGTGCCGGTTCCTCCTATACTCCATCAGTTGAGAAGGGTCGTCCTGTCCTACAAGGACTCCTTGCCATAGATCTTTTAACAAAGGAGGTAAAATTCTTTCCATTTAACCCTAGTACTTGAGCATTGAAGCCTTGGGTCCAACACTTGAATCGGAGACCTGCATTAGAGGTCCATAGTTCAAACCTCTACTGTGTGTGCATCACTTATGGTGTACTTATATTGATAGAAAAAAGAATTCAAGTTTTTTTTCCCCATCATTTTGCTTTGTTTTTGTGCTTACCTAGCTCCGGGTGCTTCTTTGAAATAGCTGAGTGATTTGACTTATCATTTATTTTTTGTCCTTTTCTTTCTAGTTATAGATTGCCTCAGATTTAGACAGACTTGTTGTCAGTGAAGCCTCAATGAATCAGGCTTTGGTCTCCTGCCAAGCTGGTTATATTTGTGGTGACGTTGAAAGTAATTTTGGTCTACACACTTACAAAACTTGTCTATATGTTCAAATAATCAATTCAGGGTGTACACATATAGAGACATGCAAGTACATGTGATTTATTTATTTATTTTTCTCCCCTTTATTTATATTTTTTAGATGAGATCCATTTTTTTTTTGTTTGATAGGAAAAAATAGATTTATTAATAATTAGGAAGAAAAGATCAGGTGCTTAGGAAGCATTCTACAAAGTTATGTACAACCAAAATATAGACCATCCACAAAATCTACTACATCAAAAGAGATCAAAAGAGGAAGAGCTAAACTTCCTATTAACCCAAAAGAGGAGAGACTTGATAAAATTGGGCAAAGCTTTTGGTTGTCTTGGTGTTAGTTGGGTTGTATCCTATTCAATTAGGATTCATCTCCTATCTTCGGAGGGTTTCTTTGGTAGGAAACCAAAGGAGAAGAAGGCTTTGGTTATACCAAATGTGATTTTTTGGATGATCAAGAGAGAAATGAATCGAACGATTTTCGAGGGGGTTGAAATCCCTCTTTAGAGATTGAAAGATAATTTTGTCATGTCTCTCTATTTTGGGTGAATGGGAAGTTTAGCTCTTCCTCTTTTGACGTGGTAGATTTTGTGGATAGTTTGTTTTTTTGTTGTGCATAACTTTGTAGGATGCTAGTTAAGCATCTTATCTTTCTATCCTATTCTTAATATATTTATATCTTTTCTTGTAAAAAAAAAAGATAAAATTGTCTTTCATGCGCTAAAGAAGAGTTTCAACTCCCTCAAAACCTTTTGGTTCCTTTCTCTCCAATACTACACAAAGTAACATGTGGTATAACCATGGCGTTCTTCTTTGGTTCCTACCAAAGACACCCTCCCAAGCTAGAAGATGACTTTTAACTGAATAGGAAATGACCCAAGCAACACCTAGCACTCAAAGGCTAAATCCCAAAGAGACCTAACAAAGAAACAATGTAGTTGTAAATGATCCAGCGATTCAAGCTCCCTTCGCACATAAAACACCTATTAACCAAAATTCTCCCCCTTTTCCATAAATGATCACAAGTGAGGATGCTTCCATGCGTCGCTTGCCAAACAAAGAAAGCAACCTTTAGAGGTGCCAAAGCCTTCTTCATATTGGTGGAAGGGAAAGCAACGGTCTCCGAGAGATACAAAGAAGATTGCGAAATATGAAGTTCGAAATTATAAAAAGATCCCTTTCTAGTCGAATCCCATCTTACCAAGTCTTGTGAAGGGACTCCTAAAGAGGCCTCAATAAGGATGTTGAAGAAAGTAACCAAAGATACTTCATCAGCAAAACCATATCGAATAAAAATAGGAGACCAAACGTTCGAGCTTGAAAGTTGCTCCCTATAGTCGGCAATGCAGGCATTACTATTCTCTCCAAGGACATAAATAGTAGGGAAGAGATCTTTCAACGAAGCCTTATATTGCACCAACGATCAGGCCAAAATGAAATGGTAGAACCATCACCCACAACAAAAGAAATATGAGGGGAGATATGGCTCTTTTGGGTAAGCTGCTTTGGAGATTTATGATTGAAAAGATGAGCTCCATGCTAAGCCTTACATACATACTTGAAGTAAACAAATTGACCTGAAAGTACAATTTTTTAAAGCACTCATGTGGTGAAAAGCCTCAGTATGTTCTTAGGTGCTTTCTCTGCAGGACTTCAAAGGATTGTTTGATAATTTGGCCGGAGTTGTTGAGGGTGAGCTGGTAATGCGAAAGATATGCTCTTGAAAAGAAAGATCAAAAAAGTAACAAAACAAAATGAGTGGTTGCAATGTGAGAATTGATGCCACCTTAGAAATTTCTGTGCACATGGAAGGTATATGGGGATTTTTAAGGGAAAGAATTTCATCAATCAGGATTACAGTTTTCGAAGCATTGGTGCCCAGTGCTTTGTGGCTACTTACAGTTCAATTTTCTTCATTTGGTAGATAATGTCATGACGACACATTAGCTTATGGACAAATATTTTTTTTTTCCCCTGCTGTGTTCATGTGCACGTGAGTTTTGCTCTTAGGCAACAACCCTGCGTTCTCATTTTTAGCGATTTTCTTTATGGTGCTTAGCATAGGCCCTCTCCCTTTACCAAATAGCTGACATAGATAGCTAACCAGATAGTAAGGCAATCCTTGATATTTTGACTAGACCAATCAGTCCATTGCATACCTTTTCAAAAGTTCAATCAGACTGGACTGACTGCAGGTTCACTGTTGGACTAATTCGCTTGCTAGTCCTGTTTGGTCCTACTGGCTGGCAGAACAATAGTAATTTTTCAAACTTCTTTTTTATCAGGTACTCTGTTGGGCTCATTCAATGCCCAAGTTTTCAGCCGAGCTTGTGAAATATGTGCAGACGTTCCTCGAGCGAGCATATGAAAGATGCCGTACATCATACATGGAGGTCTGAATTCTCTCTTGCCTTTGTGTTTTCTTTATATTCTTCTGGTTTCTTATGCTGTGGTTCTTTTGATATATTGTTGATAGATCATGAAAGAAAGAAGTGTGAAGGGAAATTGTCAAATGGACATACTTTATTATAGTCATGTTAACGAATTTACATTCCCTCGTGAATGTATGCTAGAATTACATCAAGGTGGGTAAGGTTGGTGCCATCCCCTAATCAAGCTAAGTTCGGTGACTCCATTAGTCCTTGTGACATGTAACTTGTGGGGGGGTTAGTTGGTGTAATCACCTGATGTATTGCACAAATGGGATTATTGACTTTACCAGGGTTGGCAACTACATCTTGAAGTTAATCACTTCTCGGAATTTGTTTGTATTTTTGGTTGTGAATACTTCCCTGTAGCCAGACTTTGTTGAAATGAACCATTATAGATCATGCTCCATCCTCTGAGTAAAGTAGATGGCTGTGCTTAGTGCTCCCCCTTAGGTTGCATTTTCCGTATATAAGTGTTACCGCGATTAGCCAAATAGGCACTTAGGTTCATAGTATAAGGTCTACTAAGTAGCATAAATATGTGTATACTGCCTGCTTGTTGCTGAGCAAATGACCAGCAAAAAGACAGTGCTGCTTATCGTCAGACTTTCTGTAATAGCTGTAAACTCCAGAAAGGTTGTATTTATCGTTATTGCATCACACTGCAATCGCAACTCAGCATGCTAGAGGGTTATTGGTAAAGTGTTGGCTTAACAATGATACTATAACATAATACATTATAGTCAAACATGGAATATATATGAATAACTAAATAGATAAATGAATATGTTTGGGGGTTTTGAATGGGCAAATTACAAATGGGAATATTATAATGAATAGCTGAATTATGCTAGTTGAGAATTCATTCGTTTAATCCTATTATTATATATATCTTTTACCTATCAAAAAAATATATATTACATATGTGATGGATACATAGAGATTGATACAAAAGGTGGGTAGATGCCTTTAAACAGGTGCATGTGAGTGCCTTAAATGATTGTTGTCATTTTGAAAAACCCCAATATGGTGATGTATAGCTAATCTTCATGTCAGCCTTGATTGATTTCTTGATAGTGACAATATAGAACTTCTCTCAACTGGTCTCCTTTGTGACAATTTATGCATTTTGTGTTACTCGATTATTTGATGTGTTCACTCCTTTTCCATATCTTTTAAAAGGTTTTAATTCATTAAAAAGAACCATGAAGAAAGAAAATTTCCACAAATATTTCTGTAGGTATTTTGAAATCAATCTTTTGTAAGGTTAAACTGCCCACATTTGGATCTGCACATGTCCTTTTGAGGCGGGAATACATTTGCTGCAAAAAATGACTTGAAGGTACCCCTCATTATGTGGAAACTATTTTTAGAACCCCATGTTTCTAAAATATATTTTAAAGTACCTTATATTTAAGTTAACAATTATTAGGTGCCAAATTTGGTGATTTGAACATATTTTTGTTGAGGTTTTGGACTTTTGGGGTAAATTGCTTGAAATTGTTTATTGTAGACTAATGTCAACCCTCAAAAAGTGTTGGCCATTTAAGTAATCCACGTAACCTCACCAGAAACAAACTTAAATCACCCAATTTGTAACCTAAAAATTGTTAACTTCAATTATAGGGTACCTTAAAATGTGTGCTAGTAACATGGGGGCCTAAAAATATTTTCCACAAAATGAAGTGTACCTTCCAGTCTTTTTTTTGCATTTGCTGGTGGTTGTTTGTCAATGTGATCTCCATATAGAAGGGAGAAATATGACGTTGAATCGTGGATGCTTAAGTGTTGCTTTAATTTCTATCTTTGATAGGATGTGCACCTGGGAAATTGATTGCTAGCTATTTGTTACAATTGCTATTGTTCTACACCAAAGAGGAAGTAACAAAGTTGGTTACCATATCTTCCAGGCTCCTCACTAAAGTTTAAATCTAGGTGGAAGCAAAAAAATTTCCGACTTGTGGAAGGTATGGGGTTGATCAATATATATTGCATGCACCCGGAGCACGTGCTCCATATATTTACAAGTGAACAATCATTGTAAATAGGAGTGAACAATTTAATATCCCATAGTGAACAATCTAATATATGTGGGTGAACAATCATACTATTTAGAGCACATGCTCCGGGTGCACCTAATAAATTGCAGGGGTTGATGGGTCATGCTTATCTTGGGAAGTTTGCCGTAGTGAACAATCTAATATATGTGGGTGAACAATCATACTATTTAGAGCACATGCTCCGGGTGCACCTAATAAATTGCAGGGGTTGATGGGTCATGCTTATCTTGGGAAGTTTGGTACTTGCCCCTTGCCTCGGGTCCGCAGAGCTCACTAATGGTTATTTCCGAGTTAGAGGCCCTATATGTGGGCATGTGCTTACCCCTCATATTAACAAAGGTAGCTAGTGTTGTCTGGTGTGTGCAATCAGAATTCTAAACACCCCCCCCCCCCCTCCCCTAGTTAATAGATTATTAATTGAAAGGCCTCCATAGAATGTCAATCTGCTGCCAGCTGTCCTTTGAAACTGGAGCAAGAAGCAGTTGAGCTAATTCATGTGGACATGACGTTTAAGTCTATTAAAATTTCATGGGCATGTCTAGGGGTAACTAATGAGGAAGCTATTGTGTGAAGCATGAATAGCCACAGAAGTGACGGAATTACTTTTGTCCAATACACGATCAATTCCAATTTTCAAGGGTTGTGAGATTCTAGGCCTTGTTTGTATACCAAAATGAATACACTCCAAAATGAATACTCCAAAATCTTACCAAGGCGAGGTATGGAGGGGTCAGATGTAACAGCCTTACCCCTAAATTTTGCAATTTAGAGAGACTGGTTCCAATTGACCCATGATTTTAAAAAATGTTTGCTACTTGCTACTCCATGAAAAAGAAGCAGATGAGGTTTAATGATGCATTTTTCTTTAGTCTATCTCAATCTAAGTTGAAAAAAATTAACTTTTTTCAACTATTGGGAAGCAAATAAATGATGAGTGGAAAAGGAAGCAAAGAAGTACCTCATCATCAATTCTTCCTGATTTCTCTCAAGAAAAAGAGAATTTTCTTACTGATTATGAAGTTTCATTCTTTTGCTGCTACTTTGGGTCTATGACCGTGGAGTATGCCACATTGCTGCGTGGTATGACTAATAGAATCTTTCTTGTTACACAGTCGAGGGCCAGAGCCCAGAGGCTGCTTTTTGTGTCCAGTCAAGAATCTTTCCCCCTTTTTTTTTTTAATGTGTCCTAGTATTTGTTAAATTTGTCATTGCTTTTTCAGGCTGTTCTTGAGAAACAAAGTTACATGCTGATCGGGAGGCATGACATTGATAATTTGATGCGACTCGATCCTGCTAATTCATGTTTGTATAGCAATGTCAAGGACAATGCTTCTGATGCATATGGCATTGAGGTTGAGAATCAAATGAGTGACCTGCTGCTTAGTTTGAGGCCAATTAAGCAGGTATATTGGATCTGTGAGTTAGAATATTATTTTTGATTTTGTTATTAGAGTCTGTTTTAGTTAATTCTTACTCCTTGTTTTCGTCATTTTAATCAAAAGTACTGTACTTTTTTATTCTGACAGATATGCTAACCTCCTGTGCTCAATGCTACTTGTTTTTTCTTTAATATAGGAAAATCTAATTCGTGATGATAACAAACTTATACTTTTGGCATCATTGAGTGATTCACTTGAGTATCTTGCAGATTCTATTGAAAGGTATTGCTCTGTTTCTTCTTTCTGTGGCATGGATTGCTGTTATAATTTTGATTCCTTTTCCAAAGTAGGGCCATTTTTGTTTAAGAGATCAAACTTGTTTGTGAAGTGATTTTATGCAATGGGTTCATCTATATCTTGTGTGGGTGTCAATAAATGATATAATGCCCCTCAGAATCTTTTCTCGCGCTGATGCACAATATGATGAGTTTTTGGAATCTTTTTGCATACTTGTTAAAGTTACTGTTCTACCATGTGATTGACTACCTTCGTTTTAGTTGCCATTATGCTAGATTACTGTTCATGGAAAGTGTTGAGTACAGTAATTGTTCTAGCTGTTCAAGATATTTTTGGTAGGAAAGAAAGAGAGAATCTCATGCATTGTGCATTGTTAAATGACGTACAGGTTGGGGAAAACATTCTCCATTGCATGTAATGAAGTGGAAGAGAAGAGCAGCAAACAGAAAACACCACGCCGAAATGAAGTTAGTAATACATCTTCAAAGGATCTAGCATCTTTTGCTGATGATTACCGCAAGCTGGCTATTGATTGCCTTAAGGTCTTGCGTATAGAAATGCAACTGGAGACGGTCTTCCACATGCAGGTGGGTAGTCACTAGTTTAACTTTTCTGCATAACTTGGTGATTGGTATAGACTGAATATACTCGGACCTTTCCGTTAACTCTACTCTGAGCAGGAAATGACGAGTAAAGAATATTTAGATGACCAAGATGCAGAAGAACCAGATGATTTTATTATTTCCCTCGCTGCACAGGTATGTTTCCTTGTGTATGTACTAGCGAGTATGTTATGATTATCAGCATGTTCTGATAAGATTGCTCTCAAGAGTCCTCTGGAGCATGATTTTGCTTGGTCAAAAAGTTTGGCAGAGGGGTTTCTTGAGATTCACATTTGTGTGGGCATTGAGAAAATGGTTCCTAAGTTGTCCATAATTTGACTAAACGATACTCAAATTAGATTAGATTGTTTTAAGTTTTAATCTGATCAGTGCATTTTCAAAGTGATGCAATGATGAGGGCTGCTGGGGGTTGGAAAGTATTGTCAGCATTGGGTTAACTGGAATTATGTACTTAATAGTTGGTCCTTTCCGTTCTGAATTTGGCTTTCTATAATCTCGGCTAAATATTCTGGTATTTCTTTGTTGAATGCATGACAGATCACACGAAGGGATGAAGCAATTGCTCCTTTTGTTTCTGGGATAAGGCAGAATTACATATTTGGTGGAATATGTGGTGTTGCAGCGAATGCTTCAATCAAGGTTTGTACACTCTCCCCCTATCCCTCGTTCTACATTTACAGAATTAGCTTTCAAGAACCTGGCATGCATTTGTTTTCTTATAATTGAGGAGCTTTTGTTATTCCAGGCTTTGGCTGATATACGATCAATAAACCTTTTCGGAGTCCAACAGATATGCCGTAATTCTATTGCCTTGGAACAGGTGGGTACTGCTGGTGCTGGCTTTAGCAATTTTGATCTTACATATAATTAGCTTGATAAAATTACATCACCTTGTCTCTTCTTCTTCTTCTTCTTCTTCTTCTTCTTCCTTTTCCTTGCTTTTGTTAGATTCATTTTTCATCTGCCTCTGTACGTCCAGACTTCCCTCCGAATTTAATCCTCATCTGCCTCTGTACATTCGACCTGCTTCAGCAATGGCCACTAAAGAAGATTGTTTTCAAACACTTGATTTTATATTTCTATTATACTCAATTGGAGGATCATAATGCTTGGTTTCGTGACAGGCACTAGCAGCCATACCTTCAATAGACAATGAAGCCATTCAGCTGAGATTAGATCGCGTGCGGACTTACTATGAGCTTCTAAACATGCCATTTGAGGTGATTATCTTTGGTAATACCCAATAGTATTGTGTTGCAGTGCTTTTTTTTCATTGCTGATCGTTTTCTGGCTCTATGCAGGCATTACTCGCTTTTATAACTGAGCATGAGGACTTGTTTACTCCCGAAGAGTAAGTTGACCTGAGTTTATTATGTCACTCCTACAAATCGAAACATATCCAATGCAGCTAACCAAAATAATTGTTTGACAGATACGGTAATCTCTTGAAAGTTGAAGTCCCTGGAAGGGAGATACCTCCTGACGCTCAGGACAGAGTATCGGAAATTTTGATTTAGAGCTTGTATATTTTCACAATGGAAAGGTTTGTTAGCTGCAACTATGATGACAAAGTACCGGTACTTTGTGCACATGTAATGCATCCCTTTTTGAAGGCACTGTTAAGGTGAAGTCCAGTGTGAAGGCTGCTCGAAATTATCACTACAATGTAGATATGTTCGGCTAAGGCCTGCTGCCTTTTTTGTTCATAGGAGCATATTTTCGGTAGCACCCTAGTTGGTATTTATGAATTTTCTTTGCTCCATGTTCATCTTTTTTGAGTGAATTACAAGAACTTTCCCGGGCTAGGCATTGATTTGATTATCCACTGAGTTTTGTAATCCCTAGAATGTATCGTATAGACAGATCCAGTGTGCTATGTAATTAGTACTTGTTCAAACCGAGCTTTTAATCATTTGATGGTTTGATTTGTAGTTATTCATTGTTGAGGATTGGTTTGATTCGTTTTATTACACACAAACTTTGGCTTTATGAATGAAGAATTTAGCTGGTGTCACCCCTGTTGATCCTTCGTTTATCTTTGTTCTGATCTTTTGCAAACGCTATTCGTTCTGATATTTTGCAAGTTCAGTCAAGTAGCCCAACGTACTTGAAATGGTTGTACGTTGCTTTAATTTCTCATTTTCTGTGCCAGAGCTCGTATGACCATGATTATTGGGCTGCGTAGAACTAGAAGTGCAGGACTCTGAAAGCTCTCAAGAGGCTACAAGACCGAATACCGAAATCATTGGGCTCAGCAGATGGATTCTGTCCAAAATAAATTAGGTTTTGTTGAGGTATAATCAGTTTTGGCCTTTTGGGCAGGCTGGTACAGGTTATGTTTGAGTCATTGTTTCTGCTGAGTGGATGGTGGGCTTACATAGTCTTTGGCTCATCACAGGATAATTACCCTTGTTTTCTATTCTATTCAGTTTACCTAATTTATCTAATTTTTACTTATTTTTACTTAAAAATACCTAATCCTACATACTTTTAAAAGAATTTATTACCTACTATATTCAACCAAGTTGGAAAGAATCTATCTACCCAAAATGTACTCAACTTATATACTATTGGAAAGAACGGAGCCTCAAGGTAGTTGGTTGGCTTACGTAGCTATGTTATGTCTCTGTGGTTGTATAGGATACATCAATGTATGTCTTTTATCAATGTTCAACTCTGAGGAGAAGCAGTTTTCAAGTGAGAATTGTGAGCAGTAGCGAATGAATGAATGGACATGACTTAGCCACGGTCCACGAGCCCCTTGATTGTTTTGCAAAAAATTACTTAAGGGTACCCTAACTTTTGGTGAAATGTTTTTCTGGTACTCCAACTTTTAAAAACTAATTTTGGGGTACCCTAACTTTTAGAATTATAAATAATTAGGTGAATTTTCGGTCAATTATTTGAATTCAACGGTGAGTTTTAGGCGGGAAATTGATTAAGTATTTTTGTGGATGAAAATGCCCTTTGTTTTCGTGGATGAAAATGATTTGAATCAATCGGAGTTTCACCGGAAATTCACCTAGTAATTTATAATCCTAAAAGTTAGGGTACCCCAAAATTAGTTTTGAAAAGTTAGGGTACCAAAAAATTGTTTCTTCAAAAGTTAGGGTACCTCTAAGTAATTTTATCATTGTTTTGTGTATCAGGAATTTAGGAATTGTTCGGAGCTTTTTGTGTATAATGAATTTTTCGGAGCTATCTTTGTTTTTGTTATTTTGTTATTTTTTATATCTTTTATCTTCCAGTTCAAATCCCTCTTGGTGGTCTACAGATTGAAGTCTCATATCAGATCAAAAATCCATCTAGTTGTATCATGGGTTACCTCTCTTTGAATTTGCTCGTGGCTACCAAGATCGAGAATCTTGCAAGCCTTCTTCCTAAATTTGCTCATCAACTTTCCATGATGGGTCATCCTGTTTCTGGGACTGATGATGGGCAGGTTACATCACTACATCAGAGAACTGCAGATGTTAAAAAAGACCATGGATGTTCTGAACCAGAAAATCGGGTTCTCAAGTCTCCTTTTGTTGTCTGAGATTGGAGCTCCTTGTCTATGGCGGTCAATGCCAGGATTTGGGTCCGATCATTGAAAGTGAAGGCTCCTTGCCTAAAAAGTTGTGTGGGGGTGTTGTCTCACCGTCTTGAAAGTGACCATACATACCCTTTCCATTGAATTTTATCTGTATTTAGATTAGCTTGTGTTGTTCTTTTTTTAGGTTAGGTTGTTTTTTTTTTCCCTTTTTGTTTTCTGTTTCTTGGTTAGTTACTTGATCTTGGAGAGGAGGTTTCTAACCACATATTGATCCCCTTCGTCAATTTACCATGTAGAGAGTGGACCAATCCATTTACCCGAATTTTAAAAAAAAATAGATCTTTTTCTTTTCCTCAATATTTTTTAACATCATTTTGATTTTACTTTTGCCCATTTTACTCTTTTATCTTATTTTTAGTTCTGCTCCTTTTTTCATTAGCGGCGACAAATATGGGTTCATGTCAATTTGAGTTCGGATAATTCAGACAAAAGCCCTGAACCCAAACCCTGTTTGAATTTCAAATTCGTACAATTTGTGATGTCCGAATCCGGACCCAAATTGCCGAATATGCCTAACCCGAATTTATACTAAAATTACACATGATTTCAATATATTGCCCGAATTTTAAATTTGGGTTAGGGTTCGGACATCTTCGAATATTTTTGAACTTGAATTGACACAATTCGGACAACCCGATTTTCTTACTCTATACTCAAACCCGACACGAAAGATTAGTGTGCAAAGAAGTTTGTGCAAAAGAGTTTATGTTGGTAAATTAGTATGTGATTTTTTTATTTATTTATTTATTTATTTTTTTTTTGCAGGTATGTTGGTATGTGATTGACTATAAAATAGTGTGCGGAAAAGATATTGCTATAGACCTATAGTGTGCAAAGTGCAAACCCAGTTTTAAAAATAGGTAATGCCCATGAGCCATGAATATCCAACAAAAATAAGTGTGCAAATGAGTATGTGCTAGTGTACAAAGAAGTGTGTTTTATTGTGCAAAAAGTTCAACACTAGTGTGAAAATGAAAATGAGTCTATACCAATGCACGATAGATTACATAATAGTGTGTAGAAAATAATATTACGATATTGTGCAAAACCTTAGTGTGCAAAGTGCAAACCCACTTTTAGATGTAGGTAATGCCCAAAAGTATTCCACGAAAGACTGGTTTACAAAGGAGTTTGTTTTAGTATGCACAATAGCCTATGCTAGTGAATTGAGATGTATTTTCGTTGTCACAGTCAGTTGAGATGCTCACATAACGTCGGATCCTCACCAACATAATTCAGAGCTTCTGGCTCTCGCTTTAAATTGAGACGGCTTCATAGTTTTTGTTGTTTTGGTCAATTGAGATGCCTGCATAAATTGTATCCTTACCAACATAATTCGGAAATTTTGGCTAATCCCATTAAATTGATACGCCTTCATGGCTTTTTGCAATTATGGTCAATTGACATGCTTGCATCACATCGCATCACTAGTCACTAATTGATACCACCCCTAGCTGTCGGGCTTCGTGCAACTTGCCTCTTCACTGGCACAAGTGATGTAAGCAAACCTGCTATCGAGTGCAAACGACAAGCCAAATTCATCGGCATAGAGTGAAGACCCCCGCCAAACTGTCAGGTATCGTACCTCACGGATGATTGATGATACAACGGGAAGAAGATTGCAATCAAATGTATCAAGATAGTCTAGATTGTGTATATCAAATTGGATATCGAAAACCGGCAGATTAGTCAAAGTTATAATTAGCTAAAGTTTGATTGTCATCTGCAGTTCTTGAAAAGGGTCATGCATTGAGGAAAAACAAAAAAACATTACGTAAGGGGCACACTAAGCCAGATAAAATTATATCCCCTCGCCGAAAAAATACTCGTGAGATCTAAGAATTGGTGAAGCATTTCCCCAAGGTAACGATCGATGACTACTTTGAAGTCCCCGTTTTCAAAGAAAAAGTTGACAACTGGAAGAAGCAAAGTATCTTTTGGGAGTTTCTTTATTAGAAAGGATTACATGCTTCCACATAACCTATATGTGATGCACATTGAGAACAACTTTGTTGAGAACATCATAAACATGGTGATGTAAGTATAAGAGAAAACTAAAGACGACGTAAATGCAAGAGAGGACACATTAGACATATGTGACAAGGAGGAGCTCCATCTACTGTCGGGTCCGAACAGGAAGCCCCTAAAACCAGGAGCCAAGTTTTCTCTCCCACCAAAGAAGAGAGGGGTCGTTTGTGATTGGGCACAACAGCTCAGGTTACCGGATGAGTATGCCTCGAACTTTGCAAATTGTGTTGATGCTAACAAAAAAGTTCTAGAATATTAAGAGTCATGATTGTCATGTGTTCATGCAAATACTACTTCCAGTTGCATTCTGGGGACTTCCTGATGATGTGCGAGAGCCCTTTGTAGAAAACTAGCAAGATCTTCTAGAGAGAGAAGAAGCAATTGTTGATAGAGAAGCAAAAATAATAGGGAATAGTTTTTTTTATATTGATATCAATAGGCAGAAAGGGCTAATATACAAGATGAGTACTGACTTATCTAACTGAATACATGGGTACAAGTAATATCCATTACCTACCAGCTAATATAAACTTAAATATTTGTACAAGTATTTCTACACGCCCCCTCAAGTGGGATTTGGGTAGAGTTAACAAGGCCCAACTTAAAACTAAGAGCATGGTGTTGAGAAGAAGGAAGACTTTTGGTCATCAAATCAACCAGTTGATACCGAGAGGTAACGTGGGAAGTCTGCAGAAAACCATACTGTACTTTGTCACGAACGTAATGACAATCAACATTCAAATGCTTAGTCCGTTCATGGAAAATCGGATTCGCCGCAATGTGTTGAGCAGCTTGGTTGTCACAAAACAAGGAAATAGGAAGGGTGATTGGGATCTGAAGATCACGAAGCAAGCCGACAACCCATTCAAGTTCACTTGTAGTAGCACACATCACCCGATATTCTTATTCAGCAGAGGACTTAGAAACAGTTTTATGTTTCTTGGTTTTCCAATTAACTAAACAGTCGCCCAGAAAAACACAATATCCAGTTAAGGATTTACAACTGAAAGAACATTTTCCCCAATCAGCGTCACAGTATCCTTGTGACTCTAGAGTGGAGGAAGAAGAATAGAAAAGCCCAACATTAATAGAACCTTTCAAATATCATAACAGGTGAAGAGGAGCTTGCATGTGTGGTTGGCGAGGAGTACACATAAATTGGCTAAGTTGTTGAATCGAGTAAGAAATTCCAGGTCTCGTAATGTTGAGATATAAGAGTGTGGACATTTTTTTCTCGTCGTTCAGACTTCTAAACATCCGCGGGACGAAATTTAGGGTTTGTGCTGGGGTTTAACTTTAAAAAGCTCTTTAAGGATCAATTGCACATTTCAAGAATAATATTTGTAAAATCACTTTCCCTTTACTTTATGCATCTAATGAATCATTAAATTAAACCTTTAGGAGTGAACATCCACTTGTTCCAACTCTTCAAGAATTAATTCAATTTGTTCATAAGATGTTAAGCTTGGAAGAAAACAATTTAGGCAAATATTATTTAGAAATAATACCATATCACCTTAAAGTTGCATCGATACATTGTAAAACCATATTAAACACAGTTTAGGCAATCCCGATGTATTGTATTTCGAAAAGGAGTCGCCACCCGACTTTTTTAAAGGAAAAGCCAAGACAAAACCGAAAAGAAAATAAAGAAAGACTCCGCCTACGAAACCGAGAATGGATTCGGGGGTAAGGTTACGAACCTTTTAAGTCCGCCTCTCACAAAAGGAAAGACTCTACTAAAAGTTATAAGTGTGTTTTTAATAAAGTTTGGAAGGAAGATAAATAAGAACTTTATATAATTATTTCATTCAACATGCAAAATGAATTAAGAAAAAGAAGTACAAGTACAACACTTCATTTACATGAAAAGAAATTCTTAAAGCTTACATTGTGCTTTTGGAAGAAGAAGCCTTGCCTAGCCTTTGTAGCAGCTTGAAAACTCCTCTTTGAAGGTGTCTTTTGAACACTCCTTTTGAATGCGCCAAAGTAGTATAAAAAATGGATGGAAAAGAGATAAAAAAATGTGGTAAAAAGATTGCTTCTTGTGAGGTTTTTGGTTGGATTTTAGTGAGGCTTTTTGTGGTGTTTTTTATGGAGTTTAGGTAAGAATAAGGATGGATTAGAATAGTGTTTATGATGAGAGGTTTAAGGTGATGAAGAAATGAAGATGAATAATGGTAAGAAGGTGATGGATTAAGAGAGAATGGTGATAGAAATAAAGATGATAATAGAATGGAAAATGAGAATGAATGACAGGGGGGATGAGATTATATGAAGAATGAGTTGGTGAGTGAGGATTGAGTGAGTTTGGCTTGGAGAGGAGTAGTATCTATAGGTGAAGGAAGGCTTAGGAGATACATGTACATACATTCCTCTTCAATCAAATACAATTCGGAGTCAACTCGGCACAGATTGCAAGGTGGCAAGGGGAGTGTCTTGGGTGGTCGGCAGCATGCAGATGAATGAATCCAAGTGTGGACAACCTTAAAGTTCGATCGGCCTTCACACTGGGGGGAAGATGAATCTCAACTCGTCCATCCATCCTTGGTCAGTAGTGTGTGTAGCTTTGCATCCTTGGTCAGTAGCATGCATCCATCCTTGGTCAGTAGCATGCAGATGAATGAATCTAAGTGTTTTTGAGGTGCTTTTGTGAGGTTTCGAACTTATGACATCTTTGCATGTGTCTAGGTAGCTTTGCATGGCTTGCTTTCTTACTTAAAAAATGTTCATGCAGCTTGCTGACTTCACATGTGATCATGCATGTGTCTTTAGGCGAAAAATGTACATGTAAATGCATGTATTTACGCTTTATTATCCGACCTCTTCTTTTATATTTCTACCTCGTACTATATAAATTATGCTATATATTGATGTACCAATACCCGGTGTCTACAAAGAGGCGACCCACCAAATTGTGATATGGTTCGGGGTTAGGAAGTAATTCCCCAGACTTGGTCAAGGTTACCCCAGCAGACAAAGGGATAGCAGCAGGTTTCGTTGTAGTAAGCCCGGAATTAGTGAGAAGATCCATAATATACTTCCTTTGATTAAGGAAAGTACCTTGCTTTGACCGAGAAACTTCAATACCAAGAAAATATGTCAACAAACCCAAGTCTTTGATGGAGAAATCCTTATGAAGATCATGTTTAAGGGTAACAATGGCCATATCATCAGGACTAGTTATGAGGACATCATCCACATAGACCAAGACAGCCATGAAAGTCTCCGAAGAACCACGAGTAAACAAGGAATAGTCTTGTTTGGATTGAGTAAATCCCTGTTGCAGAAGAAATTGAGAAAACTTCTTATTCCACTATTGAGATTTGAGAGGCTTGTTTCAAGCTATACAAAGATCATTTCAGTCTACATACCTTCCCTTTAGCCTTAGAATATCCTCGTGGTGGCAAGATATAGACTTCTTCATTCAAATATCCATGAAGAAATTAAATGTATTGTTAATGCCAAGTTGGTGAATGTTCCAATCTTTGACAGTAACTAGAGCAATGAGAATGCGCACAATAGGTAACTTGGCAACGGGGGAAAAGGTATATTTATAGTCTTTATCTTTGACTTGGTCAAAGCCACGTACAACGAACCAAGCTTTAAACCTCTCAATGGCGCCATCAAACTTGAACTTGATCTTAATCATCCATTTAGAACTAATAGCCCGTTTTCCAGGAGGAAGCTCGGTAATGTCCCATGTATCATTAACTTCTAAAGCAGCAATCTCTTTTTCCACGGCCTCGACCCAACAAGGATCATTCTTAGCCTGATTGTAAGCAGATGGTTCGGGGATGCTCAGTACATTATGCAAAGAAGTAAGGGAGCTTGAAGGATGTTGGTCAAAATCATGTTGTGCAACAAGGGATAACGACATGTAAGTAAAGTTGTGTCAACAGAACAGACTTAATTCTATAACCAAGATGGAGGTTTAGAAACTCGGGATGATTTTCTAGTGGAAAAGGACTTTGGTGGGTAGGTTTAGAGGAAGGGATTGTAGGAGGGGAAGCAACAGTGGATGAGGAAGGTATATCAGGTTGAGAGGTCATGTCATAGGAAGCGAGAATAGCATGACAAGCTGGTTTGAATGGTATAATGAGTTTAAAGAATGACAGTTTAGCGATCTATTTTAACAAATTAAAGAAGGTTTGGGATGAGTTACATATTGTTGATCCAATTCCTCAGTGTACTTGTGGAGCTATTAGTAAATTTGAGTGTCATTTGATGAAGAGGCTCAGTGACATGGACTCTAGGCGAAAACTTATGTAGTTTATGAAGGGATTGAATTCACGCTACGAGACTGTGAGGCATCAAGTCTTGGCAATGGATCCTTTTCCGACTGTTAACAAGGTAATTTACTTACTCCAATGAATAGAGAAATAGAGGAGAGTATCTGATGGAATGAATATCAAGACTGAGGTTGATGCTTACATTGTACAGAAGAGTAATGCCAGGAACCTTGCTAGTACATCAAGAAATAGGCGAGATTCCAAGAAGAGTAAAAATGATAAGTTCTGTGACCTCTGTAAAATTAGAGATCAAACAAGGGACCAATGCTTCAAAATCTAAGGTCATCCAGACCGATACAATGAGAAGTGAAGAGTCTCAGGTTCGATACTCCTCTCTCGTCGCCTTTGCCAAGAGATTCGCCTCCACCACAACGAGCCTCGAGGTACAATTCCCGGTGAAATATGGTTATCAGAAGATAGTCTCGGCCATCCTTTGGAGGGGTTCCGAGGCCCTCTAAGGAGGCTCGTGAGTATCACCGACCCCAGAGGCCTTAGGACCGTACTTCATACCGGGTCATCCTAAGATGACGTAGATATTTGGTGTCGGGGTTTGGGTGTGATCCTGGGTGATAAAACACTGGAGAATGCAAAGGGAGGTTGCCAGGATGGTCGACCCCGCTACGAAATCTGTAGAGGGCGCTACGCGAGCAAGGAGGAATTGGGAGGTGGCCAGAGCGGCGTGACGCCCACGACGTCCAGGGGTCGCACCCATGACGCTTGAACCTAGAAACGCCGCACCCTCGACGTCATTTGTCGTGCCCGCGAACCCGCGCGATTTTGCAATCGCCCAGTTCGCTCCCCTGAAGCGTCGCGCCCACGACGACCCAATTTTTCGCAGTTTCTTTGGCTTAAACGACTGTGTTTAGTGACTTAATTGCCTTGTATAAATATGATTTTCCTCTTATTTCGCAACAGACTTTGATGATTAACGTTGATGAAGAGCTAGGGTTGCTCCCTAATCTTTTCCTCAAATCTTGTTTTACTTTATCCATTGTTAATGGTGGTGTTAGCAAGTCATTCCTTTATTGATTATTGGTAGATCATCATTTTTGGTAGATCATCCTTTATCTAATCACGGTGGGGTGCTAGGTTTTGGTGGTGGATCATCCTTTATCCAAAATCATATCCAAGTGTCTTTGGGTGTTCAAGCTTGATGTTAGTTGATCAATTTTGGGTTGTTATTCATTATTATTGCCATTTCAGTCAAGGATTCAAGAAATTACATCATCTATCAACTCCATATTCATTGTTAAGCAAGAAGGTTCTTCAATCTCTTCAATCTATTGCATATTCAACTCAAGTTATTGATTTTCCTCCATGCCCATATGCTCCATTTGGTATCAGAGCAAAGGAGAGAGTTATAACTTGAGTTTTGATTTCAAATTACAAGTTAGGGTTTCCACCCTTTGTTGATTTTGTTGATATTGGTTGCAATATTGGGTATCCCCGTCCCTGTGCCCTCTAAGTGTATTGGAGAAGAATTCTACTGTCATTCTGATTATTGTTCTTGTTGTTTATCAGAGTTTGTGGTGGAATTTGGAGATATTGATATGGAGGTTGTGTAGCTTTGTGCGGTTGGTGTTGTTGGATATTAGCCATATAAGAACTCAAGCCTTCAAACACTAGCTAGCTATATATAAAAAAAAACAAATTCCACAAAAAATTCCCCATACACAATCCGTCCTTACCCCTCAATTGATATGGAAAATAAAAGTAGTTCCAATCGAGAGGAGACAAGCCGACGTCAAAATCATCATGATGGAGCTATGGAGAATCGAGTTTCCTCCCTCGAAAGGACTCTCGAAGCCCTCGTGACTCAGGTGAACAACATTGCCCAAAACCTCCAAGATCATCCCCGTGACGAGAGAAGGAGGCCCACTCGTAGCCCTATCCGTCCTCCTCTCACTTTTGAGTCGAGTGACGATGATAGAGACCCCCTTCGACGCCGCCGTCGTCGTCAGGAAATGGATGAGAGGCCCTCTCGAGATGAATTCCATGACATTAATATCGACATTTCGGAATTCAATGGTTCCAACGGCCACGATGATTATCTTGAATGGGTTTAAATCATGGAGAGGATTATTGAAACCAATGAGTATAGTGACGAAAAGGCCTTCAATATTGCTAGTTTAAACTCACCAAAGTTGCATCCCTTTGGTTTGAGAATGTCAAGGCATGACAGGGCCGCAAGCGCACGGTGTACGGAGTAGCACGTCAAGGTCGATTCCACAGGGACTCAATTAGCAACGCAGTAAACTAGTTCTCTATGTGATTGCTAAGCCAACATGGTTTAATTCTTGGAAGGGTCTTAGAAACTAATTAAACTAATAAAGCAGGGAAATCAATCAAAGATTCAATCAAGGGAGAAAGGTTTCTAGGGAATTTCTTTCCTAACAATGAGTTTGATTATTAAAACCTAGCTTGCACAATCATACATTCAAGAATGAATCAAGAACGATTAAGAATTCTACTGCTCTTTCGATGCTAATAGAATTATCTCAATTAACCTAAATTACAACTTTCGTATGCTTTTCAGGTTAATCAAGGTTGAAGGTCTCAAATATTCTAGTTATCAAAACGGTTCCTGTAAAATCCGAGAGTTTTATTAAGAATAATTACCTCGATTAAGGGTCTAATTTGGGTTATTTATTTATTTATTTATAGGAATATTGATTAATTTTTTGTTTTATGTGATTATATTTATAGTTATGTTTATTTATTTATTTATTTGAATTAGGAATTTATTGGAGGAGTCAACTTATTAATTAGTGGATTTGTTATATTATTTGGTAATAAGGTTATAGATTGAGAAAGGAAGGGAATAAGAGAAAGGGGTTATTATTATTTGGATGGGGACATAATTAATATGGGAAAGGGATTAACATCCCATTTTTTTCTTTCTTGGGTTTTGACGGCAAGAAAGAATAAAAGAAAAGAAGAAGGGCCAAGCCCTCTTTTGGTTACCGGAAAAAAAAACGCATGTAGGGAGGAAAGGAGAGAGAGAGAGAGAGAGAGAGAGAGAGAGAGAGAGAGAGAGAGAGAGAGAGAGAGAGTGGCGGTTGGTTGGATGCTATGCAAGAGGGAGAGAGCGGTGGCGGTGCAGGCTGTCGGCGGTTGCTGCGCGGCGGTGGCAGGGCGGCGGCGGCAGGCCGTGAGAAAAGGGGGACGAGGCGGTGGCCTGGTTTCTGTCTCTCTTTCCTTATATCGACGGACAGAGAGAGGTCCAAGGGAGTTTTGGGGTGGCTTTTCGGGCGGTTTCTGGTCATAGCAGTGGCGCCATAGGGGCCTAGCAGACCGAAGTGGGTCATTGCGGTCAACGCCTGATGCTGGAGCTAGTTGGCGTGCGACAGTAGACACGGGTGTGGGGACCCCTCTGGTTACTTAATTCAAGTTTGAATCGGAAAATTAAGGCTTCTATTGGATGAAATCATGTGGGTAATCTCTGTCCTCTCGTAATAACTATTAAGTTTCAGGTTTCGTTAACAGATTTTGAATACTGAATTTATGCCTGGAATTATTAATTGTGTTGTAATAGTTGGATTAATATATGTAACCGAGTTGGAAGTTGGATGGTATTTGGGTTGAACATTGAGTGTCGAGGTTTATTTGGGACGGTGTATGTGAGGAGGGAGCTAGGGTTGATTTGTGAAATTAGAATATCTTGGGTTGAATAAGTAATTGTATAGAGGATTGTTTAATTGTTTTATGTATTACCTCCATTGCAATATATGTCAATATTATTTGATTTACGGCTTGAGTGACCATATCTATGTGAATATGTGCATATAGGTGCGTGTTAGAATGGGTGGGTTATGCTTAAAATGATGTTAATTTGGTGATTATATGGAAAGTATGCATATATGGATCTTGGATGAGGTATAATACTTAAAGAATGAGATTTTTGAGCTTATGGTTAGATGGTTTGGTATCTAGTATATTGTAATTATGCTCTAGTCTAGTGTGAATGGAAATTAGATTGCTTGTTAGTCGTTATATGTGAATTTAAGTTTCTATGTACATAATTATATCTCTTTTATTATGGGCTTGTGTAATTGAAAGGTGTTTGTATGATTTTTGATTCAAAAGAAAGGATTTCAAGTGAATATTTTAGGGTGTGTTGAAAAGTGTGTTGAAAAGCATTTGCGTTTCCAAGTCGTTAATACCTATTAAATGGATTTAGCGTAATTAAAGAAGACTTACTCGAGTATTTCGAGCTTTTGGATTTCTTAAATGGAAAAAGGTTGGAAATTAGCCTGTTGAGATGATTTTGATTTGAATGAAAGGCATATTCCTACTTTATATACATTTATATACGATTTGGAAAGTTATTTGGATGAGAAGTGTTATGCGATTTATGAGTATTGAGATGGTTTTCGGGCTAGGTGTATTGCACTAGGTACTGTGGACTAATTGGAAAGTCGGGTTACCACCAATAAAGGGGAACCGAATCGGCTAAGTATATAAAGTCCATTGACGTTAGAATTTTCCGGGAAGTTAAACTAACTGTCTTAACGAGGAATCAGCCCCCACTGGAAAGTGCTGAAAGTACCCTACGCCCATGGTATTGATATTTTCGTACGATGGAAAGAAGGAAGAATTATATGAAATCATTGGTTTATTGGAAATGATTATATATTATGGTTATGAATGGATGAAAAAAGAAATTTGAATAACTTTATTACGTATTTTGAATGTGTGAGTTACCTTTTAAACATTGAAGGTGTTACGTTCTTATTTAGAATGGTTTTAAAAGGTTTGGAAGTGTGAATGGTATTTACTTGATAATTTCTAAGTTATGAAGTGTATTTGAATATGTTCAAGCTAAGTTTCAAAAAGAGTCTTGTGATTTAAATAAAGAGCTTACTTTGTTATTAATGATTTATATACGTGATATTCGAGTTCTTTGAGTGTGTATTTTAATTAGACTAATGCATGACATGTGAATCCCATCTTGATTGCTACTGTGGAGGCTAAATGTAGTGTATGAGTTACTTGAGGGATAATTAAGTTAGGAGGATGATGGGTATGGAGTTGTTGCAGCTACTGGAACCCTAGAGTACTTGAAATGCTCCTCTAATGGCTTCCTGATTGTTTTCATGGCTAAAAAGGTTATCCCGTTCCCCTGTAGTTGATTTGGAAGATATGAGATTGTATAATTACCTCAAATGGGACATGTAGGTGCTTGAATGGAAACCTTATACCTAGTTTCCTACTTGATGAATTATGAAGTGACCAAGAGATGCATTTATGTTTTGATTATACTTTTGTGAATGCAGAACTAGGGTGACTCCCATTTTTAGGTTGCTTGAATCTCAATGGTTGTTCCAGGGTACAAGTTACCTACTGAGCTATGGTTTGCTCATACCCCCTTTTCCCTTTCCCTTACAGGTCAATATGAAGATCAGAAGCTGACTGCTTGTTTAGAAATCCAGTATTTCTAGTTGTTTATGTATATAGAAAGTAATTGTTTTGTAATTTGGATTCTGTTATAAATATATTTGGGATGCTTGGGAATGTTTGATGTATTTAGATTGTACTCCGAGCGTGTGGCTCGTGATATACTCCAGTGTGTGGCCGTTGAGTTTGTTCTTGGTTTATTTTGTTTATTTACAGGGATGTAAGGCTTTAAGCCTGGGAAACGTCAATATTACAAAGGGAATTTTGCCGGATTTCCTCAGGAAATTTTGGAAATTAATTTCTAAGTTCTCCTTTTTACCTTTCTCAACATTAATTAGGTTGAGATTGACCTTAACGGCCCCTATTAGGGGGTGGGCTGTTACAGTTCCCTAATCTGCTATTCTTTTCTCAAATTTCACAAAACTAGGTAGAAAGATTGATAGTCAGATTATCCTAATTCACATTTCAGTACTTCTCAGGTTAATCTCAAATCATGAGTATTCGAGCGCTCAAAGAACACACATGAACATGGAAAACACAACCTCCAATTGATTTAAGCAATAATTCATGTACATACTAGAAACGTTCAATCAAACTACATTGTTTCAGATTGCAAAACCCTAGAATTCAAGAAAACTACTCACTCATTGTCAAAGAAAACATAAAACAAGTTCCAAACATTATAATCTAATCTCAAAACAAATTAATCGAAAAGAAAGACAAACTACGAAGAATAAAACCATCGAGTCATTCGATCCCGGAGCGGAGCCTTCTTCGCGAGCGTTGATGATGTCTTCTCGAATCTTGATCTTCGTTTCTCTAGAGATGATTTGATCTTGAATCTTAATGGAGAATTGAGGAGTAGAAGGGTGGATTAGGGTTTTCTTTATCTCTTGACGGCTCTAGAACGAAGGAAGAATGATAGATGAATGAAAAAATATTTCCGCTGCCTATCTTTTCTACTATGAAAACAGAACGGTGCGACCCGACCGAGGCTGCCATGGGCTGTTCGTACAATTCCGTACCACGGTCAGAGCGTGGTGGCTACTGGTTCGCCAGACTCTGCTCTGTTTGCTCTGAAACTCGTACCACGGTCTGACCTTGACTACTGGATGCCTATGGTGTCTCCGTTCTTGCCAAATGTAGAGGAATTATTGGTGTTTTGGCCTCCAATCCTACAAATTTACATAAAAAACAACAACACCAAGTGTAATAGGGAAATTGGGTATAAATCAAGATTTACAATCAAAACTATCCCTAATTCACCATCAAAATCCCCTAAAAACATAGTTATAAAAGCACTTATCAAGGCACAAAGTGCTAAGGAGGGTCGAACGAGAATCACCTCATGGGCAAGGCTTAAGCAATTGATGAATCGTCGATTCTTGCCTAATAATTACAAGCAGGACATTATGAGGAAGCTTTATGCCCTTACCCAAGGCAAGTAGAGTGTGGGTGACTATATTCAGGAGTTTGAACAACTCCTCATCAAGAGTGATATTCAAGAGCCTGAGGAGCAAACTATGATGAGGTTCTTGAATGGGTTGGACCCCGCCACCACCGAGAAGATTAAAATCCAACCTTACCACTCTATGGATGAGCATTGTAGCTTGACTCTCAAGGTTGAGAGGCGAAGGAAAGAGAAGGTTTCCACTAAGCCTGTGACTAAGCCCTTCTTTCCACCTTCTAGTCGCCCTCTCTACTCATGCACTCCAAATCCAAGTGAAACACCAAAGTTCACACCTACCCCAAAGATCGACAAGGGCAAGGGAATTGTTATGTTTTCTCCTACGGATCTTCCCTGGAGGATGGAAGGCAAGAAGTGCTTCAAATGCCAGGGGTACAACCACTTCCAAGCGGATTGCCCAAACCGGAGAACCTTGACCCTTCAAGAGGTCCAGGAGATTAATGATAAGCTTCAAACGGCATAAGGTGAGTCCAAAGTGGTTGTTGAGGAGGAGGTTGGGAGTGAAGATGAGGACGCCGCTCCTCTACTGCCCGTGCATGGTGGTGCACTTTTTCTGAGGAGGGCTTTACATGCTTATGAGTCATCTCTTGACAAGGCACAACGGGAGATGTTTTCCAATCACGATGTTTCGTGGGGGGGTAAAGTGTGTAATTTCACCATCGATGGGGGAAGTTATACCAACGTTGCATCCACTTATATGGTTGAGAAGCTTGGATAGCCTTTATTACCTCACCCTAGACCATACTCCCTCAAATGGCTCAATGATCAGGATGGCATCAAGGTAACAAAACAAGTCCTTGTGAATTTGTCTTTTGGTCCTAACTATGATTATCCTATTGTTTGTGATGTCGTTCCGATGAGTGCTTGTTATATCCCTTTCAGGCGTCCTTGGTAATTCGACAAGCATACCGAGCATAATGGGTTGAAAAACACCTATACTTTCACCCATGGGGCCAAGAAGGTTAAGCTATTACCTTTAGCTCCACACGAAATTTTATCTCCAAAACCCGGGGTGGGAAGTGAGGAGCCCAAACATATGAGTGAAACACGGGTAGAGAGAGCCTTAAGTAAGGGGAAGGTCATCTTTGCTTTACTCCTCTTAGAGGCAAACAAAATTGAAGAAGAGATGCCCATACACCCTCTTGTCGCCCCTCTCATTGCCAAGTTCAACGACGTCTTCCCCGAGGATCTACAACCGGGCCTTCCACCTACTCGAGGCATTGAGCACCAGATTGATCTTATGCCTGGGGCCCCGCTTCCCAATAAAGCGGCCTATCGATGCAACCTGCAACAGACTAAGGAACTTCAACGGTAAGTGGATGAGCTCATTTCTAGGGGCTTCGTCCGGGAAAGTATGAGTCCTTGTTCTATCCCGGCTCTCTTGTCCCCAAGAAGGATGGAACCTATTGGACGTGCTTCGACAGTCGGGCTATCAACAACAACACCATCAAGTATCGGTATCTTATACCAAGGCTCGATGATAAGCTCGACGAGTTGCATGGCTCTCGCATATTCTCGAAGATCGACCTCCAAAGCGGGTACCATCAGATTCGAATGCGGGAAGGGGATGAGTGGAAGACGGCCTTCAAGACCAAGGGGGGTTGTATGAGTGGCTCGTTATGCCTTTCGGCCTCTCCAACGCCACTAGCACTTTCGTATGCCTCATAAATGAGGTTTTGAGGCTCTTCATCGGCAAGTTTGTGGTTGTATACTTTGACGATATCCTCATCTACTCTAAGTATGAGGGCGACCATCTCTCACGCTTGGAGTTCATCTTCAAGGTCCTTCGGCAATAGAAGTTATTGGGTAAGCTTGAGAAGTGTGAATTCTGCACACCTCAAGTTACCTTCCTTGGCTATATTGTGTCCGATTGAGGCATCTCAATGGATCCCTCGAAGGTGCAAGCTATTCGTTCTTGGCTTATTCCCTCCACCCTCATGGATGTGAGAAACTTCCACGACCTAGCTTCTTTCTATCGCTGGTTCATCAAAGGATTTAGCACTCTCACAGCTCCCATCACCGAGTGCACGAAGAAGGGGACTTTTGAGTGGACCAAGGCGGCGCAAAGTGCCTTTGAGAGGCTTAAGGCCAAACTTTGTGAAGCTCCAGTGCTTACCCTCCCGGATTTCTCGCAGGTTTTTGCCCTTATGCGTGCCCTCGATCATTGATCCCATTACTTGAGGCCCAACCAATTTATCCTTCACTCCAATCATGAGGCCCTCAAGTACTTGAATAGCCAACACAAGCTCAACACTCACCATGCCAAGTGGGTGGAGTACCTCCAAAGTTTCAATTCTGTGGCTTAACATAAGAAGGGGAGCGTTAACGTGGTAGCCGATGCTATTTCTCGGAGACATGCTCTTCTTTCAGTTGTGGAAACACGGGTTCTTGGGTTCCAACACATGCAGGAGTTTTTAAGGCCAAACTTTGTGAAGCTCTGGTGCTTGCCCTCCCGAATTTGTCGCAGGTTTTTGAGGTTGATCGTAATACTAGTGGAGTGGGTATTGGGGCCGTCCTCATGCAAAACCAACGCCCCATCGCCTACTTTAGTGACAAGCTTAGTGGATCGAGGAAGAACTATTCCACCTATGACAAGGAGTTTTATGCCCTTGTGCGTGCCCTCGATCATTGGTCCCATTACTTGAGGCCCAACCAATTTGTCCTTCACTCTGATCATGAGGCCCTCAAGTACTTGAATGGCCAACATAAGCTCAACACTCGTCATGCCATGTAGGTGGAGTACCTCCAAAGTTTCAATTTTGTGGCTAAACATAAGAAGGGGAGTGTTAATGATGTAGCCGATGCTCTTTCTCAGAGACATGCTCTTCTTTCGGGTGTCGAAGCACGGGTTCTTGGGTTCTAACACATGCAAGAGTTCTTTAAGGAGGATAAGGATTTCAAACTTCATCTTGATGATGCCAACGGTCTTATGTGCTTCAAGATGGGTTCCTTTTCAAGGGGAACAAGCTATGTGTGCCCAAGTGTCCTTTGAGGAAGTTGCTCGTGAAGGAGGTTCATGGAGGTGGTCTTACCGGTCATTTCGGCATCAACAAGACCCTTGATATACTTAAGGAGCACTTCTATTGGCCAAGGATGGGAGGCGATGTGCACGATGTGATTTCCAAGTGCATTCTGTGCCATCGCGCCAAGAATTAATTCCACCAAGGGCTCTATACCCCTCTACCCATCTTGAATGGCCAAGTGTCCTTTGAGGAAGTTGCTCGTAAAGGAGGTTCATGGAGGTGGTCTTACTAGTCATTTCGGCATCAACAAGACCCTCGATATGCTTAAGGAGCACTTCTATCGGCCAAGGATGGAGGCGATGTGCACGATGTAATTTCCAAGTGCATTTTGTGCCATCACGCCAAGAGTCAATTCCACCAAGGGCACTATACCCCTCTACCCGTCCCGAATGACCCATGGGAAGACTTAAGCATGGATTTCATCGTGGCACTTCCCTGAACAGTGCGTGGCAAGGATGCGATATTGGTTGTGGTGGATTGTTTCTCTAAGATGGTGCACTTTATCGCTTGTGAGAAAACTAATGACGCCACCCACAGTGCCAATCTTTTCTTTCGGGAAGTAGTGAGGTTGCACAACATTCCGAGGACCATCATCTTGGACTGGGACACGAAGTTTGTGAGCCATTTCTGGAGGTCCCTTTGGAAGCTACTTGGCACCAAGCTCCTTTTTAGTACTTCTCACCACCCTCAAACCGATGGGCAAAATGGGTGACCAACAAGACCCTCTCTACTTTGCTTAGGGGTCTTGTGAGTGAGAGTTTGAGGGACTGGGATGTCAAGCTTTTTCATGCCGAATTTGCTTATAACTGGGCTCCCTCATTCGCCACGGGACGTTCACCCTTTAAAACTTGCTATGGAGTGAACCCACTCACTCCCATTGAGCTCCTCCCTCTTCCATTGGAGACGAGAGCAAGTTTTGAGGCTAGTGAGAAGGCCATGAAAGTTCAAAAGCTCCATCGGCAAATTCGAGACAAGATCGAGAAAACCAATAAGCTCTACAAAGCCCGAGCCAACAAGCATCGTCGGGGCATTACTTTCAAGCTCGGGGACTTGGTTTGTCTCCATTTCAAGAAGGAACGGTTTCCATCAGGGAGGAAAAACAAGCTCATGCCACGGAGTGATGGTCCATTCAAGGTTTTGGAGAAGGTGAATGACAACGCCTACAAACTCGATCTTCCGGGGGACATGGGAGCTAGTCTCCTCCACTTTTAACATTAGCGATCTCTCACCATACATCGAGGACGACGAGCCCGTTGAGGATTTGAGGGCAAATCCTTTTCAAGAAGGGGAGGATGAAGAGTCTCGGGTTCCATACTTCTCTCTCATTGCCTTTGCTAAGAGATTCGCCTCCACCATAACGAGCCTCGAGGTACAATTCCCGGTGAAATCCGGTTATCAGAAGATAGTCTCGGGCATCCTTTGGATGAGTTACGAGGCCCTCTAAGGAGGCTCGTGAGTATAACCGGCCCCGGAGGCCTTGGGTCTGTACTTCATACCAAGTCATCCCGAGATGACGTAGATATTTGGTGTCGGGGTTCGAGTGTGATCCCGGGTGGATAAAACATAAGGCAAGAAGGGTTCCTGGGCCGTGCCAAGCTGGAGAGTGCAAAGGGAGGTTGCCAGGATGGTCGCCCCCGCTACAAAATACGTAACAGGCGCAATGCGAGCAAAGAGGAATCGGGAGGTGGCCTGAGCTACGTGACACCTACGACGTCCAGGGGTTGCGCCCGCGACGCTTAAACCCAGAAACGTCGCGCCCTCGATGTCATTTGTCGTACCCGTGGACCCGCGCGATTTTGTAATCGCCCAGTCCGCTCCCTAGAAGCGTCGCACCCACGACGGCCCAGTTTTTCGCATTTTCTTCGGCTTAAACGACTGCGTTTAGTGACTTAATTGCCTTGTATAAATATGATTTTCCTTTTATTTCGCAGCAGAATTTGATGATTAATGTTAATGAAGAGCTAGGGTTGCTCCCTAATCTTTCCCTCAAACCTTGTTTGTACTTTATCCATTGTTAATGGTGGTGTTAGCAAGTCATTCCTTTATTGATTAGTGGTGAGTTATCCTTTATCTAATCATGGTGGGGTGCTAGGTTTTGGTGGTGGATCATCCTTTATCCAAAATCATATCCAAGTGCCTTTGAGTGTTCAAGCTTGTGGTTAGTTGATCAATTTTGGGTTATTCATTATTATTGCCATTTCAATCAAGGATTCAAGAAATTACATTATCCATCAACTCCATATTCATTGTCAAGCAAGGAGGTTCTTCAATCTCTTCAATCTATTGCATATTCAACTCAAGCTATTGATTTTCCACCATGCCCATATGCTCGAAGAAGTATGGCAACAAAATGGCTTCTCAAGTTTCTGTCCAAGAATTGCATACGAAACTCGTGCTTGACAATCTATTGGATTCACCTAAAAATGTGGATCATCCACCATTAGAAGCTAACAGTGCACTAGTTACTGCTGTTTTTCAGGAGGTTCTGAAGGCATTGAAAGGTAAGAGTGTCATGAGTAATGAGCCATCTTTTGCAGGTAATGCGTTTCTTGCATCTTCTTTCAGCAATGTGTTTGGACTCTTAGGCATAAATATGAATTCTTGGATTGTTGATATTAGTGCAACTGACCACATGACTCCATATTCTGAGTTTTTGTAATTACCTACTACTTTATATAGACCTATTGCTCTCAAACTACCTGATGGTAGCATTAAACGAGTTGATACTATTGGTGATGTGGAGTTATCTGCTACTTTAACTCTCAAAGGAGTTCTATATGTTCCTGATTTTCACCATAATCTATTATGTGTGGGGAAATTGATTGATGATATGAACGTAACTGCCACTTTTGCTTCTACTGGATTCATATTACATAATCCTATTACTAGGGTTGTCTTGGCAAATGGGATAAAGGTTGGAGGATTATACAAAATAAAGGGTGGAAAAGCTAAAGGTAGCATTCTTGGTGGACTTTTTCTGGAATTACAACCAGACATTTGAATAAGAATGAGGACAGAGACTTGATAGAGTTTCAACTCAATCATGCGAGATTAGGGCATGCTTCATTGTAAAAAATGTCTCATCAAGAAGGAACACAATCTGTTTTTATGTCAAGTTTTATTTATGAGTCTTGTCAGCTTGCTAAATTTCATAAACTGCCTTTTTCCTATTAGCAGTTCTCAGGCTCGTAATAAGTTTGATCTAGTACATATGGATCTATGGGGTCCATATAAAACTCATGATATTACAGGAGCTTCATATTTTCTGCTATTGTGGATGACCACACTAGGTTCACTTGGGTTTATCTTTTGAGCAATAAGATGCAAGTTCCTCAATATATCAAAAATTTCATTGCTGACATTCATACACAGTTTCAAGGCAGTGTTCGATGCATAAAGTCTGATAATGGAACTAAGTTTTTCCAAGACTTTTGCACAAAATTGTTCAAACAACATGGCATTATTCATCAATGAAGTGCACCTAAAACCCCCCAACAAAATGGTAGGGTTGAACGAAAGCATAGACATCTATTTGAAATAGTTCGAGCCATGAAAATCCATGTTAGATTACTGTCTAAGTTTTGGGGAGCTTGTATTCTAACAAATATTCATGTGATCAATTGGTTACCGCAAACCTTCTTCAATTTGTTGAAATAGATCGCTAAACTGTCATTCTCTTGAGCCAAGAAATTTTTGTCTCGATGTAATGGGTAAATCAACGGACTATTAGCTTCTCCATACCTTTCAGCTAGTTCATCCTAGAGCTCTTTGGCAGATTGAGCATAAGCGAGGCATTCACTCATTTCAGGTAAAAGAGAATTTAGAATCCAACATCTCACCATATAATCGCAATGAATCCACCTTACCAGATCAATATGGGCATCTTTAGGCTCCTCGCAAGATCTGTCAATAAATCCAAGTTTTAGCTTCGCTCCTAAAGCCATTCGCGCCGAATTGCTCCAGCCGACATAGTTATCACCAATGAATAGTTTGTTTGTGATAGCTGATCCAGGATGATCAAAACTAGACAAAGAAATAGGACTGTTACATCCTTGCTCTAACTTGCTTCCACCAGCAGCCATCTCTCCACCAACAGCCATCTCTCCGCAAGTAGCCATTGAAATCGATCAAGAATTGCAACAAGTTGCAAGATTTAAGAAGAGTAATTCCCGAAAAAATACGATAAATCAATTGTTGAATCAAACAATTGATCAAAGAGCAAGAAAATGAGAAAACCTGAGACGATTGAAGTAATAAGGAGTCATCGAATCAAGCATCAAAAGAGTTTAACTGGATAATTTGGATTAGATCGAGCTCTAACTCTGATAACATGTAGAAAACTAGCAAGATCTTATAGAGAGAGAAGCAAAATAATAGGGAAAAGTTTTTCTGTATTGATATCAACATGCAAAACGGGCTAATATACAAGATGAGTACCGACTTATCTAACTGAATACATGGGTACAACTAATATCCATTACCTGCCAGCTAATATATACATAAATATCTATACAAATATTTCTACACCCTTTCCTCAACTAAGATAATGGTTCAAAAGTTTGTGTGCCACAACATTGAAGAACAATGATTAACAGCGTCTTGACAAAGAAATCTGCGTAATCATCAACAAATTAGAGACCATTTTCCCTCTGGGCTTCTTCAATGTAATGGAGCACTTGTCCATACACTTGATCGAGGAGGCGTTCTACGGTGATCCAGTTCAGTATTGATGGATGTATCCTTTCGAAAGGTGGAGATATATCCTCCTCTCGCACTTGAATTTAACTTACTATTGGAGATTCAACATTTAATTGTATATTACTATTTACAGTAGGTATTTTAATTAGTGTTAATTTACCCAACTAGGGTGACTTACACTTTGTACCTCTAAATTTTATCATTATGAGAATAATGATAAGTTTTAGAGGTTAATCTAGGACAACCTCAAGAGAGGAACTAGAGTGAGCTGACAGGGCCGCAAGCGCACGGTGTACGTAGTAGCACGTCAAGGTCGATCCTACATGGACTCAATTAGCAGCACAAAAAACTAATTTCTATCACGATTACTAAGCTAACCAGGTTTGATGATTTGGAAAAGGTTTTAGGAACAAACTAAGACTAAAGAAAGCAAGGAAATTAATCAAAGAGTCTATCAAGAGAGAAAGACTTCTAGGGAGATGCTAACCTAACAATGAGTTCGATTACTAAAACCTAGCCTGCACAATCATACATTCAAAAACAAATCAAGAATCGACAACCTCTGAATTCTATCGCGCTTTCGATGCTAAATAGAATTATTCAAAACAACCTAATCAACAACTCTCGTATGCTTTTTAGGTTAAACGGAATTGAAGGTCTTAAAAGTCAGGCTATCTAATTGATTCCCTAGTTTATTACTCCTTTCTAAACTTTAGTAAGCCTAGGTAGACAGCTTGGTAGTCAGATTACCCTAATTCACCTTTCAGTACTTCTCAGGTTAATCTCTAACTCTTGAGTATTCGAGCGCTCAAAAAAAACACACATGAACATGGAAAACACAACCTTCTATTGATTTATAACAAGAATTCATACACAAACTAATAATATTAAATCAAACTACATTGTTTCAGGTTGCAAAACCCTAGAATTCAAAAAGAACTACTCACTCATGTTCAAGAAAAGCACGACACAAGTTCCAAACATCATAATTAATTCTCAAAACAAAGAAAGAATCGAAAAGAAATATAATTGCGAAAAATACAACCGTCGAGTCTTTCGATCCCGGGGCGGAGTCTTCCTTGCAAGTATTGATGTTTTCCTCCCGAATCTTGAAGGTCGCTTCTCTTTGAATCAATCTTGATCTTGAATTTTGATGGAGTAATTGATGAGTGGAGGGATGGATTCAGTTTTCTCTCTTCAAAGGGTGGATGGTTGAATAATGATGAATGATGAGTGGTTGATGGCCTGATTGATGAAGGCTGAATTCCAAAAAAATAGAACTGCGGATGCCTTTTCTTGCGGAACACGTCCAAGTCACGACCCAAGGCCCAGCCACGGACCAGGGACCAGCCCACACGTCAGCCCGGAACAGGCGCTGCCTCCGCTCTCCTATATTCCTCTTCGTTGTGTCCTGGGCCGCATGAATTGCTGAATTGATGGCCCAACAAATCAATTAATTGCCCACTCCCTTCTTCTCTTGATTTGACCGAACCAAGGATCAAAGAATCAATTGAATTTGCCTCCATCTTCTCATTGGGTGAATGGGCCGATTGAAGGAAAATCATGGCCCACTTCTCGTCCTTTTAATTGGACGGTTGCATGAATGGAATTTATGGGCTGAGTGAAATGAATTGGTTGACCAATCGAATCAAATTTCTCTCACTTTTCTCTATTGTAATTAGGCCGAGTGAGGGATGGCTGAGGAAATGAAATCCAATTGTCCTCACTTCTCTATCTTGTGATTGGACCGGATGGAATGATTGGGCCAATAAAATGAATTACCCTTCACTTCTCCTCTTTTGTAATTGGTGAATTGTGGATGAATGGTGATGAATTGATGGCCCAAAAGAGAAAGGGTTTTTGGCCACAAATAATCCGTACTGAGGGGCTTGTGACTGGGAATAATCCAAAGTGACTTTTCAGCCACTGGCAGTCTGTACTTTTTTACTATTTTCTCATAGTAGTCCAGAATCAATTTCCGGCACCGGAAAGCTGACATGGCGACCATAAAGTATGTTTATTCATACTTCAAAAAGAAAATTTCCGGTCGCCACATCAACTTTTCGGTGCCGGAAATTGATTCTGGACTGCTATGAGAAAATAGTGAAAAAGGATAGACTGCTAGTGGCCGAAAAATCACTTTGGATTATTCTTAGTCACAAGCCCCTCAATACGGATTATTTGTGGCCAAAAACCCAAAGAGAAATGCTGTTGCGTTTCTTTTCTCACAAACGGCCAGGATTGACAGGGCCGCAAGCGCATGGTGTACGTAGTAGCACGTCAAGATCGATTCCACAGGGACTCAATTAGCAGCACAGAAAACTAATCTCTATCGCGATTGCTAAGCTAATCAGGTTTTAGGTTTTGGAAAAGGTTTAACAACTAATCAAACTGATAAAGCAAGGAAAAATTAATCAAAGATTCTAATCGAGAGAGAAAGACCTCTAGGGAGATGCTAACCTAACAACAAGTTCGATTACTGAAACCTAGCCTGCACAATCATACAATCAAGAACGAATCAAGAATCGATAACCTCTGAATTCTATCGCCCTTTCGATGCTAAATAAAATTATTGTAAACAACCTAATCAACAACTCTCGTATGCTTTTTAGGTTAATCAGAATTGAAGGTCTTAAAAGTCAGGTTATCTAATTGATTCCCTAGTTTACTACTCCTTTCTCAACTTTCGTAAGCCTAGGTAGACAACTTGGTAGTCAGATTACCCTAATTCACCTTTCAGTACTTCTCAGGTTAATCTCTAACTCTTGAGTATTCGAGTGCTCAAAGAACACACATGAACATGTAAAACACAACCTTCTATTGATTCATAACAAGAATTCATGCACAAACTAATAATATTAAATCAAACTACATTGTTTCGGGTTGCAAAACCCTAGAATTCAAAAAGAACTACTCACTCATGTTCAAGAAAAGCACGACACAAGTTCCAAACATCATAATTAATTCTCAAAACAAAGAAGGAATCGAAAAGAAATATAATTGCGAAAAATACAACCGTCGAGTCTTTCGATCCCGGGGCGGAGTCTTCCTTGCAAGTATTGATGTTTTCCTCCTGAATCTTGAACGTCGCTTCTCTTCGAATCAATCTTGATCTTGAATCTTGATGGAGTAATTGATGAGAGGAGGGATTATTAGGGTTTTTTTTCTCTCTTGAAAAGGGTTGATGGGATTGCGAAAATTTCTGAAACACATTGTCAGGGAGAGACTTTGGGTATTGCCGATACTAAGCTAGGGAATGCAATAAAGGAAAAACTGGTTGGTTCTAGTGAATGTTTTCTTGAAGCCTTACAGTTCAATTACAAATACGGTGGTCTAATATTTGTTTTGTTGTCTGCTTCATGCAGCAAATTGATTGTGTTCACAATAATGCTGTCGTGGAGCTCATGAGAAGGGTAAGAAGTCAGTTGACTGAGCTCATTTCTGGCCTAGGCACTCAGGATCTGGCTTCTATGAGCTTGGGATTGTCACATAGTGATGGAGGACTGAAGACTTATTTTAGGAAGAAGTTTAGAAATAATAATAATAATTAGATATTTTATATGTTTTAGTTTCCTATTCGTATTAGGAATATTATAGTTTCCTAGTTTGATTAGGAATATATCTCTAATTCCCTATCTCTATTAGGTTTAGCTTTAGGCAGGTTATTTACCTATAAATAAGGGCTTTGCTAGCCTTTAGAAAACAGTCTACATCGAGTATTGAATACAATTATTGATTTAAGCACAGGGATGCTAATCTTTCCTGAATTCAACACGGGGATGTTGAATTCCTTTCTTTAGTTTTTATTTATTTTCCCGTTCGCTATCAAATTGGTATCAGAGCAAGTTTTCGATTCCAAGCCTTCACTTAAATTTTTTTTCTTTTCCTTTACCGCTGCCAAATTTCAAAACAAAAAAAAACCCCCCATCTGCCCAGAAAAACCCTAGCTGTTGTCCCTCGCCTAAAACCACGCACCACCACCGATCACCGGCCGCCGACCACCGCCCGACCACCATCTAGGTCCGGCTTCCCCCGCGCCACCACGACCGCCGCCACCCGCGGAGACATCTCTCAGATTCCCCAATTTCGCAAACCCTAATCTGCGAGATTATCAATTCTCAAACCCTAATCCCTCGAATTCATCTTCAATTCGTCTACCTACCTCAAATTGCCTTCACCCATCAACTTCCTACTTAATTTCGCCCAAAACCCCTCATTCAATTTTACTAAACCTGTCCCAGATTGCTTCCACTTGATCCGCCCGATTTCACGAAACCCTAGATCGCGAAGTTGAGTAGTAATCTTTCTTTGCTGATGATGGGTCTTGTTCATTGTCGAGATTTCCCGTAAAAGGTCGTCAAATTGTTTTCGATGTTCGCCCGCTATTGTCGGAGACCACAGTTCCGGAATTTTCACGAGTCGCTGGCGTCATTGTATTGTTGCCGCTTCGCCGTCTTTGCCCTCCTCGCCGCCAGTTTTTCGCTCGTGGTACAGCTTGGTGCCCTAGCAAAGGTGTTGCTAATCAACTGTGATTTCTCGCTTCAACAAGTATGTTTCTTTAGTATTTTGTAATTTGTTTAAATTCTTGCTTTGAGTTTAGGTTAATTGATAATTACTTGGTTGTTAATTGAGTTTGCTTGGGGCCCTAAATTCTGTTTTCTGTTTTCAAAAAAAAAAAAAAATCAGGACAGCTTGGATTGTTATCTAGATATTTTTGTTGCTCTGCTTGTTCGTGTGCTTTAGTAGTAGTTTGTAATCAATTTACTTTGCGTGTTCTTTGTTGCATATTGCAAAAAAAAAGAAAAAAAAGCTTTAATCTTGTATGCCTATCACTAGAGCAATGACATTAGAAGAAGGAGTACAGAGACTTGAGACTAGTGTTCACCACTTTGATAAAATAATGGAAGAAAAGCTAGAAACTATTAGGAAATATTTTGATGATGAGCTGTCGCAAACTGTCACCACGCTTAATTCTAAGATAGATAAGGTTAAAACTGACATTCATGTTGTCAGTGTCGTGTCAAAGATGTAGAAAGTGCAATGAAAAGTTTCCAATCCTCTTTAGATGGTGTCATGGTAACGTCACTAAGCTAGAACAACAGTTGGAGTCTCATTTGTCTGAGTGCATGCCTATTAATGATGTGTCCAAGTCTGCCCCAATGGGAAATTTGTTGCATGATGCCTTGCATTTAGAGCAGTCCATTATCGGAGCACCTAATGGAGGTCCTAATTCACACAGACCCAACCCGCACGAACATCACCGCACCCGTAACTATGATGATGTAGGATACTTTGATGAGTCTAACGGTTCACGCCAGAGAGAGAGAGCACCAAATCGAATCCCTAGGCGCCCTTCCCCTAGGCATAATTATGTTCCCCCTAGGCATTACAATGATGACCCTTACGATGTCACTCGAAAAGTCAAGGTTGATGTGCCTGAATTTGATGGTCGACATGATCCTAATGTGTTCACTGACTGGATAGATCGACTAGATAATTATTTTGAATTTTATGGCATGCATGATATTGCTAGAATTCACTTCACTAAGATGAAACTTGTCGGGTCTTCCATGAAATATTGGCAAAGTGTGGAGAGAGAGATTAACCATTTGAATGAAACCCCCATCACTTTGTGGGAAGAAATGAAAGGTAAGTTGAGAGCGAAGTATCTGCCAACTTTCCATAAACAACAAATGATGAATGACTGGTTAAACCTTAGACAAACCACTAGTGTGTCAGACTACTATTCCCAGTTTGAGGAGATGCAACTTAGGTGTGTCACTAGGGAAGAATCTTGGGTTACTGTGACTAGGTTCATCAACGGTCTTAATGATAACCTTATAGGCGATGTGAATCTCCAACAACCTGACTCTTTATTAGAGGCTTACCAAAAGGCTTTAGAAGTTGAGAAGTACAAGAAGCCTTCCTACTCTCGTCGGTGGACAACCCAAGCCGGGGAGTCTCGACCTTCTAAGACAACCATGTTTCCAAAGTCATCCTACCTTAAGGGTTCTAGCCAAACCACTCAGTTTTCTAAGCAAAATAACCAACCCCATCCACCAGCTGCCTCCGCTAAGGCTAGTTCCTCCCATTCCACCTATGCTCCCTCCACCATAGTATGTCATAAGTGTCATGAGAGAGGACATCCTGCTTCGAGATGCCCCAATCGTACTCTTACCTTAGGTATAGAACCTAGTGAAGAGGATGAGGCTGCCGATGAAACTGTTTATCCCGTTGATGGAGATACGGCTACAGAAAGTGAGGGAGAAGATGGGGACCACTTAGCTGTCATGAGATGTATTCTTTCTCACACTCAAACTGATTCTTGGAAACGAACTGCTATATTTGAAACTAAGATACAATGTGCTGGTAAGATCCTTCGCTTAGTCATTGATAATGGGAGCTCTATGAATGTCATTTCCAAATCGGTTGTGAGGCTTCTAAACCTTAAGGCTATACCCTACTCCTCTCCTATCCAAGTTGCTTGGGTTGACAAGACATCTTTGACTATTACTGAAAAATGTGAAGTCCCTCTCCAATTAGGTGCATATTCTTATATTGTTTGGTGTAATGTCTTGCCTATGGATGTTGCCCATATACTTTTAGGTCGTCCTTGGATATATGACAAAAATGCTACTATCTTTGGCCAGGAAAACACCTATGTGTTTATGCATAAGGGCAAGAAGATTAAATTGGCCCCTGCTCGTCCTGTTGAGCATAGTAAGCCTAAGACTCATAAATCTAAACCACCCTCACCCCCTGACCAACCACCTTGAGTGCATTTTCTAACTGCCCAAGAATGTGAAACTGAGAGTCGAAGTTCTGATATGCTACTTGCTGTAGTGGCCAAAGCTGCACCTGTGTTTCCTCTAGCCACTAGTCTTGAAATGTCTACTGATTTGACTGAACTTCTTAGTGAGTTTCAGGATGTTTTCCCCGATGATTTGCCTGCCGACTTAACCCCTTTACGGGACATCCAACATGCTATAGATCTAGTCCCATGATCCTCTTTGCCAAACTTACCCCACTATAGGATGAATCCTAGTGAACGGGAGGAGTTAAACAGACAAGTCGAGAGTCTGTTACAAAAGGGTTTCATTAAACATAGTCTAAGCCCGTGTGCTGTTCCTGCCCTTTTAATCCCTAAGAAAGATGGTTCTTGGAGAATGTGCATTGATAGTAGAGCTATTAATAAGATCACGGTGAAATATAGGTTTCCCATACCTCGACTTGATGATATGTTGGACCAAATGTCAAGCTCTAAGTGGTTCTCCAAAATTGACCTGAGAGCAGGATACCATCAACTGAGCATTCGCCCTAGAGATGAATGGAAAACTGCTTTTAAGACTCCTGATGGGTTGTTCGAATGGTTAGTTATGCCCTTTGGTTTGACCTACGCACCTAGCACATTCATGCGAGCTATGACCCATATTCTTCGCCCTTTCCTTAGGAAGTTTTTAGTCGTGTACTTTGATGACGTTCTTATATATAGTCCTTCCCGGGAAGTCCATTTACAACACTTGAGGTTAGTCTTTGAGGTTTTGCGAACTGAAAAGCTTTACATCAATTTGACAAAGTGTTATTTCTTACAATCTAAGGTTGTGTTCCTTGGATTTGTTGTGTCAAATAAGGGTGTTTTTGCTGATTCTGAGAAGGTTAAAGCTATAGTAGAGTGGCCTGAACCTATAACTATATCTGAGGCGAGAAGTTTTCATGGCTTAGCCACTTTCTATAAGCGTTTTGTCTGAAATTTTAGCTCCGTTATGGCTCCTATTACTGAGTGCTTAAAGAAAGGTGAGTTTAGATGGACCCAGTCTGCGAAAGAGGCTTTTACACTCATCAAGCAAAAAATGACCGAGGCCCCTGTTTTGCGTCATCCTGATTTTTCGAAAGTGTTTGAAATCGCTTGTGATGCTTCTAGGGTTGGAATAGGAGGAGTTTTGAGTCAGGAAGGACATCCTATAGCATACTTTAGTGAAAAGCTCAATGAGTCTAGGAGGACTAAGTATACAACTTACGAGAAAGAATTTTATGCCTTAGTGCCCTGCTTAGAACATTGGCGATATTATTTGTTGCCTAAAGAATTTGTCCTGTGGAGTGACCATCATGCCCTAAAGTTCATTAATGATAAAAAACACCTTCGAGAGAAACACGCTAAATGGGTCGAGTTTCTTCAGGATTATTCTTTTGTGCTGAAACACCGTTCTGGTGTTGAGAATGTGGTTGCTGATGCCCTCAGTCGAGTGAGCCTTCTATTACATAGTATGACCACTAGAGTGACCAGTTTTGATAGGATGAAAGAACAATATCCTTTATGCCCAGACTTCTATAAGACTTATGATGAGGTTTCTAATGGTAATCGTCGTGATTTTGTTGATTATATGATTGTTGATGGTTACTTGTTCTATGGGTCTAAGTTGTGTGTCCCTAGTACATCTATATGGGAGTTCCTGATATGGGAACTACATGATGGAGGATTAGCTGGCCATCTAGGACGAGATAAGTCCATTTCCCTTGTTGATAACCGCTTCTTTTGGCCTTCATTACCCAAGGATGTCGCCCGTGTCGTGTCTCAATGTCGCACTTGTCAACTTGCAAAGGCTAGGAAGCAAAACACTTGCTTATACACACCCTTACCTGTTCCTCACACTCCATGGCACGACCTTAGCATGGACTTTGTCTTAGGGATTCCCCGCACTGCTAGAGGTCATGATTGCATATTTGTTGTGGTGGATAGATTTTCTAAGATGGCACATTTCATTCCTTGTACTAAAACTGCAGATGCATCACATGTTGCTAGATTATTCTTTAGGGAAATTGTGCGTCTCCATGGTCTGCTTTCTTCGATTGTGTCTGATAGGAATGTAAAGTTTGTGAGTCATTTTTGGCGAACTTTGTGGAAATTGTTTGGTACTCACTTGAAATTTTCTGCTGCTTTTCACCCATAAATTGATGGCCAGACTGAGGTTGTTAACCGAAGTCTAGGTAACCTTCTTAGGTGCCTTGTAGGGGAAAAACCTAGTACTTGGGATTTGGTGTTACCTACTGCTGAATTTGCTTATAACAACTCTGTGAATAAGTCTACGGGTAGGAGTCTGTTTAGACCCAATTCTGTTTCTAAATACCACCTAAATCCTTAGGCTTTTAACTCGTCTCGTGGTTTAATTTCATAAGTTTTTAATGAGTTTTGGTTATTTTTCTAGATTTTGGAGCTTTCACTCAAAACGTAGCAAAACGGGCCTTTTTATAGCTTTCTTGGTGATTTCCCGAGTCGAGCCGGACCGGAAACCGAGGCGGAGTCGACCCGGGACCACACTCCCAACCTTTGGTGTCAATTAATGAAGTAACACCTACTACGACCCTCGAAATAGGTGTTACATGCCTTGGAAAGAAGGAAGAAACAAAGGGATGAAAAGAGTAGGGTAGCCCCCGCCACCCTGAGCGTAGCACCCGCTACCATAGGGGGTAGCGCCCGCCACCACAGAGGTAGCACCCGCGACCTGTGCTCAAAGTCAGCCTTGAATCTTCAGTAGAAGAGGGTAGCACCCGCTACCATATGGGTCGCGCCCGCGACCTCCTGATCCCGAGTGAGACCGTGCCCACGGTATCCAGGACCGTACCTACGGTCTCTCGAAGCTCGAAATCGCCCGACCTTTTTCGCTGGACAGAACATGACCGTGGCCACGGTCTCCTAGACCGTGACCACGGTCCCCCTATGTTCTGCGCGTGTTTTCGGCCTGAAGTGCTGCGTTTTGCCAACCAATTTTCACTTGTATATATATTTCTCTTTCACGATTTCTTAGGGGAATCTAGAGGGAGATAGACTTAGACAATTTCCAACTTATAATTAGGAGTTTTAGAGAGAGATTAGTGAGAGATTAATCTAGGGTTTTGGAGATTTGTGTTTATTATTGAAGATTTGGAGATTCAAACAATTGAAAGATTGTTGGATCATCTTTTATTGCTTTCTCTTGTTCATCTACAACACTTTGATAAGTTTTCTCTTCCCTTAACTCCTTTATTAATTACTTTGCTAATTACTTTGCTTGTTCTTTAATTGTTCTTGCTTGTTATTTGATTATCTTGCTTGTTTATGGTTGTTCGATGTTAGAAATCATGTTTAGGTTTGGCTTGGATGTTGTTAGCATGGTTAATGTCATGATTAGTGGCTAGAAACCCTATGGGTTAGGGGGTAATTAAGGGTGTGAATGGTTGATTAGGTTTGGGTTAGCAATATTAGTGAGTAATTAGTTAGGAAATCAATTTCCCAATCCTATTCTTCCATCAAGTGGGATGTGTTTGGGTGTGAAACCATCCCGAATACATCCAACACTTGTTGGAAGGTAGGAATTAGGATAGTTAGTATTCTAGTTCGCGAAAGCGAATAGAAACTAACTAGGAAATTCCGTTCCTTGAACTCCCCCGGGTCTGTCGATGGACTTTGGGGAAGTTAATCCGGACTATCCTTGAAAGAGGAAGCCCGGTGGGTATTTTCTAACGGAGTTACCATTTGATTTCCCATTCTCGTTACTCTCTTGTTGCAAAACCCATTTCCTCATCCCCGTTTGTATCCCGAAAAGCCTCCGAAACCCATTTTCCATTCCTTGACTGACCTTAGCTTTGTTTCTTGCGTTTTGATCCCTTCAAACCGATATCCTTACCTTAGCAATCTCATCCCGACCATTGACTTAGTTTCTATGACCAAGGCCGCTAGCTCCCTGAGAGTGAATGACAAAACCGAGGTCTTACAAACCACGTTACACAAAATGGCGCCGTTGCCGGGGAGCCAGCGCCCCTAGTTTTAGTTTCTTGGTTTTTGGTTATTTGAGTTTGCTTTCACGCTTGAAATTAGTTTGTGCTAATCCCAATGAATTTGATGCTTCTTCATTTCTTATAGGAGTCTTCGCGTTCTAATGGGTGAAGCTCAAGCTGGTTCACCTCGTACCCTTCTATCATATGCCGTTCCATCATTGGGTACGAGAGGCAGTCCTATCACATTACCACCATTGCCACCCGATGCTGTGTTCGAGTTTAAACCGTACTTACTTGAAGTCTTCGAAAGAAACCTATTTCATGGGGACGATGCTGCTGGAAGTCCCATTGCTCATATTGATAAATTCGAAGACGGGATCAGCTTTATACGCATCCCAAAGATATCATCAGAATATTTGAAATTGAAGTTCTTTCCTCTAACTCTTACGGGGAAAGCGAAGATATGGCTACAAACATGTCCAATTGGTTTTTATTCTTCGTGGGAGGCACTCAAAGGAGATTTTCTTCACTGTTTCTTTCCGGCGGAGGAGAGACACCGACTTCGAGCAGAAATTTTAAGTTTCAAGCAAGGGTCGAAAGAGAGTCTTTTCGACGCTTGGGGGTGATTTAAGAGTCTTCAACGACAATGCCTTCATCATAATTTACCGGATTGGATGTTGCTTCAACATTTCTATCATGGGCTCCGTGGTCCTCTTAGAGAATCTGTTGATCATGCGTCCGGAGGGATGTTTCTAAAGAAGACTGCGGAGGAAGCCAACATTTTTCTTCACGAGCTATCTCAGAATGTTCCTAGTTGGGGAGACGGCCAAAATTCAGGAAATGGGGACTATTCTTTGGAACACAACCCCATTATCAAATTTCTAATGGCCACCGTTCTCGATTTGCAGAAGAAGATGGTGGACGATGACGTTTCCAACCAGTTGAACTTAGCCCGAGGTATGCAAACCTTTGCATCCACATCTATTCCCATTGTGCATGTTTGTAAGTTGTGTTCTGGTCCACATCTCGAGCATCAATGTGTACAGTATCGTCAAGTAGAACATGTGAATGCTGTTTATTCCAACCAACTTTATTCCCATTCTTATGAAGATGATGATTCCAGTTACACTACATTTGCCAATCCTATATTTGATCCTGTTTCTCAATTTTATGACCGTCATGCACATTTTCAAGAGGAGTTCTCACATCAAACCACCCCACAACCCCAAGTTTCTCAACCATCCCAAGATTCTATGATTGAAAAGTTGTTGCAACAAATTGTGACTAATCGAGAAAGTGATGGTGCTCGCCTTATAGACCTTGAAACCCAAATGACCCAAGTATGCTTTTCTCAACCCATTCAACCTCAACCCATCCAAGGGGAGCAAGTTGAAGCCATTACCCTAAGGAGTGGAAGAAAAATTGAAGAACCTATGGTAGTGGAGAAGAATGTGGAGGAGGAGAGACCTTTGGGTGACAATGAGGGTGATGTGGTAGATGTCTCAGAGGAGGAAGATTTGATGGAAAAGCAGGAGATTGAGTTAGGCTTGGGCGAGGGAGTTGATGGAGAGCATGAGGAGGAGTTGGAAGAGAGGGTAGAGATTGAGAAAAGACGAGAGAAAGGGAAGGAAGTTTTGAGGGAGGATATTCATGAAAACCTTTTGGAGAAACTCGTTCCATATAGACCACCGGTTCCATTTTCCGGGAGATTGGTTTAACACAAGAATGATGAGAAATTTTCCAGATTTATCGATATGACGAAGAAGCTCCAAGTTAATATACCATTTCTAGATGCAATGGCGGAGGTTCCTTCATTCAAGAAACATCTCAAGGACCTTTTGACAAACAAGAAAAGAATCAAGGAGTCATCGACCGTTCATCTCACAGTTAGTTGCAACGCCATTATGGGAAGCAAGTGTCCCGAGAAACTAGCCGATCCGGGTAGTTTCTCTATTCCATGCTTAATTGGTGATATGAAGATTGATAATGCATTATGTGACTTGGGGGCAAGTGTGAGTGTCATGCCACACTCTATATGTAAGAAGTTGAACCTTGATGAATTGACCCCTACAACTATTAATTTGCAACTTGCGGACCGGAGTGTTAAGAGGCCCTTGGGAATATTAGAAGACATCCCGGTTCAAGTGGGAAGTTTCCTTATCCCTTGTGACTTCGTTATTTTGGAGATGGATGAGGATTGGAGAAATCCTATTATTCTTGGTCGACCCTTTTTAGCCACTGCAGGAGCTACCATAGATGTGAAAAGAGACCGCTTGTCTCTTCATGTGGGTCGAGATCATATTGATTTTGACATCGACCCTTCAAGAGTGAAATCTCCCAAAGAATCTCATTTTAAGGCCAATGCGGTGGTAGACATGTTGGATGAACCCCAAAAGGAGTCTTATTTTCTTGAAGTTGAGCCCGATGATTGGGGAGAAATCAAATATCTAAGGGATACGCATCCACTTCCAAGTGAATTTGAGGATATCTACTATGATTATCCTCTCAAGATTATTCCATGGCGGAAGGAGATTTCTTTGAGTGAAACCTATGTTGAGTGCAACAACGTCAATGCGATGATTTTCAAAGGTCCTAGGCCCGGTAAACCACCAAACACCAAATTGAAGTTACTTTCTACTTCTATTTCTTCATGGCCTACAAAGTTTTTAAGGAATCGAGCCTCGTTCATTCCCAAAGTTAGGAAGTGTGGGAAGAGAAGAAGGAAGCGTCGGTGGAGGAAGCCAAAGAAAATTATACCCGAATTTCCTAGGAGAATAACCAAACCACCGGAAGAGTATTCCATGACAACCACAACTCTTTTTGAGAATCGTGGGAAAAAGAGGAAGAAGAATTGGTGGAAAAGGTTGATAATGTTTTTGGTTTGTGTCCCAAGGATCCCAAGAATCAAGTAAAGTATTTAGGTCAAGCTAGGGACCTAAAACTAGCGCTCTATGGGAGGCACCCCATAATTTTTGAAGTTCCTTTCTCATTCTTTTTAGTTTTTGCAATTTTTCTAATTTTATTCTTTTTCTTCTCTTTAATTTTCCTTATACTTTGGGTTTTTCTAATTTTTCTTGTCTTTCAATTTTTCTTTATTTCCTTCTTTGTAATTTGAGGTATTAGTTCTAAGTTCAAAAGAAAAAGTTTGAAAAAAAAAAAGAAAAGAAGAAAAGAGAAAAATGATGTGAAAAAAAAATAAAAAAATTGAAGTTGGAATGAAGGAAGAATGTGTGAGTGAGTGAAGTTTTGAAAAATATTTGAGTGTTGGGAGAGTTTGAGAGTTGGAAAATCTTAGATTGAATGTGAGGAAGTATGAAAAATTGAGTGTTGAAGTATGATAATTTTTAGGAGTTGGAATTTTGAATGATTGGGAGTTGACAGTGCAACAGCAGGTAGCAGGCGATACCATCAACGTAGCACCCGCTACGCCAATTGACAGCAACAACATCATCGCGTCCCGAAGCTCACCGCAGCTACGGTGAAGGAAGACCGCAGCTGCGACGCACGACGCACGCCCAGGATGTCGCGCCCGTTACCGTACATGTGGCGCCCGCGACATAGTATTGTCCGCGACCGTTTCCCAGCGCCGCGACGCCAAAGACACTCCACGCCCAAAGACACATAGCGCACGACAAAGATCGGTAGCGCCGCAACACGATCTTTGTCGGTAAATATTTTCGGCCTAAAATCCCGATTTTTACCTCACTTCTTTCATTTCTTCCCTCACTCCTTCGACATCCTCTCTTTCTAGCAGACCCAAGCGACTGCTACAAGCTCTCACTCACACCCATTCCATCCCTCTCATTCATCAATTCGATCCCCTCTCTTTCCCCATTTCCGTTTTCCAAACCCTAATTCCCCTCCTCTACTGCGAATTTCTGCTGCTCGGGTTCGAAATTCTGCCCAGATTCAGTCCCAATTCGTGCGCCATTGTTCAAGCTCTGGTTCCATACATCTAAGTGAGGCACTATTATTGCTAAAAGTTCTTGCCGAGCCTTGCTTTTGGTTCATCGTGAGTGGAAGGAGCAAGCGTTCACGAGTCGAGGAAGCTTCTTCATTGCAACCCGGTCCATCTTCATTCACAAAGGACTGTTACAAAGCGCAATCGGCAACATTAATTCGGTGTGAACCTGATGCGGATGTGACTTTCCGAGATGAAGAGCATAGATAACGGTACGAAGCACTCCAAGCACGGAAAATATGTGCACCGGATATTTATGTTGCGGCAACGATCGAAGCCATCCATTGCAAGCCAAGCTTCGATTATCTTATTCGTGTTCTTGGTTGGGAGGTATTCATCATGATCGATGAATCGATTGTGGACCAGCCCATCCTCGAATTTTTAAGCTCCTTGAAAGTTCACGATGATGGCAAGAAAGATGCGCATTTTGAATACCGGGTCGCCAACAAAGATAAGAAGTGCACCTTGAAGCGTTTTTGCCGAAAGTTGGGGTTGCCCGAGGATGGGAGATTTTATGAGCGATGTGCGAATTTTGATGAGCAGCAGGCAATGAAGGACTTGACCTGTTGGAGGAGGATGAATCATGGCACGAGAAATGGACAAGCACGCTATCATTGCTCCCGCAACTCTAAGGGGCGTGATTTTTGCAATCCAGTTGTTCGAATCTTCCATAGAATCGTGACTAGTTCAGTGTTTGGGAGAGATGATAACACCCCAAGGTTCGGTAAGATGATCTCTTTGTGATCTACAATGTAGTGAGGCGTAAAAAGGTAAACACCGAATCTTGCATTCTACATTGCCTTCAGGAGATTAGCATGGAACCTCGACCTACTACTATCGGGATGGGGCAGATCATCAGCCACTTCTTAGTTCAAGAGGGTTTCGGGAAATATTTGAAGAAGTTGACTCCACGCTATCATCCGGATCCTATCGACAAAGTCCTGTTGCAGAAAATGAATATCCTCGCCAATCACCCAACTGCCACGATCTATTGCCATGGGCATGACAACAAAAGAGAGATTCTCTTGGACCCGGACTATGCTGAACAATGGTTGGATATCACTAAGGAACGCAACTGGTCTTGTGGTCAAGTTCCTAGTGATCGCAAGGTGGGTGGTCCAGATGTGTCTAGTAGTGAAGAGGAGGACAATGAAGAGGAAGAAGGGGAAGAAGAAGTAAATGAGGAAGAAGAAGAGGAGGATCCCAGCCATGGCGAAGCTAGTGGAAGTAGAAATCATCCATGGAAAGCTTCGCTTGAGCATCTCAACTCTCAATTTGATCAAATGAGGGTTGACCTTCGAGAACAACGAACGCTACTCCAAGGTCAGCATAATCTGTTAGAGACCCAACAAGAGTTGCTACGTGCCCAGCAGTCTACGCTCAATAATGTGCATGCACATCTTCAAAAGCACGAGGAGTACCATCAGCAACAAAACCAGTATTGGCGTGACTGGGGGTATTATCACTACTCCATTGCAAACCATCCCCCGACACCACCAGAGTATATAAACCACCACTACCCCACCTACTTTCTATATTATCCATATCCTCCCCCGGGAGGATCCGAGCAATAATTTGTAAGTGTCCCCACTCCCACTTTACTCTCTTCATTGATTTTATTTGCACTGTTAGTGTTAGATAAGTGTGGGGGGATGCTTTATGGAAAAGTTGGGAGGTGTGTCGGTTAGTTAGTTTTGTTGAGTTCGTTGTCCCCATGGTTTGAGTTGTTTTGTTTTCATTGCTTCATCATTGGTTAGGCCGGTTATGAGAGTTGATTCACCCTCAATTCCCGCCTCAAACTAGTGAGATTCGGGGTTGAGGTTAGTTAGTGTCAATGTAAATATTGTGAATAGTTTGTCTTTTCTTTTGTTCTTTAGCTAGTGTCTTGTTTTTTTGTTTTTGTTCCTTTTTCTTTTATGCATGCGAACACCCATACTTATTATGTTTTTCTTGTTTATTCCTAACTCGAGTGTGATGTTTTCCTGGATCGCAGATTGGTTCGCTATTTATTTGAAGACCCCGAGGTAACCTCTTTCCGCACTCTTTGAATGTGTATATTTTGATCCTTGTTGCATGCTTGATTTTTCTTTTGGGTGGCGAGCCCCTTTGAGTGTTTGTGTTGGGATTATATTGCTGTTGGAGCCATGTGGGCTCGGGTCGCCACCATTTGCTTGCTAGTTGTTTTTGTTTGTTTGTCTCTGTAGGCTCTCTACCCTTTTCTTGTGACACCTTCCCACAATGAGGACATTGTGGCGTTTTAAGTGTGGGGGAGGGGGGGATATTCTGTTTCGGGGGTAGATCACCTAGTAGTTTTGATCTTTGTTTTCTTAGTTTTTGCTTAAAATTTGAAAAATTTTCGTGTGAAATAGGAGAAAAAAGGGAGTGAAAGCCTTAAAAGTTTTTCTTTCAGTTTTGTTTTCGCTTTGTTTTTGCTTTGTTTCTTGGATCTTGTTGTCGAAATTGAGAAGCCGTTCTTAAACTTCTTTAAAAGGAACCGGTCTGAGTGTTTTCGACCCTGTCTTGGGTACTAGTCATGACTTATTACTTTAGATGTCCTTCATTGAGTGTCTAGTGAAACCCCCGTTTCCTTTCACGTTCTGGTTGAAGTCGGGAGATTCTTGGGGTTTGTGTCCGAGCTTGTTTTGTTTCCCTTTTTAGCAATTGCAAAGTCGAAAAGCAAGAAAAAGAAAGAAAAGCTACAATAACCGGATTAAGTGTAGCGTGTCGCTGAATGACGTTAACCACCATACACTTAGCCAACCTACACGGGCCCAGTATTCGTGGTACGACATTGGATACCCCTTAACCCTCCTCCTATATCGCTTTGCGACGGAGAGGCGAATGGAAAAGACCGTGTTGGGAGGGTAAACCCCATATTTGGGACGTCCAATTCCCGAAAGTAAGGCTAATACCGACCTATAAAAAGAAAAAAAAGAGAAAAAGAAAAAGCAATTTTGTTGGGATTACCTAACCCCAAAAAAGAAAAGTTTGAGCGTTTTAAGTGTGGGGCCTCTCCTTGCATCATACGGCCCTCACCAAGCCAAGGGCGACCAAATGCGAGGAAGGGCAACTCGTTCCTTGTTCGTTTCGTTGTTTTTGACCTCGGGCATGAGTCCTTGGAGTCTTTTGGATTCGGTTAGAACCCACTAGCACTTACGCACATGGGATTTTGCTTGACATTAGGTGTAGGACATCGAAAATCTCAAAGACTGACTTTTGCTTAGGATAGGTGTTTGTGAGATGCTCATAACGGTTCCTTTTGGAGGCTTAATAACGTTTTCCTGATTTAGATTTCGAGATCTTTTGAAGCGAAGCTGTTGTTTTTCTTTTCTTTCGTTTTCTTCGGTTTTGTTTTAACTTTCCCTCTCTCCTTTTTCTTTGGCTTTTGTGGGTATAGTCGCTACAAACCCTCACGAGTCCATCTCGTCCACCCGGGCTGCCGGGGGGTTCAAAGGGCTTGGTGCATACGCTAAATGCACTCGTTTCCTCCCACAACAGACGAGTTGGTGTTTAGTTTTCTTATTTGTTTTGTTTTGTTTTGCTCGGGACGAGCAAAAGTTTAAGTGTGGGGGGGGGGGTGTTTAGACCCAATTCTGTGTCTAAATACCGCCTAAATCCTTAGGCTTTTAACTCGTCTCGTGGTTTAATTTCATAAGTTTTTAACGCGTTTTGGTTATTTTTGTAGATTTTGGAGCTTTCACTCAAAACGTAGCAAAACGCGCCTTTTTATAGCATTCTTGGTGATTTCCCGAGCCGAGCCGGACCGGAAACTGAGGCGGAGTCGACCCGGGACCACACTCCCAGCCTTTGGTGTCAATTAGTGAAGTAACACCTGCTACGACCCTCGAAATGGATGTTACATGCCTTGGAAAGAAGGAAGAAACAAAGGGACGAAAAGAGTAGGGTAGCCCCCCCACCCTGAGGGTAGCACCCGCTACCATAGGGGGTAGCGCCCGCCACCACAGAGGTAGCACCCGCGACCTGTGCTCAAAGTCAGCCTTGAATCGTCAGTTGAAGAGGGTAGCGCCCGCTACCATATGGGTCGCGCTCGCGACCTCCTGATCCCAAGTGAGACCGTGCCCACGGTATCCAGGACCGTACCTACGGTCTCTCGAAGCTCGAAATCGCCCGACCTTTTTCGCTGGATAGAACATGACCGTGGCCACGGTTTCCTAGACCGTGACCACGGTCCCCCTATGTTCTGCGCGTGTTTTCGGCCTGAAGTGCTGCGTTTTGCCAACCAATTTTCACTTGCATATATATTTCTCTTTCACGATTTCTTAGGGGAATCTAGAGGGAGATAGACTTTGACAATTTCCAACTTGTAATTTGGAGTTTATGAGAGAGATTAGTGAGAGATTAATCTAGGGTTTTGGAGATTTGTGTTTATTATTGAAGATTTGGAGATTCAAACAATTGAAAGATTGTTGGATCATCTTTTATTGCTTTCTCTTGTTCATCTACAACACTTTGATAAGTTTTCTCTTCCCTTAACTCCTTTATTAATTACTTTGCTAATTACTTTGCTTGTTCTTTAATTGTTCTTGCTTGTTATTTGATTATCTTGCTTGTTTATGGTTGTTTGATGTTAGAAATCACGTTTAGGTTTGGTTTGGATGTTGTTAGCATGGTTAGTGTCATGATTAGTGGCTAGAAACCCTATGGGTTAGGGGGTAATTAAGGGTGTGAATGGGGGTGATTAGGTTTGGGTTAGCAATATTAGTGAGTAATTAGTTAGGAAATCAATTTCCCAATCCTATCCTTCCCTCAAGTGGGATGTGTTTGGGTGCGAAAGCATCCCGAATACATCCAACACTTGTTGGAAGGTAGGAATTAGGATAGTTAGTATTCTAGTTCGCGAAAGCGAATAGAAACTAACTAGGAAATTCCGTTCCTTGAACTCCCCCGGGTCTGTCGATGGACTTTGGGGAAGTTAATCTGGACTATCCTTGAAAGAGGAAGCCCGGTGGGTATTTTCTAACGGAGTTACCATTTGATTTCCCATTCTCGTTACTCTCTTGTTGCAAAACCCATTTCCTCATCCCCGTTTGTATCCCGAAAAGCCTCCGAAACCCATTTTCCATTCCTTGACTGACCTTAGCTTTGTTTCTTGCGTTTTGATCCCTTCAAACCGATATCCTTACCTTAGCAATCTCATCCCGACCATTAACTTAGTTTTTATGACCAAGGCCGCCAGCAACCTTAAAGTTAGAATTAACTATTAAAATTCTAGGCAGCAACTTTGTTGACAACCCTTTTTCTTAGCCTCATATCTTACTCACCCGATATCATATGGATGCAAACTTTATGTTTCCGGAAAGCTTGAAGAACGACCTAAAACTTTTATGTTTATCACTAAAGCCAATAAAGTCTCCAAATAGACGAAAACTTAGCAAGAAGTTACTGACTCAGAAAACGTATATAATTGCACCCTTTCACGGTTTTGCTCGTATCTCGGGCTATACATAACGGATTCTCGAAATTCCAAAGCCTGGAGTTAGATAATCACTTGGGCTATCATTTCCAGTAAAAATCCGGGCAAAATTCACATTGTACATCCTCTGTAAAAATCAGATTCTTGGACAGAAACTTTTTCCTTGCTTGATTGCATTCTAGTGCTTTCTTTGGCCTCTAAGTTGTACTAAATCATAACCAAAACCCAAATTAACTATTGTCCGTGGTTTTTCCAGATTTTAATACTCAAAGATTACCCAAATAAGATGAAATCTTTCACATGCATCCATAGATAACAATTGTAATTCCAACCCAAGTTCAAATTAGCACATCCATGTCAAATTCACACTAAATCATATCATCCAAGTGTGGAACAACCTAATTAACATAAAAATCCTTTCAAAACAGTCCCTCAAACTCTAATTTCCTCATCAAAAACCTCATGCAAGTAAGCCATTTCATTACCCATCAAGAAACAAGCAAGAAACACTTCACAACTTCACCCAATTAATATGCATCAATTTCAAACTCAAACCCTAACTACTCTAACTTAACCACACTATAAATTCATGCTTAGAAATCATAAAGGAGATGAAAAACATCAAGAAAACACAAATTAGAAATGAAATTTCAGATTAGAACATAAAGAATAGAGTTAGGGTTTGAGAATTATACCACTTGGAGAAGAACTTGGAGAAGAAAACACAAGAGAGGAGGAAGAGGGGTGCTCGGCCACCTCTGGGCCGTTGAAACGCCTTGACAGACGGGCGTGGCTAGCTGGAGAAGAGAGGAGGAGGGAGGAGAGGGAAGTGTTTGTGTAAAATCTGATTTATGAAATGGATTAAAAGACCTTAGACTCCTCCCCCTCTTATATAAATAAACCCCTTAATTAACTTATCCTCTAATTAGTAATTAAACTAAATCAATCATGAAATTAAAAATTAGCTAGGTAAAACAATTGGTAATCAACTAGATGAAATTAGTGAACATAAATTTGGTAAAATAATTTAGTATACGATTAAATAAAATCGCTTGGGAATAAACTGGGTAAAATTAACTAATACTAAACCACATAAAATAAATTGGTAGGGTAACACTAATAGGGTAAATTGGGCGATAAGATGCACTTAGGAAGGTTGGATAACATAAATCATAATTGAAACGGAAATTAAAATTAATATAACCTTCTTCGGTTACAAGCGTAAAATTGAGAACGATAAAATAAATTATATAACTTATCGTAAAAGTATTCATAAACTCGTAATAATATTTATAACTTTAAATCCGAGGTAACATAAAATCAACCCATTTAACCATCGCCTTTCTCGAGACCTGTCACGCAAAAAAAAAAAAAACGAACACTAATAACAATATTAACAATATTAACGTAAAAGAAAGAAAATTTTTAACCGCGTAATTTAGTTAATCACCGCGATCGAGGCTTTAATTAATACGGGTTTAGGGCGGGTCGTTACACACTCCCCCCCTAAAAAGAAGTTTCGTCCCCGAAACTTGCTGCTGGACTAATCTTCCTTTCTTCCTCGGTTTCCCACGTGGCTTCCGAGGCGCCTTTGTTAGCCCATAGTACTTTGACTAATGGAATTTCCTTAGAACGAAGTCGATCTCCCTCCTCGGGGTAACTTGTAACTTCCTCGGGAAAACATATGGGAATTCCCGCACTACTGGAATCTCTTCTATCTTGGGTGGATTCTTAGGATCTTTACTAATCGAACACAGGTAACCCTTGCACCCTTGATCTAGCATCTTCCGAGCCTTTACATAGGTTAGGATATGACACTGATTTATTCCTAGGTCCCCAATAAACAAATCTCTATTCGCGGGGTATTCTTAAGAACGACTGTATAATGATTCCATGAATAAAGTAATCCATAAGAGACATTGACATGAGCTTGAGATGAAGAAAAGATCTTGGGTAAGTTCTTGATTCTTGAATCAGGACAACCGAAATCGGGGATACATGAATGATTGGCAATAGCCGCTTGGGTGAACAAAACGTAAGTTGTTGATATTGATCGAATAGTAACTTGTATTTAAGCTAAAACTTAGATATAAACTATAGATCCTTACCGAGAATGATGACTATTTCGGAAAAGAGGAAAGATGACCAAATAGAAAACATGGTAGAATAGATGTAGTCCATCACCACTGGATGAATGAGTGGATAACTGTTAAAAGAAAGGCACTTGCCCCAAGAGGAAATTGAGGAAAGAGAGCGGTGCCAAAAGGGTGTGGACATAGCATTAATGAACCGAAATGATTGGTCGATAACAATTATAGACTCTCCTAGGAGTTCTTGAAAATAAGCAATGACTAGAATTGACAGAGCCGAATGCAGTCTTACGAGGATAAAGCCAAAAGCCAAAAAGGTGTGTACAATATGATTGTGATATAAAACTTGATTCAAATGATGAACTTGAAGTATTCTAGCCATACAAAGGAGGGTTGAACCTCACCAACTCGTTGGATGTCCCTATGAAGTCCAGATATGCAATAAATTTATTCCTCAAATTGGAATTTCCCCTTTTTCCTCGTTCTTAGTCATAAATCTCCAGTCCCATACTAACTTCCTAATTTCATCCTTATTCTATTGTTTCCCCTTTTTATTCCTCCCCTAACGTCCTTCCTTATACAGGATTAAAGGTGGCTATCATTATCTCCACGACCAACGTTAAAATCCTTATATTCGCGCTAATGCCCCTATCGTGGATACTACGTTCATAAAACCCTTGTTTATCTTATTGACTACTGTTATTAGACCCTTCAAACCATTTGAACAATTCAGATAAGTATAAAGCACTTTTTCCCCTTATCACTTCAGGTGAATCTCTATAGAATTACATCCGCACTGAGTTACAAATCGGTATGTTCTCTTGATACCTCGGAATACCGCATCCCAAGCTTGGTCAAGGCAACGCGGCCAACTATCCATTTACGTATTCTTCCGGTCATCTGGGGTGTAATAGCTGCTCTTAACTCTCGAAAGCGTTATCACGTGATGGTCCAAGGTTCGGGAAATCATTTACATATGTAACTATCTACCGTTGATACTAAAACGGACCAAAAGATTCGTATACTACTTGTTGGCCCCAAATTCCTGTTTTAAAGACCACTACGCGTGCTACCTTTGCACTTATACGTTACTAGAGTCCGACCCATTTTCCTTCATTCCAAGAATAACTTGGCAGCACTTAAAGCATGGAACGGCTATTAGTATAATCCTTTGTTTTCCATCACACCCGGATACCAATTATTCCCATGTCGACTATGCATAACAAAGTACTTACAGCCTCCTTAGCTACATAGAACTCATGCGTACTTTTTATCTCAACCGTTCTAGGCGGAGGTGTAGTCTTCATTGATTGAGTCATAGCTTGCTCCAGATATTGGGCTCCATAAACATTGCGAAAGGATTGGGAAAAGGGTCACCACTGGGTTCCCTCTATATTACATATATATAACATGAACGCGAGGTTTTAATAAACTTAGCAAATAAGAGCTCATTAAAATTAATAAAAGAAAATCAAGGCAAGATCCGAGACTTAACCAACTTGAACCTCATTTGATACTAAAGGAACTCTTATTCCCTCTTAAGATCCCTGTGACTTCACTTACTATACTTGGAGCGTACTAATCACTCATATCATTTAAACGCTTTTAAACATTTCACAACACACCATGGTAAGGCACTTAACACTTCCTTTGCGGTCTACATCAATCCCACTTGGAATTGGATTTGTTTGCTTTTCTTTGAATGACTAAAATTCTCCTTTCGAGACTAATTCAACCTGCCTCGCATTCTCAAAAGCACTTAGCACGCTTTGATGTATAATGGGATCAAGAGATCTCATTACACATAGAAATCAGGATCTTTAAAAACCAAGATAAGAATCTTGCTTCTCAAAGTTCTTAAAGATCAACCAATTTGAATGAAATGATGTATAATAGGATCAAGGATGATCAAATTATACAAAATATTAGGATCTTTAAGTGGTTCTTTAAGATTGAATGAATGAATGAATGAATGAATGAATGAATGAATGAATGAATGAATGAATGAATGAATGAATGAATGAATGAATGAATGAATGAATGAATGAATGAATGAATGAATGAATGAATGAATGGATGGATAAACGAATGGAATGGACGAAATGGATGAATGAAATCAATGTAGGAATGGATGGAATGTAAGTTTCTTGAATGATTGAATGATATTCAAAAGAATCTTGAATTTGAAACAATGTAGAAACAAAAACAAGATCAAATGAAAACTAGAAAGAAACTCACGATTTGAATGATTAATGATATTGGCTTTGAAGATTCTTGGAGGATACAACCACACCACCTTCAAGAATGCTTCAATCTCTTCCTATCACCACCTAGGATGCTACCCTAAGCTAGAAGAAGAAGATAGAATCGAATCTCCCTCAAGAGAAACGAAATACTAGCAAAAGCTAGAGAGAAAACAACACCTTGTGTTTGTATTTGATTTATTGAATGAATGAGATTACAAGAGGCCTAAGGGGGTATTTATAGTAATCCTAAGCCCCCTAGGACGTGCACTATTCAAGAAATTAGGCCCCTTGAGGCTTACATCATCCTACACATTTATTACATCATAAAAACTCTAAAATACAACTCTAGAAAGAAAAGACTATAACTCCTTCAATACTTGTCCGTTTTCCAAGATTCAAAAACCATTGGAAAGCTCTTTCAATGCTCTTCAATATGTCTTTGGATGACTTCCTCATTAGACGCATATATCTAGAGTTATAGAGTAAATTACCAAACTGCCCTTATTGAAATCATTCAAACGAAAGGGATACTTGAGTGAATGATGCTCTTTTGCCATATAACCGCGTATTAGGCTCCTATGATGCATATTGGATGTCTTCCTTGGTGTCCTTGATGTATATGGCCATCAAATATACATCATACTCCCCCGGTTGAAAAAGTTTGTCCTCAAACTTTGAGCATCAACTCTCTTACTTGCCTTCTTCACAAAAAATTACAAACTTTCTTTTTAAATGCTTTGAAGTCATCATAGACTCCCTTACAAAACTTCCTCATCTTTCTCCCAAGAAATCCATGGACATTATAAGACTTGTATCCTCGAATTTTCACCATGAACATAGAGATTCCGTGTAGCTTCTCAATTTCCAAGTCAAGCTTCACAACTTTACCTTCATCATTTAGCATGAAACAACCTACTTTGATGACTTTAGCTTCTTGGTTCCTTCGAAGCCTTGGCTTTTCAACCATGAGATCGAAGTGGGTATCTTTAGGGTGCACATGAAAGATTCGCCTCATAGGAAATCTCAAGATTGGGTGGTGGCTTGGATCCGAATTACTCTCCTCCAAGTTTGTAAGAATAAGACCCTTATGCTCTTCATGCTCATGATCTTCCTCCTTCATAATCGACACAATGTGGCTTTCTTCCTCCTTGGGTCGAGAAGATGGTGCTATAGGTGTCAAAATGATCTTCTTTTGATAGAGAGTGAGAGTATAAATATTGGCTCTCCCATCATGTATGACACTCCTATCAAATAACCATGGTCTTCCCAACAAAATATGGCAAGTATCCATAGGAATAATATCACACCATAATGAATCTTTATAATTCTTCCTAATTGAAAGACTTACCAAGACCCTTTGATCCACACGAATGCCTTGCCCTAGGCTTAGCCATTGTATAGTGTAGGGTGTGGGATGAGGGCTAATCTCCATTTGCAATTTCTCGACCATTGTTGTAGAAGCGGCATTGGTGCAACTTCCTCCATCTATAATCAATGAGCATACTTTCCCTTTGATGGTACAACGAGAGCGAAAGATAGCCTCCCTTTGTACTTGATCATTTGGCGCTTGAACTTCATTTAAGGCCCTTCCTACTACAAGTAACTCTCCATCATCCGGCTCCTCTACACTATCTTCAACATTTTCTTCCTCATTCACGTCAACTCCTTTTTCTCCTCAAATAATTCATTATCATACGTTTGGTACCCAACCAAAGACACTTCTTTCTTGTTAGGGCATGCACTTTCAACATGATCAAAACTTTGGCAACATAGACATGTACTTGGGATAATGGGAGTGGGGAGGTTTATAGGCTGTTTTGAGGAGCTTTGGGTAGTAGGTGTGGGGAGGTTTAGGGGCTGATTTTGTGGAGCTTTTATGTTTGGTTGTTTTGTGGGGAATGGTAGTCTTTGTTTATATGGGTTTTTTTCCCAAAGTTCTCTACTCCTTACTTGTATTTCAACATCAAGAGCTAAAGAACTCAACTCTTCCAAGTTTGTGTAAGGTTGATTTACAACAACATGCCGAATGTAATCATTAAGACCAAGAAAGTAACATACCAAAACTTGTGGATCATCCTCCTTAAGGGAATACTTCCATAGTTGCCACCTGAATTCTATTGTGTATTCAACCACATCGTTGCTCCCTTGCTCCATTCTTTCAAGTTTGTCGATGTAGTCTTCTTTGTAATTGAATGGCAAGAACTCTTCTTTAAATTTATTTCCATTCTTCTTGCTGGAACGTTTACTCCTTTCATAAGGTGCTTCACATTCACCCTCATAAGAATGTACCATACGTGAGCTTGCGCTTCTTGATCTCTTTTGAAGGATCCCAAGTTCTTCCATGTGTTTGGTGAGATCATGAATTTGTTGCTCCAAACGTTGCAAATCACTTTGTGAATTCATGCTAGATCTTTTGCAAGCCATAGAATATGAATCTTGATGAAGAAAGACTATAACAAGACTCACTGTTTAATGGGGAAATGTAAGGAACGAAATGGGGGAATGTGTTTGGGTTAGAGGATGGGTTTCTTGATGGAGTTTCTTTATGGAGCTAATGGTGGACGTGTATATGGGAGATGACGGGGAATGATTTTGTGATGGAAAGATGGTGAAAATATAGTAAAACATAGATCAAGAACTAAGAGAATCAACTCCTAAGCTCTGATACCAATTTTGATGTATAATGGGATCAAGAGATCTCATTACACATAGAAATCAGGATCTTTAAAAACCAAGATAAGAATCTTGCTTCTCAAAATTCTTAAAGATCAACCAATTTGAATGAAATGATGTATAATAGGATCAAGGATGATCAAATTATACAAAAGATTAGGATCTTTAAGTGGTTCTTTAAGATTGAATGAATGAATGAATGAATGGATGGATAAACGAATGGAATGGACGAAATGGATGAATGAAATGAATGTAGGAATGGATGGAATGTATGTTTCTTGAATGATTGAATGATATTCAAAAGAATCTTGAATTTGAAACAATGTAGAAACAAAAACAAGATCAAATGAAAACTAGAAAGAAACTCACGATTTGAATGATGAATGATATTGGCTTTGAAGATTCTTGGAGGATACAGCCACCCCACCTTCAAGAATGCTTCAATCTCTTCCTATCACCACCTAGGATGCCACCCTAAGCTAGAAGAAGAAGATAGAATCGAATCTCCCTCAAGAGAAACGAAATACTAGCAAAAGCTAGAGAGAAAACAACACCTTGTGTTTGTATTTGATTTATTGAATGAATGAGATTACAAGAGGCCTAAGGGGGTATTTATAGTAATCCTAAGCCCCCTAGGACGTGCACTATTCAAGAAATTAGGCCCCTTGAGGCTTACATCATCCTACACATTTATTACATCATAAAAACTCTAAAATACAACTCTAGAAAGAAAAGACTATAACTCCTTCAATACTTGTCCGTTTTCCAAGATTCAAAAACCATTGGAAAGCTCTTTCAATGCTCTTCAATATGTCTTTGGATGACTTCCTCATTAGACGCATATATCTAGAGTTATAGAGTAAATTACCAAACTGCCCTTGTTGAAATCATTCAAACGAAAGGGATACTTGAGTGAATGATGCTCTTTTGCCATATAACCGAGTATTAGGCTCCTATGATGCATATTGGATGTCTTCCTTGATCTCCTTGATGTATATGGCCATCAAATATACATCACGCTTCACTTGCATCAACTATTAGATTACTTGCAATTTGTACTTAAACTTCCTTACATTTTTATACTAAAGCTCTCTAAATTCTGGAGAAATTTCGACAGCACTTCCTCTATAAATTGAGCTATCCCAAACTTTTACATAACTTGTATTCCTACAAGAAAACAACTTACAATTCATATATTCATTTGGAGCTTCATGCTCAACATCTATCCCGATACATTTCATATATTCCCAATCTCAATCCATAAAGGTGCATATATCACACATAACGTCCATATTGCTCAAATTTGTATCACAAATTCCTATGAAACTCTAAATCCTCAAGTTCTTCTTATAACTCCGCTCTAATACCACAACTGTAACACCCCAACACCCTTAATCATAAGATTAACACAACCATAAACTAAACTTGTGATTAGCGCAGCGGAACACCTATAGTTGAGGTATTACCGCCGTCCCCACTTGGGACAAGGCAAGCACACGTCACCAAACATAACAAAACCCACAATAAACATATATTTAACTTCATACAAAACAAACACCAACTTTGACGTAAAACTTTATACAACCCTTAAAACATGTATGTAAAGACTTTCCCAAAGTAAAACAGTCTTCAACCCATAAAAGTCCTTGATGATCGGCCTACAACTGCCTTAGAGAACTACCTTGCACGGGACAATCTACCTCTGTTTATCCTTGCCTTTGACTTGGAAGCTCGGACTGCCAAAAACAAAACATTAAAACATACGCAAAAATGAGTGGGGAAACACTCAGTACGTAAACCTCCAACACGTCAAACCGTTCGAAAACGGTTGTAGTGCCAGCGCTTAAATTCATTTTGAAAACGGGAAAGGGGATAAACGTGAATAAATTGGATTGCTACATATATATAAATATAAATAACTGATGTGTATATATATAAATATGCGTAATTGGAATGAAATTGCGATAATTAGAAATGAGCGGAATCCCTTACGATCGATGCAAAGCATCTCACACATGCGCATGCCCAAACCGATCTAAGTTTGGATTGGGTGACTGCTAAGCAGCCGACACTAGCCAGGTCATTAGGACACTATGATCAGGAGCATCTAGAAATAACTGGGCTAGCACTTCACGTAACTAGCTAGAATAGGATGAAGCGGGACCGCTTTTGGAAATAATTTACTATAAGATATTAGTTCATGATTTGGTATGATAATAATGAACATTGGATAATAAGTAAATATGAGACATTAGTTCATGAGTTGATATGACAATAATAAATATTGAATGGTAAATAAGTGGTAAAAGTTGGACAATTTGCGTACCTTGAACCGTTGAAAAGCTTGGTGGTGCGTCTCGGGCTTGGGATGGCTTGGGTGGCTTGGAAACTATAATAAGAGCATAAGAAAATTGAGAACTTTAATAAAGTCCTTGAAATTTACAAGCTGGGATTAAAGTAATTAAAACTTGATAACTTAAAAGGGATCAGAAAATAGAAATTTCAGTTTTTGGATAAATCGATGATTTGGTGATAACTTGAGCTAGGAAACTCAGATTTTTGCAAACGAGTACTTTTCGGAAAGTGAAAATCACGCCCTACAACTTTGTCAACTGGCCCGAAGGCTAAAAATGAAAGGAAGGGCTCGGAAAAAGGCCCGGACAGAAGCAGAGCACTTGGAATTAATCATGCGGTTTGGAAATTTAAAGCGAAACTTATGGTGAAACTTGAATAGGATCAAAGAGGCTTATGATGTACAAAGCATCCTTAATGACCAGCTTCGATGAGCATAGAATTGGAGACCTTGAAAGCTTAAGAAGAGAAGATGTTCGGTCATCGAAGACATGAAAGAAACGTTGTCAAGCGACGGAAATTAGATAAGGACATGATTATGAATTTGGGAACGTTTACAAACTGATGACCGGTGATTTGAAAACATAGGAGGAATGGTCCTTGGACTATTTGGACATCGAGGAAACCCATAAGCTTGTTAGGAAGTCAAGGTACCACTTAGCCATGAACACCACTTAACCGAACTCAAAACCTCATCACTTTACCCCATGGTTTGCTAGTATTTCCATAAACCTTTAGGAGGTAATCCCAAACACTAAAATAGCTTAAATCAACTTAGAAACTTACTCAATCCATCTTAATCAATGACACAAAGGTCGGCATCTCATTAAAGCCTCCTAGGAGATCAAATCGCAACCTTAAAGTTAGAATTAACTATTAAAATTCTAGGCAGCGACTTTGCTGACAGCCCTCATTCTTAGCCTCATATCTCACTCACTCGATATCGTATGGATGCAAACTTTATGTTTCCGGAGAGCTTGAAGAACGACCTAAAACTTTTATATTTATCACTAAAGCCAATAAAGTCTCCAATAGACGAAAACTTAGCAAGAAGTTACTGACTCAGAAAACATATATAATTGCACCATTTCACGGTTTTGCTCGTATCTCGGGCTCTACATAACAGATTCTCGAAATTCCAAAGCCTAGAGTTAGATAATCACTTGGGCTATCATTTCCAGTAAAAATCTGGGAAAAATTCACATTTTACATCCTCTGTAAAAATCAGATTCTTGGACAGAAACTTTTTCCTTGCTTGATTGCATTCTAGTGCTTTCTTTGGCCTCTAAGTTGTACTAAATCATAACCAAAACCCAAATTAACTATTGGCCATGGTTTTTCCAGATTTTAATACTCAAAGATTACCCAAATAAGATGAAATCTTTCACATGCATCCATAGATAACAATTGTAATTCGAACCCAAGTTCAAATTAGCACATCCATGTCAAATTCACACTAAATCATATCATCCAAGTGTGGAACAACCTAATTAACATAAAAATCCTTTCAAAACAGTCCCTCAAACTCTAATTTCCTCATCAAAAACCTCATGCAAGTAAGCCATTTCATTACCCATCAAGAAACAAGCAAGAAACACTTCACAACTTCACCCAATTAACATATGCATCAATTTCATACTCAAACCCTAACTACTCTAACTTAATCACACTATAAATTCATGCTTAGAAATCATAAAGGAGATGAAAAAAACCAAGAAAACACAAATTAGAAATGAAATTTCAGATTAGAACATAAAGAATAGAGTTAGGGTTTGAGAATTATACCACTTGGAGAAGAACTTGGAGAAGAAAACACAAGAGAGGAGGAAGAGGGGTGCTCGGCCACCTCTGGGCCGCCGGCCGGTCGCCGGAAAACGCCCGAACAGGGGGGGCGTGGCTGGCTGGAGAAGAGAGGAGGAGGGAGGAGAGGGAAGTGTTTGTGTAAAATCTGATTTATGAAATGGATTAAAAGACCTTAGACTCCTCCCCCTCTTATATAAATAAACCCCTTAATTAACTTATCCTCTAATTAGTAATTAAACTAAATCAATCATGAAATTAAAAAATTAGCTAGGTAAAACAATTGGTAATCAACTAGATGAAATTAGTGAATATAAATTTGGTAAAATAATTTAGTATACGATTAAATAAAATCGCTTGGGAATAAACTGGGTAAAATTAACTAATATTAAACCACATAAAATAAATTGGTAGGGTAACACTAATAGGGTAAATTGGGCGATAAGATGCACTTAGGAAGGTTGGATAACATAAATCATAATTGAAACGGAAATTAAAATTAATATAACCTTCTTCGGTTACAAGCGTAAAATTGAGAACGATAAAATAAATTATATAACTTATCGTAAAAGTATTCATAAACTCGTAATAATATTTATAACTTTAAATCCGAGGTAACATAAAATCATCCCGTTTAACCATCGCCTTGCTCGAGACCTGTCACGCATAAAAAAAAAACGAACACTAATAACAATATTAACAATATTAACGTAAAAGAAAGAAAATTTTTAACCGCGTAATTTAGTTAATCACCGCGATCGAGGCTTTAATTAATACGGGTTTAGGGCGGGTCGTTAAACTTTAGAAAACAGTCTACATCGAATATTGAATACAATTATTGATTTAAACACAGGGATGCTAATATTTCCTGAATTCAACACGGGGATGTTGAATTCCTTTCTTTAGTTTTTATTTATTTTCCCGTTCGCTATCACACGGCTTGTCCAGATATAAGTCAAAATTTAGTCCTGAAAAGGTTAATTTTATTGTCTTGGCAACTGTTGTTCTTTGTCATTATAAATAACATACCCATGAAACGATCTTTTGATCTGATCCTGTCCCCATTTGTACAGGTAGATACCATGATTATTCAAGCTATTGGACTGTTAGATGATCTTGACAAAGAGCTTAACACATATGCAATGAGGGTTCGAGAATGGTACGGATGGCATTTTCCAGAGCTAGCAAAAATTGTACAAGACAACATTCTCTATGCTAAAGCAGTGAAGTTAATGGGGAATCGTGTTAATGCTGCAAAGTTGGATTTCTCTGAGGTACAACTCTTGTACTGAATTGTATTATTGTGGAGTTCAGGTTTTAGATGCTAAGAGGTGTGGTTCAACAAGTCTTGTTGGCCTGAAGTGTTAAAACTTTGATACAAGCGACTAATATTCTACTCCATGCTGTTGCAACTTTTTTGAAGTTTATGCCCCATTTTTGTTATTGCAGATATTACCTGAGGAGGTTGAGGCAGAACTTAAAGAGGTTGCAATGATTTCCATGGGAACTGAAGTTAGTGATCTTGATCTTATTAACATCAAGGAACTCTGTGATCAAGTTTTGTCGCTAGCAGAATACAGAGCTCAGCTCTATGATTATCTTAAGAGCAGAATGAACACAATTGCGCCAAATTTGACAGCCCTTGTTGGCGAGCTAGTTGGTGCTCGTCTTATTGCTCACGGTGGAAGCTTGATAAACCTTGCAAAGCAGCCTGGCAGCACCGTTCAAATCCTCGGAGCAGAAAAAGCTCTTTTCAGAGCCCTGAAAACTAAACATGCAACCCCTAAATATGGTTTGATTTATCATGCCTCCTTGATTGGTCAGGCTGCCCCTAAACATAAAGGCAAAATATCTCGTTCTCTTGCTGCAAAAGCTGCTTTGGCAATTCGCTATGATGCACTTGGAGACAGCCCTGATAACTCTATGGGTCTTGAAAACAGAGCCAAGGTAATAACTCTCAGAATTTGTTGTCTACACTCAATGAATACTAAGTTCTTTCTCGAAGATGTTAATATATATAAAATGTTACTGAGTGTAGCTTGAAGCACGTCTAAGAAACCTTGAGGGCAAAGAGTTGGGTCGGTCTGCTGGATCAGCCAAGGAAAAGCCAAAGACAGAAGCCTATGACAAAGATCGTAAAAAGGGAGCAGCAGCTCTTATTACTCCGGCTAAGGTGCCCTCCTGTTTCCTTGATTTTTATACATTTGCTTTTATGCTGTGTTTTGAGTACTTTCTGTGTGCACCGCACCTGGTTTACCATCGACCATCTTTGGCGGGATTTGTACTGTGCTTGTTGTTGAAGCTTCTTTCTGTCCCATGCAGACTTATAATCCTGCGGCTGATTCAACCATTGGAAAGAAAGATGATAGCGTGGCTCCAATGGACGAGGAGGTTGATGTTGTACCTAATGAATCAAAGAAAGAGAAGAAGGAAAAGAAGAAGAAAAAGGAAGTTGAGAATGAGGATGATGGTGTTCATGAAGAAGTGAATGGGGACGAGACGCCCAAGAAAGAAAAGAAGAAAAAGAAGAAGCATGCTGAGAATGGAGAGAAAGTTGAAGCAGAAGTAAATAGTGAGGAGAAATCGAAGAAGGAAAAGAAAAAGAAGAAGAAGGAAGTCGAGAGTGAGGATGATGCTGCTGAAACCGCAGGAAAGGAAAAGAAAAAGAAGAGAAAGCATGCAGAAGCGGATGAGGTAGTGGAACCTGTGAGCGAGAAGAAAGAGAAGAATAAAAAGAAGAAGAGCAAGAGTGAAGAGTGAAGCTGTTTGTGATAAGTAGCGGGCAAATCTCACAGTTTTGTCTTTTAATGTTTGGCAATGACCCTGTAATGTTCATCCCGTCTTCTCGCATGTGTAAAATCTGTGTCATGCCATTCTTATGGTGTTGTGTATTGAAGTTAGCTTAGTTATTTTGAGTCTTTTGACACCATAGAACAAGGATTATATATTGCAAAATTTTGTTCAACGTTATTAGCTAGCTTTTGTTTGGATTGTATCCTTCATTGAATGCTGATTGCGACACTTAGTTGATGGGAGCAGTTACGGATTTACAGCCCTGCATGCTGCACTTAGTTAGCTTGGAATGGATGACTGGGAACCAGTGTTTATCCAGTTCTTTTGTACGGATAGTAGAATCTTTTCTTGTTACACGGTGGAGGGCCAGAGGCATATTTTCGTGTCCATCTCATGAATCTTTTTCTAATGAATGCATGTATTTGTTGCTTTCCCAGGATGTTCTTGAGAAATAGAACCAATTTGGAGGCTTGACATCGATCAGTTGTTGCTGCTAGTTCATGTTTATATATCAATAGTATGCTTTTCAATGAGACAGCAGGTTCTTTTGATGAGTTGCTTGCTAACATTTTGACTGATCTTTGGGGTATCAAGCTCATGCAGGTATGCACGACTATCTTTACAAGTATGGGGCTGAAGAGCAATTGTTGGTTGGAAACCTCAGGTCAACATTGATGTATGTAGCAGGAAAGACCACTGTCATCATTTTGGGGGGGTTGTGACATTGATCATCAATGGACTGGAGGTTTCTCTTAAGATTCAAACCACTGATAACATCAAGGCCATGCTTGTGACTCTGAAAGACATTCTGAATGTGGCATGGGAAAAATGGTTGAACTATATGGACTCGGACTTGGAGCAAGGAGCAATCAACATCATCCAATGGGGAACTGCTGATGTTGCTGATGATTTGAAGGAGGTAATGCTGAAATTAGAGGTTTCTTGCTTTGGGACGGGTCTACCACTCTACCTCAGATCAATCTGGTCAGGCGTTTCTTGACTTTAGCAGTGGCCTTGCTTGCTGGAATTGTGAAAAACCAATTAGAAGTAAAGAACCTCCCAGTGGTATCATCATGGCGCTGGAATTGGATGAACAAACTCATATGTATGAGATGAAGCTCAGTATCAACAAGGTGCTACTGATAGCCGAGTAATGCTGGTGTGTTGATCTTGCTGTGTTTCATGCATATATCTAGGTTCTAGGACTAATACTTCTCCTTTTGGGGCTTACATCTTTCTCCATAGTAAATGGGCTGGTTTCCCTTGTGTCTTTTTTAGGTTTTTGTGCTAGAGTTCTCAAGGTTGGGTATATTTCTCTTATGGTTTTGGTCTTGCTTCTAGTAGGTTTTCGGCCGGAGTCAAAAACTGTCTAACCCAATAACCCAAATTTGTTCGACTTGGAAAAACTGGGTACAGTCATAGAATTTTCGACCGAGTTTTAATATTGACTTAAAATTCAAACACAATCTTTTAAAATTTCTATTGTCCGAACCCGATTTGTATCTGAATTCATGTCTATTCGATTTGTCCGATCCAAGAAATATATGAAAAAACTGTGTATCGGACATCAAGTTTTTATCCAATGTTCAATTTGTCCGAACCCAAAATTACCCATACCCAAATTTTTGCCAGCTCTATCATCGCTAGCGCTAGCAATGGTATATGTATGAAATATTTTCTTCTGTAATTGGATGATTATGTTTATTTAATATAATTTCGTTTCCTGTTCGAAAAAAGTAAACGATCAGCCTTTCTCCCAATCGAAGAACACACCAAAATACACGAATGAAGAAGATTTAGAGATATATCGAAAGTTCGAAACCAGCGAAAAATTATCAGCTTTATTTATTGCAATATCTCATGTTTTCTTGTGTACAAACAGTACGCAGTTACAGTAGGTTTAGTTTAGAACTACAAACTGTGCATATTATAACAGTCAGCAGCCACCCGAGCCACCTCTTGTATGCTTCTTCCTTCGTCAATCCTTCACCATGATCATTGAAGGGTCCCTCTTAGTAGGGTTCCACATTGTAGATATTCTGGATTGTTTTCTTCCATGAAGAAAACGCGTTTGATTTGCAAAACGCGTTGTCTCAGCATCGCGAAACAACATTTTCAGCATCAGAGACATTCGCGCATTGCCAAACAGGACACTTGCCACTTAAGCTTCAGCTCACACAATGACAAGTTCCCTGTCATTGCCTTCATTTCCATCTTCCTTTAGCCCCTCCGGTTTAACGTACTTGTAAGAATTTGCAAAGAACAGGTACACCATAAAATCGATCATGGTTAGACCCGCGAGCAGGAAGAAAAACCGGCCTAAATGACCCTTGTTAAGGTCCTCAGGAATCCATCCGGGCATACCCCCTCCAGTAGTTATCTTCATGACAATGGTCACAATAATGCTACTAACATAATTCCCAAGCGACATCGAAGTCATACAAAGTGCACTTCCGAAGCTCTTCAATCCCTCTGGCGTTTGGCTATTGAAGAATTCCAACTGACCTACGTACATAAAAACCTCTGACGCCCCAACAAGCATGTACTGAGGCACCTGCCAAAATATGCTCAATGAGCTCGACTCGTTACAGTTGTCACAATCCAACGCGTATCTCAACCTAAAGATCTCCACGGTCCCAGCAGCAATCATAGCCAGGATCGAGATTACTAGCCCTACCCCCATTCTCTCCAACTCGGTTAGTCCCTTGCCCCTGACACGGGTGACTAAAGGGTTCAAAACACGACGGTAGATGAAGATGAAGGACGCAACGCTGAGGATGTCAAAACTAGACATGCTGGCAGGCGGGATGGCGAAGTTTTTGATGTTGGCTTTCATGGCAGCGCCTTGCTCCACAAACAAGGAAGCCATTTGGGTGAAGACTACAGAGTACATAATCGTGCAGAGCCAGATTGGGAGGAGTCTCAGTATGCATTTCACTTCCTCGACTTGGGTGACCGTACAGAGGCGCCATGGCTCGTAGAGATGCTTCATTTGGTCGCCACATTCGGTTTGATCAGTCACGGCTGCTTTGTCCAAAAATCTGATCATCGCACCAGGACAACAAACAGTGTCAAATTTTGATCAAAAGCACGTACGCTAAAATCATGCTAGTTGTTCTAGTTGATTAATGCCATTCTTTTGTACTTATATCAAGAATTTCTAGTGCATGGAATATTTATTTGTTTCCATTGTGATATACTATAGACTTTTGGGGACCACAAAAATAAGGTTTTGTACGTTTCTTATTATTGTATTGCAATTTCAGCGATCTTGCTTCAACTAGCTTTCGTATCATGTCATTTTCATTTCTTATATCCGCCTTTTAGTTCTTTGGGGTTTTCCCAAAAGCAAAAGTTTTACATATTTCAACGGTTGAACCTTCTCACTATATATTAGGGATGATAAAAAATTATATGGCCCGAAAATCCAGTTAAGTCTAATTTGAAAAAAGGATACATTCATTATTTTTCATTCAAATTTTGACATAGACCGATTTTTTTCTGGGGATGGACATAATATTTTCCTTGTTTTTGTTGTCCGAACTTCAATTCATGTTTGTTTGAATATTCCTACTTGGAATAAATTGGATATCGAACATCAATTTTTCGCCTGATGTCCGATTTAGACCCAAAATGACCCAAACCCGAATTTTTGACAGTCCTACTATACATGTATAATGTTGTTTATGATAATTAATTGTAAAAGAGATCAGGAAAATTGTCATATTATTGAATACTCACTTAAATCCTTCGGTATGGGAGATCTTTCGCCATCCATTCTTAGAATAAGCCTTGGCATCCAACTCATACAAATCTTCACCTTCCGACGACACAGGAGTTTTCCATTTCCTCAAGGCCGCGACAAACACCTTGCAAAACCTCGAGAGGGGGTTTCCCTGAGGCTTGAAGTGCCTGTAACATGGCGTGCCACCAAGGAACAACCCCAAAGCCAGCGCAGCAGAAGCGACCGATAACCAAAACCCTAATGCCCACTTGCCACCATCTTCAAAGTAACCCAATATGGTGTTTGAAAAGAGAGATCCAAGGTTGAGTGCCAAGTAAAAGTAGCTAAAGAAGGAGATCTTTGAGCTCCTTTCTTTAGGGTCCTCAGCATCAAACTGGTCCGCCCCAAATGTCGCAATGTTTGGTTGGTACCCTCCATTGCCAAGGGCTACCATGTATAGTGAAATGTAGAAGAATGCTACATGTAAGGTTGAGTTGGAGTCACAGGGTGTTTGCCCATCACCACAACCTCTTGGCTTTAGCAAGAACAAATAGGATGAGAGCGATAACAAAGCCAAACCCTAGAAATCAAATTTAAACATGGAACAAAAACAATGTCAATATGTATGTATACGTACGAATAAATTCAAAAATATATAGCTAGAGGGATCAGAAAACTTACAACGACAAAGATGGCTTGGAAAATGGCACAAGTCTTGTATCTACCCCAGTAGGAATCACTAAGGAAAGCACCAACAAGGGAGAAGAGATAAACAGTTCCAGTCCATTTGCTAACATTATTCGCAGCATCAGCATTGCTTTGCCCTACAACCCTTGTAAGGAACAACACCAAGTTCACTCCTAGCCCGAAAAATGCCAGTGTCGCCAACCCTTGATTCACTATTTTTTCCAATCAACCATCCAAAATATATTATTAGTCACACAATTATTTGTAACAAGTTTAAGTACCTCTTCAAACACATAAAAAAATAAATAAAAAAAGTCATAAAGGAAAATATTTACCTAGGATTAGTATTCCAGGCCCCCATCTTCCAGTTTTGGTACGTATTGCTGGCTTGCCATATCGATCAATAGACCCATCAGAAGTGTACTCTACTACGTCTTGCACTTCCTCATCTCTGATCTTTTCCTGAGATTGAGAATTTACCTGGGTTATGGTTGTATCATATTACCCAAACATTAATATGTAGGAGTACCAAAAAAGAAAAATAGTTGTGGTAAAAACAGACCCATCATGAATTTTTCGAACTTATTATATTTAGCAGAGTAAAAAGACGGTCCACAAATTATTATTTTGCTATATATATTCTATAGTTGTGTCTTGTTGCATCGTGTTACATAACACTACTGTAACAAATATGATGCAAGTGTGTGTTTGATCGTGGAAGGAGGACGTACCCTCAGGCCTCAACCTCAGTTGATCAATGCACGGGCAATTAAAAGTGCAACAGAGGCCAATAGCCTAACCAATTTCCAACGTAAATAGCAAATCAAAATAATAAGACAAATAATATCACACAAATAATTAACTAGCTAGGACTTATTATCATGTACAAATTAGTAGCTAGCCAGATGTATCGATGTTCTAATCTATACAAACTTGACACGCTTTTAGTGTTGTTGTTGCTTCTAGTATAATCAAAGTAGTAGGCAACATTTGAGTCTAGATCTTTGAACAATAATTCTTTGTCAATTTTCTAGCTGAATAATTGGATAACTCGGGATAAGTTGTATATATCCTTTTAGATTTATGACATTTATAAATCCAATCATAACGTTTTTTAGTTAATATTTACCCACTCCGAGCTTTTGAACCAATGCCATTTAGCTATTTTTCAGTGAATATAGCAACTTTTTCGATCAATATGTGAATTGTGATGAAATTTGCTTGCAAAAATGACGATAGTTTTAGCAAACAATTTTATCACACACCACATATTCACAAAAGAGTTAAATTTACCAAAAAAATAGCTAAATCAAATGGTTCAAGGACTTAAGATGAGTACATATTAACTCAATATTGTCAGAGATGAATTTATAAACTTCACAAACTTGAAGGATGCTATATGCAAATTTTCCAAATAAGCGACTACGTACGATTGAAACATACCTTTTGACAGATATTCAAGCAAGCCATTGTTGTTGATAAAACAAGCAAATCAACAATTTTATATGCTAATATGCAATGCAAATCAAGACAAGTTTGGAGGCGTAGAATGTGTTTTTTGGTGTATGTGAGAAAGAGAGAATTAGATGATAACAATGCAGCTTGTTCTCCTTCACTTTCTCACTAATGGGAGAGTTTGCAAATGTGAGGATATGAAAGAGTGAGCAAAGTGAGGGGTATATATAGAAGAGAGGAGAGGAAAACGAGGGTTTAATTCAATGAACAATACAGAGGATGATCGAGGGTGGGTCCAAAAAGTATGCAAGTGATGTCAATAAAGTCAATATTTCACGAGAAAATAGGAGAGAAAGAGATAAAATGTAACCAAAATAGTAATATTTGAAAGGAAACGTGGTTTGTTTGGATTTGGTTACTTGTAGCTTTAATTTAAGTCATTTTGCTGACTCATCTCCTGTGCACCTTTGAGGCAACTAAAGAGGGTGTCTTTAAGCTGTATTGATAATGACATCTAATGAGCGTATTTATTAGAGCCCCTAATACTAGAGCTCACAAATGAGGTTTAATTGAGAGGTTACTCGCTGTAAATCACTTGTTTTTTTTTCTCCATTATTTATTGAAAGCTCTAACCATAGTTGAAAGACTTCAAGGATATTCCAAACAGTACGACAAATACACCATCTAATCTTTTGTATTGCTCTCCACCTTATATAATGAATTAAGAAAAAAGGATATTGGATGACAAAATACCGACCTTTGAGGGTAGTGGATTGTAATATATCAACATTTATTATTGGACAACAATATTTCTGACCTTTATAGTTAGATGAGATTATTATACCAATAGTGACTGAGGGGGTGGTGATGAGTTAGTTGGTCTTGTCAGAACCCCTCAAGGACGTTGATAGACTCAGGCTCAAGGACCTTGGCACTGGATCAGTTTTGAATGAAAGTCAAAATTCGAATATCCAGAAAAGATATAATGCGCAAGGAAAGAACAAGGAAAGAAATCTCAAGAAGACATAAGGACCTCCACCCAAGGCTTCATAAGGACGTTCACCCAAAGCATCATAAGGTCGTTCACCCCAGACGAGAAGCTTCGTCGTGAAAGATAAAAAGAGCAAAGAAACAGGGAAGCTATTTCTAGAAACTGAGTCATCTGATTCTCTTTGTCCATTCTCTAACCAGACTAATTCGATTGTTCTATGTGCATTGCAGGAAACAATCGAGCAAGAGTTTGAAAAGAAAAACAAGATCTTTGAATCCGAAAATCTCACACAAAATGAAGCAAATCTGGAAGCACGAAGAAAGGAAGGAATCTGATCTCAAATCAAATCTCCAACGTCTCCAACGTCTCCATTCTATTCAAGTAAACAAGCCTATAAATTGAAGACATGGGATTCGAATTAAAGCAACGATTCCACGGAAGTAATCGGGTGTTCAAAACAGAGAATTGGGTTCTGTGTTTTGATTGTGTTCTTCGAGTTGAAAGAAGAACGATTGTGTGAGAAATTTGTGTTTGAGTGAATTCAATTCTTAAGGGACTTAGAATTGATTTGTGTTTGTGTAATCGATTCCCAGACGGACTTGGGATTGATTCGTGTTTACACCAAAGATTGATTTTGGTGGGTGTTTCATTTCTCCAGAACATATTCGAAGTGCCTGTTGTCATGCACTTCTTCTCTCTTGTAAACCCTAAGGACGTTTACCTTGGGTTGTTCAAAATAGCATTCTGTTTTGTCATAATAAAGGAAGTTATTCAGTTCACATTCATTGTCCTTTATTATAGTTCTGTTCTTGTGTTATCTTATTTGAATCTTATTAAGAGCCTAACGTCCTTTACCAGTGAATCTATTTTGTAGAAAGTTTAATAACCCTATTCACCCCCCCTAGGGTTCTTTCAAGTGGTATCAGAGCTTGGTCCACTAAAGATTCAGAGACTGACCGCTCTGTGGTAAAGATCATGGCTGGGATCGAAGATGGTGATATAGGGCAAGGACGTTGCTTAAACAATCCTCCTTTATTCAGAGGATCAAACTTTGCACACTGGAAGAAGCGTATGAGGACATTCATCATGGATCAAGACTATGACCTTTGGGACAGAATTGAGAATGGAGACTTTGTCCCCATGATCACTGATAGAGAAATCACGAAACCCAAAGATAGATCCAAGTATTCTGCCAGAGAAGCAGAAAAGGCGGATAAAAATGTTAAAGCATTACATATCCTTTACTGTGGACTTGATTCAAATGAGTTTGAATTTATCTCTGGTTGTGATACAGCTAAACAGATGTGGGATACCTTAGTGACCACATATGAAGGAACGAGCCAAGTTCAAAGAATAAGGCGTGACAATTATGTCAAGAACTATGAATCCTTCAAAATGAAGAATGGAGAATCCGTCAAGGACATGTACAAACGATTCACTGTCATAGTCAATAATCTCAAGTCCTTGGGGAAAACCTACTCCAATGAAGAAAAAGTTCACAAGGTCCTCAGATGTCTTACAAAAAAGAAATGGGAATCAAAGGTCACTACAATAGAGGAAGTTCACAATGTGGAAACTCTCCAATTAGATGACCTCATTGGAAAGCTTCTTGCTCACGAAATGCGTCTCCAGGAAGAGGAAAATGAAAAGGAAGACGTAGCCCATAAGGACATCTATGGTCCTAAAGACAATGATAAGAACCAGATCTTGGCGTTGATGGCTAAGGATCTCAAGAAATCATGCAAGAAAAGTCATACCTCTAGAGGACCTTCATCCAAACGAATCAACCAAAGAGGTAATGACTCATCAAATAATAGAACTAACTCACTCTCTTGTTTTTTTTTTGTGGTGACCCAGATCACTTGATCAAGGACTGTCCCTACCACAGAAAGAACAAAGAAAAGAGAAATCACATGGCCTTGATGGCCACTTGGAGTGATGATGAGGAAATTACTAGTCATTGCATCATGAGAAAAGACACCAACGACACAGAGGAAGTTGGTACAGTAAATGATGACTATCCAGACAGTGACAAGGATGAATCAAGGGAGGTAACATTTGATGATCTCCTCACTTATCCTCAAAAGTACTTGGGAAAATGCCTTTTAAAGTTTGCAGGACGGGAGACCAAGCATTTAAATAAGATTAGGTCACTAAAAGAAACCAACAAAGGCATGAAAGAGTCCAATGAGAAATTGGAGAGATTATGTGAAGGGCTTACCTCCAGGGTCGACATTCTCAAAGCTGAAATACTAGACCTCAAGGCCAACCTTGATGATTGTCATAAGTCTCTGGCTGAGGCAACCAAGCAACAAGAAAACCTTGGAAAATGGCATAAAAGTTCATCCACTGTTAAGGAGCGAAACTGTCATCAAGGACATTCTGTCTCGCAAGGACAAGCTATCAGAACCAGACACCAAGGACAACACAAGGACCTTAATGAGCAGTACCAAGGCCACAGATTTCACTCATGGCACCAAGAACGACACAACTATCTTGGGACAAGATATCAAGGTCATTCATCTCTTCCCAAAAGCAAATATGGTAAATCTCATTACTTCAACCATTATCGTTCTGAAGTTGTACAAGTTTGGGTTCCAAAAGGAACAAGACCTCCTAACATGGTTGTTATTAGTAGTCAAGAACCTAAATTTAATGTCAATTATGGCTTGAGGAAGGGTGTCTAATGTTTTTGCGATATTTTCAGCATCCAGGAGAGTGGATGCTTAAGGGAGCTTGGAGCACACAAGGACATTACTTACATCAACAATAAGAACCCCTCAAGGACCTTGTCAGACCTATGATCAAGGACCTTGACAAATGATTATTGGAGATGGTTACAATATTAAGGGAGAGCTCTCTTGACTTTTTGATAAAAGTCAAAAAGGGGGAGAAATGCTGTAAATGAATTTTGCCTTTCATCAAAAAGGGGGAGATTGTCAGAACCCCTCAAGGACATTGATAGACTCAGGCTCAAGGACCTTGGCACTGGATCAGTTTTGAATGAAAGTCAAAATTCGAATATCCAGAAAAGATATAATGCGCAAGGAAAGAACAAGGAAAGAAATCTCAAGAAGACATAAGGACCTTCACCCAAGGCTTCATAAGGACGTTCACCCAAAGCATCATAAGGTCGTTCACCCCAGACGAGAAGCTTCGTCGTGAAAGATAAAAAAAGAAAAGAAACAGGGAAGCTATTTCTGGAAACTGAGTCATCTTATTCTCTTTGTCCATTCTCTAACCAGACTAATTCGATTGTTCTATGTGCATTGCAGGAAACAATCGAGCAAGAGTTTGAAAAGAAAAACAAGATCTTTGAATCCGAAAATCTCACACAAAATGAAGCAAATCTGGAAGCACGAAGAAAGGAAGGAATCTGATCTCAAATCAAATCTCCAACGTCTCCAACGTCTCCATTCTATTCAAGTAAACAAGCCTATAAATTGAAGACATGGGATTCGAATTAAAGCAACGATTCCACGGAAGTAATCGGGTGTTCAAAACAGAGAATTGGGTTCTGTGTTTTGATTGTGTTCTTCGAGTTGAAAGAAGAACGATTGTGTGAGAAATTTGTGTTTGAGTGAATTCAATTCTTAAGGGACTTAGAATTGATTTGTGTTTGTGTAATCGATTCCCAGACGGACTTGGGATTGATTCGTGTTTACACCAAAGATTGATTTTGGTGGGTGTTTCATTTCTCCAGAACATATTCGAAGTGCCTGTTGTCATGCACTTCTTCTCTCTTGTAAACCCTAAGGACGTTTACCTTGGGTTGTTCAAAATAGCATTCTGTTTTGACATAATAAAGGAAGTTATTCAGTTCACATTCATTGTCCTTTATTATAGTTATGTTCTTGTGTTATCTTATTTGAATCTTATTAAGAGCCTAACGTCCTTTACCAGTGAATCTATTTTGCAGAAAGTTTAATAACCCTATTCACCCCCCCCCCCCTCTAGGGTTCTTTCAGGTCTCTATTCTAACGTGACACATTGAGGGAAAATAACTGGCCCTTGCCCAGTAACCCTGTTAACTCCTCCATTTTTCTCACTAACCCACGTTAAAAAAAAAAAATCAGTCCTAACACAGTGACTAAGGGGGTGATGAACCGATCTTCTTACTGACATGACACACAACTAACCAATGTCTTGTAATATGGGTTAGTGAGAAAAACGGAGTAGTCTTAGCTGCATTTACATGTGTGGCCAACAACCATTTTAAGTGTGGCTGAACACTTCTTTTCTTGTAGTGTTGCCAGCCAAATCAGCATGGAGAGCGGTTCACCATCCCTTTAGTTATTGTTGGTATAATAATGTCACTTACATATAAAGGTTAGGGATATTGTTGTTCAATAATAAAAATTGATATATTACAATCCAACACCCCTAAAAATCGATATATTATCATCCAAACACCCAAAAAAACGACTATACAGATAAAGAGCGGATGAAAATCAAACCAGATACCCACATCCACTAGATTAGATAGCTACAATACTTAGCTATAGTGATCCAAGGAATTGATTGTTAACTATAATGTACTACATGTTAGAGCAGTGGCGGAATTAGGGGTGATGAAAGGGGCCACGACGAATTCTATCATGAACAAAACTTAGGTCTTGCTCTTTTATATGGTGAGGTAGATGGTAGGTGAGATAAATGATATAAAATAAAACTAGTATCGTATATCCCGTGCGATGCACGCGAAATTTTTCAATATTTATATTTATTTTTTTTTGGAGGAATTTTATAACAATTATCAATTAAAATAATAATTAAAAATTAATAAAAACAATCATACAACAATCATACTATCATTATTTTTATAATTTTTTCGGATAAATTGTCTTCAAAATTAATTTACATAATATAGTAGTAAAAGATACTAAAATCTATATTTATTTTTAATATTGTCTTAATTACATATAATAAATAATAATAATTTTTATTATTTAATTTAAATAAATGCAAGCAACTTTATAATTCTCTTTAAATCTTTCTCAATAACATTCAAAAAATATTAATTTTAAACATCGGAATAAATGATTAAAATAATAGAAACTATGTATACACATTATAAATATAGTTTTGTTGGAAACTTATTTTGCATAAATAAATATAAATTTATTATAAAAATAATTAAAATAAAAATGTTTTAGAGAAGTTATAAATCATTATACCATTTAGTAGTAAAAACTAATAATTGTAGATTTTAAAGTAATGATTAATTCTAAATTTAAGCATATATCAACAATCATAATATCAATAAAAACAAAGTTGCATTACTTTTTTTTTCTATAACAAAGAGAGTTTAATTTACATTTTTTTATCGCAATGTTAGTATTTTTTATCTTTTTAAGTTATTAAAGAAAACATACAATATAAATATAAGTTTTTATGAGAGTGGAGTGGTGGCGCGGTGGGGATACTGATGATTTTAGCTTGAGTCGGAACTTTGATGCAACAATCGAACAAAACTTAAACAATAAAGGAAGGATATGACCTTGTGGCTAGGTAATCCACAACCCAAAGGCCTAACACTCCACAATGATTATCCAAGGTAATCCACTAAATAATCACAAGGAATGACTTGCTAACACCACCATCCACAAATGGAATAGGTAAGAACAAGATTTTTGAGAGAGAACAAGGGATAAACCCTAACAATGCTTAAGCATTACATTCATATTCAGCAAAAACTTTTTAACAATGCCAAGGGAGGGGGTATATATAGGAATGGGGGGGGAAAACAAAACGCATCGTTTTGCCTCAAAATCACGCGTAAAACAGTTTCGTCAAGGGCATTACGGCTGTCGTCACGGGTGTGACGACCTGGGCGAGCAGGGTCACGGGCGTGACCATTGGTTGTCACGGGCGTGACGGAGCTTCCGGAACAAAAAATGAAACTGCCGTGAGTTGTCACAGGCGTGACGCCTGTTGGTCACGGGCGTAACGATATGGGCAGTTTTCTGCCGATTTCAAACGCGCATAACTTCTTCATCCGGACTCCGTTTTAGGCCCGTAACATATCTATGGAAATCTCTCGATGTGTAATTTAAGCTCCCAAAATTTGAGACCCATCGAAGGTATATTGAAGGAGTTATGATCCAAAAGGTGAAGGCGAGTCCACTCCGACAACCCACGTTAACCCGTTTGTGTTTATTCTTGCCGAAGGACTTCGAACCCTTTTAAAGGCTCGAAGTAGGTCCCATGAGGACCCGTAGCTCCACTCCCATGGTCCGGGGTCCCACTTGAAGTGGATACCACCCCCAACGATGACCCGAATATGCTTCCAAGGTCCCGGGTCCACCTTGAAATGGATCCCACCCCCGACCTAGAAGTCGTTTTGCTTGTTTTTCAGAGGAAGGGTGCGGGAAGCCTTGGTGCCCATGAAAAGTGAGACTCGAGCCTCATCCCGATACGTTGCAGAGAGTTTTACACTTTAATATCTCTTATATTTTATTTTCATCTAATTTTTATATTGGGGGATTGATATATTTATAATTATAATTTTGGTGGAAGAAAGATTAACTCATGAATACTTTTTTTATAAAAAGCTTATGAATATTATTTTAATTGTATATTAATTATATTTTAGTTTTTTTGTTGTATTATTAGTTTTGTATAATTAAATTAGGAGAATAAATCAAGAATCTTAGGGTCTATTTTTTTATGAACTTACAATTTATGTATTTGACGATGATCATATTTGTAATTTATTCACAATTTTCCTAATAAGAAATAATATTTTACTTGTTGTAAATGACCATAATGATCTCAAATTCTCAATCTTTTGTCTCATACATTGAAACAAATTTCGATAGTTTGTAATTTGTTGTTCATTTTAATTTTATATGATGCCTAGCTATATCACTTATGTAATTAATAATTTACATTTTATCATAATATTAGTTGCAATTTTATTTTCTTATTACAATTATTAAAGAAAACATAGAACAATAATATACATTTTACATAATGAGAATAGTAGATACTATTATCTGTGTCTTGTAAATTGTAGAAAAATTTTGAGAAGCTAAGTGATTTACATAATGAGAATAGTAGAATATGTGTAAATGGTAGTAATTAGGTTTTACCATATAATATTTGAATGAATACATGCAAGATTGTGTGTGTGATATATGTTGCTATTTATATTTATAATTAGGTTTGGAATTTGAAAAATTAAGCCTTTTATTTTAATTTTTTGTAATTGATTATTCAATCGAGTTATATAATAATAATAATAATAATAATAATAATAATAATAAATAATAATAATAATGATATCATGATTATGATGATGATAATTATCAATTTAACAAATTTTAATCTACAGGTGTGTAGAGTTTGAAGTGGTTGATCACATGGACGCCATTCAATAGGAATAACAGTGAGAATTTACATTATTGTTTGGGGGAATATTGGTTTTAATAATAATAGACTATAAGTTATGACTTATGGGTTATCTTTGTAACCTTTAGTGATTGAATTGTAATATTAATGGGTATTTCTCTTTTTAATATTAATTTTGGACCTATCATACAATCAGTTTTGAGTTGTTTTTAAACTGTAATCGTCAGTGGATAGTTATTTCTTTTTTTTTAGTTAAATGTGATTATGTGCTATTGAGTATTGAGTAATACTTGAGGGGAAAGGTGAATAGTTGATTTAATGTAATTAAGAATTTTATAAAATAAATGAGTTTTTTCATAAGCGTGCCACATGTCATGCCACATGTCAATTGTAGATTACTTCTATTTTGTTTTAATATATGTAATAGAATAGATAAGTGGGATATGATAAATTAGATAGAGTTTAAAAAGATATGTCACATCAATTACATTATTTAATTATATAAAATTTTAAATATATAGTTTATCATTTTTGATAAGGTATTGTACTTACGACAAATTACATTAATCATATCATTTATTAAAGATATGAAATTATGAATTTTTAAATATATATTGTATATATGTAAAGTAGGTGAGATGAAACAAAGTGATGTGAGAAAAACAAGATAAAGTGGGATAGATGAGATACTTTTATCCTAAACCCTAAACACAAAAAAAAAAAAAAAAAATTATCTTATTTCATTGCACAACATTTATTCTTATGAAGTATAAATTGTTGATTGCTAGCTCCTTTAGTCTGTGGTTCAAATCTTTCTATTAGCAACTTCCTTTTTATTTTCACTACTCTTGTTTTTTTTAAAAAAGATCTTTTTTCCTTTTCACTCACTAATATTAATTCATTTCATTTTATAAGTCTATATTTTACTTTGATTAAATTATTTAGATGCAAAGTTAAATAAGAACAAATCTTTTAACCAAAATATATAAGAATTTCTGACAATAGATTTAAAAGTCTTAAATAATTATCGGAGCATATTTCATATGTGATTAATTAATAAAAATGGAAACTTAAGAGCCTTTCAATAAATTTTTTTAAAGCAAAATTCTAACTTAAATATTAATCATTTATAGTGTATAAAAAGCTCAGATTTGCTTTATAAATCGACATACTAACTACTATTAGTGTTCGGACAAACTTTTCTGGTTTCATCACTAATGTTGAGCTTACTGTAGAAATGCGATTGTAGAGTTAGGTACGTGCAGTGAAAGGCGAGGCCTTGCTAAGAGTTGCTCAGAAAACATAAAGCCATGCAAACCCATCAAAGAAAAAATGTCTTATTCTGTTAGTGATACGTAAATTGATTGCTATTCCTAAAAAGTAGGGTGTAAAGAATCACAGTAATTCAACTTGTAAATGAACTCGATGATATTATAATAATAATAATAATAATACTAATAATAATAATAATAATAATAATAAAGAAATTACGAACGTATCTTACAAAGAATATTTAATTGGAAGAGAATAAAATCAGATCTTAAAGAAGAAAGGAAAATGTAGCCACCTAATGCATGACTGCATGTGGCACGAACTCAATTTTGTCCCCCCTTAGCAGGAAGGAACCAGGAAGCATCACTGAATCAAACGTAAGTATAATTAGATACTCCTCCCATCGCCAAATTGTGAAAATATTTGATCATAAAATTTTCAATATGTATAATAATTTATTATTTAAAATGTTTATTATTAGACTCATAATAAAAATATTATTTTAAAAGTATAATGTTGCAATTGTTAATAAATATGATATAAGAATCTATCAATCAAATAGTGATATTGGAGACTCTCACAGTCAACTAAGAGATAATTAATATAAGACAAAGGAAGTAGTTCCATAGTTGCTGGATTTATGCTGCACATTTAGGCCTTTCTTCTTTTAATCAATTAATTTGTTAACCCGCATCTACACCAATTTACTTCTATCTGCATTAACCTGCATATACACCTATTGACATTTATAAATTTTATAAATTTTATTTATCATCATCGTACTTTATAAAATTAAACTATTCTTGTAAAATCGATTAAAATAATTTAACATATTAATATAAATCAATTCCATGAGAAATTTATGCCAGATATGTGAAAGATCTCCAATATAGCTTAATTAACCGCAAATTCGATTTCCCACATTTTTATTTCAAACTAAATTCAAGTAAATTTCTAATATTTAAAATTTACTTTACACGATTAGAAACATATTATTTAGCAGATTCTACATATTCAAAACACTTAGAATTGAATAATAATTGAGAGGACATTTGAAAGAAAAGTATTGAAAGACAAAATGCTTCTAGTGCCCAAACAACAGCTATGTAGGTAAAAGGGGATGTCATTATTTAAGGTTTATCAAGTCAAAGGAAAATTTAAAGTTTATCGGGTCAAAGGAAAATTTAGCGAATCCTTTAACCAAATGGTTATCTAAAATCTTGGTATCAAGTAAGTCAAAGGCAGTGGGTTTATTGCCCAAATATCTACTACTCACAACAATGACTCAAATTTATAATTGGTATGAGGCAAATATCTAAAGTTCAAGTTAGTAAGGAGTTGTCTAAATAGTAGGAATTAAGCATCAATTTTAGCCATCCTAGGTCAAGTGATGCTTGATATCTACAATGACAAGACGTAAGTGTGACGTGTAGTCGCTGAAAGGAACTTAGGCCTAAGTTCTGAAACACTTACTAAGAGTATGGACAACGCGGAATGGTTTTGTGGAATTTTGGTTTCTTCACTCTCCTCCCTCCCTCTCTCCTCTTATCTCTATCTCTCTCCTAATCACCACTCATTTTGACAATAGATGGTTCTCTGCACCATTCCATCTCTTATGAAAATGAGTGGTGACTAGGAGAGAGATAGAGATAAGAGGGGAGAGAGAGAGAGGGAGGAGAGAAAAGAAATCAAAATTCCACAAAACCATTCTACATTGCCCATGCTCTAAGGATAAGAACACAAGACCGGTTATATAATAGTAGCGGTATCAACACTTAAGATAAAAGATATATGTGTGTTATGAACTTAGTTGATCAATATGTATGCAAATATCAAAGACTTGTCTACTTTGTAGTTCATGTCCGCGAAAGTTAACATATACTAATAGAAAGTTCAAAGAGTAATTTATATTCTATAGGCATATACTTCATCTGTTTCTCGGGTGATTAGTTATAAGTTAAGAGTTGTTTCAAATGGCAGGAGTGGTAACCCATAAGTGAGAATCTAAACTAATTTCAAAAGTATTTTCATACTCTTGAAATGGTGGGGGATTTTTGAGATTATTTCAAAAGTATAAGAGGATCATAAGACATGCAAGAATCAAGTAATACAAGTTTAAGGATTATATATAAGTTTAACACATTACTAGTATATGATCAACATGGACCAAACTAAACTTGACACAGTTCGTGTCATGATCTAGTGAGCAAGAAAATGGGAAATAGGTATACAAGGACCGCGTCTAGAGTGACGCAAACCGTTTTACCCTCGGGCCATGTTAACCAGACACAGTCCTGTCAGTGCCCAACTTCTTGTTTTAATGCCCAACAACTAGATGATCTAAGCTTTTAATATATAATTAATATCTATTTAGCAGATATCTTTTAATCTTCACAACTATATACATTTATAATATGACTTGTGGTCAATTAATATAGTCAACGTCATGATTCTCATTAAGGACTCTAATCAAGTCATTAACCAAGTCTTATGAGTGTGTTGGGTGTCTCCTTTAAACAAAAGTCATTTGTAAGCTATTGGCATTATCCTTCATCTAATCACAATATATCTCTCATTCTTATTTAAACTGCAACTATACTAGAACAAATAAAGTGAGAAATAAATTTAATTTGTTTAGAGTGTGTTAAATGTTTAACTTTTATCTCTGTGAATATTTACAATATAGTAAATAGTTCTTAAGATATGTAAATTCATTCACAACTTTTTTTTTTTTTTTTGCCAGACTGGACCACACAACATACAAACACACAAATATAAGTAGTTAAACTAAATCTAAAAACAAGTAAGATAAAAAAAAGGGGTTTTGGCTCAAAATAATCCGAAGTCGGAGGTCATTGGCTGAAAATAATCCAAACTTACTTTTTGGCTTAAAATAATCCAAACTTTTAACTTCTTTACTCGGACTAAACCGAAATCGATATCCTGTGTCAGAATTTTGACTGGGTAGTCGGAGCACATGTTTCTTTAATTGATTTTGGTTTTGAATTTAAGCTGACTGGGGTCTACATAAGCTGACCGGTCAGCATTTTGACGTTGAAAATTGATTTATGTTTAGTCCGAGTAAATAGGTTAAAAGTTTGGATTATTTTCAGCCAAAAAGTGAGTTTGGATTATTTTCAGCCAATGACCTCCGACTTCGGATTATTTTGAGCCAAAAACCCTAAAAAAAATCCCAGTGAAGAGCCTTCTACACGTTGCTTGACTTGTTTCGCCAAACCCTCCGCTTGTCTAGTCTCATCACGGGCCCCTTTTGGATGATACTCCTAAACACACAGTGACAATCTTCTGGCGGCTTCCAACATACTTGCTGTCACTTGTTTGCTGGCCACCTCGGTTGAACCGCTTCTTCAGATGAACATGAGCTACCCCGACTAGACTTTCCTCCTGCAGCTTCCTCTTGGTACCTGCAACACACACATCTTGACACTTAGCAGCAAGTCGGGCACCCTTACATACTCGATAGTGTCTCCTTGAAACCTTGCCTCCTCCTCCAGCAACAACAAACTTAAAGAGACCATCTTTTTGCTGTGATTGTGGGATCACTCCTCCAAACTTATCTGGCTCCTCTGAGGAAGTACCCACTTCCTGAGTGCTTGTGGCTCCCGAAGTGTTCGAGTTTTGTCCCATAGGAGTAGAGATGACATCATCCACTGTCATATCCTCCACACCCCTACACAAGTTGGCGACAACTCTCATTGTCATAAAGCTCATACTCCTTGGATCATAGAATGTCACTGTCTTCTTCCACAACACCTCTTCATAAGTGTTGTCTGAGATGGATAAAGTATCGCCCCTGATGTCTGTCTTAATAAATTTCTTAAATGATCTAGCAATTGCTCTGTCCTTTTTGACTGGAGAGAAAGCCGGAGATTTTGTAGGACTCGGGCAAGTCCTACCCTCCACGCATAACATTGAGGTTTTTCTAGGGGACAGGAATGACTTTCCCTCATATCCCCCCACATTTCCACTCCCTTGCATCTTGGAGTAACTCCCCTGTACTCCACTTTCCTTAACTGTCTTCTGCTTCTTTAGCCGTATACTCGGCAGCTCAGTTTCCAATCCCTTCACCCTACAGATGGGAAGTTTTGAATCACCTTGATAGTCGCGTATGTGAGATGGTGGTACTTGTCATTTTCCGACAAAAGGCTTGTTTTTGGTGCCTTGTTAGAGGTTTTCACCCATTCTAGTTCTTGCTTAGCCTCCACATTTGAAGAATCTATCTCCAACACCCAGGTAAGCGATTTCCTCACTTCAACCAAGTTTCCTAACTGAGCATGAGCAACACCACTTCGGTATAAAGCTTTAACATTGTTTGGTTCAAACTATAACACAAACCTACACGCTTCAACGACCTTTGAGAACCTTCCCAACTTCAATTCACAAGCAGCAAGGTTCATATTAAGTGATACAATCGACTCCCACAGTAGCAAGTACTCCGATTCAGATATTGGTTCGCTCATACAAACAAGTTGTAGGCATTTCCCATACGAACGGACAACACTGTCAAAATGTCCCGTTCTGAATAATTGGTTGCCTTCCTCTTTGAACATCTTTGCTACAAATATGGCCTGACTAGGATGCTCCATTTGCCCCAATAGATTTAATACATCCCCATCAAAATCATTCTCCCTGGATGCCATAATCTCACTCCAAGGAGTATTCTCCCCCATCCTCAAACAAAGCGAATCACCCCCGCTAATGGCGCGACCAAGGACCAACTAAACATCCACCTTAGCTAAGCCACAGGAAAGCTTCCAAACAACCACAACCAACCTAAAGAAGCCTAACACACTGGACAACAAGGACGGGATTATAGACCCCTGTTACAACCTACTAACCAACATTGCAGTTAAAAAGAGATGAAGATAAAGAAACGTGTACCTGGTTATCAAGCTCAACACGTAGCCCCCAAGCCTCACACCAGCAACCCCGTCTAGAAAGTGTGGCCTATGCGCTAGTAGGAGCCTCGCCGGTAAGCGCCGGAACCGAGGACAACAATCCCCACAAAACCTACCACAAACTTCCTAAAACAAGACTATAGAACTACCTATCAGAGAGAATGGTTTATGGGATCGGGTAGATCGGGCGATGGTGGTGCCGGTGACAACGCTAGGCGACCATCACCGGCACCAGCGAGCTGAGTTAAAAGCTGGGTACCAGAAGTAGGTGGTAGGTAGGAGAGCAACGCGGTTTTTGTGTCATTCCGCTTATCTGTTGAAAGAAGGCAGGGAACATTCACGACTCTTAATAATATCCCAAGTGAGATTACCATTATTCTATACCTAACTTACCCCTTTTCAACCTACAATTAGGGCATGCCAAAATCATGGGTAAGTCTATTTTATCAAAATTTACCAGTTTTTATCTTAATTTATCAATATTTACCAAAATTTACCAAAGTTAAAAAATCAAAAAAAATTAATTTTGATATATTAGTGTAAATTTTCCAAAAGTTACCAAAAATTACCAACATTTAACTTTTATCCAACTGCTTTTTATCCATGAATTTGACAGGATTATTATTATTATTATTATTATTATTATTATTATTATTATTATTATTATTATTATTAGGAAAAACTTATAATGGTTGTGTAACACCCCGGATATATGGATAAAGTGTGGCTTAAGAGGGTTTAAATGACTATTTATATCACCAAGGTGCACCTTATTTTAGGGTGTCTCATCCATTGGGAACTCCTCAGTTAAGCGTGTTGGCTGGGAGTAGTCTAAGGATGGGTGACCTCCTGGGAAGTTTTCGCAGGCAGCGTGTGAGCGAAGACGAAGCACGCTGGAAAGACTCGTGGTGATTTGTGAGGTCAGTCAGCGATCCTTGAAGTCGTTTCCGGTAATGTCCGCGGCCCAGGAGGGGCCGGGACGTTACAGATACATGGTATCAGAGCCGACCCGCGACCGTGAGCTGCGCCAGTGGACGGGAGATCCATGGGCAGTCACCTAGCGGGGCAAAGATTCTGGAGTGGATTGTGGCACAACGAGGACGTTGTGCGCTTAAGTGGGGGTGATTGTAACACCCCGGATGTATGGTTAAAGTGTGGCTTAAAAGGATTGAAATGACTACTCATATCACCAAGGTACACCTTCTTTTATGGTAGCTCATCCGTTGGGAACTCCTCAGTTAAGCGTGCTTGGCTGGGAGTAGTCAAAGGATGGGTGACCTCCTGGGAAGTTTTCCCAAGCGGCGTGTGAGCGAGAACGAAGCACGCTGGAAAGACCCGTGATGATTTGTGGGGTCAGTCGACAATCCTTGAAGCAGTTATCGGTAATGTCCGCGGCCCGGGAGGGGGCCGGGGCGTTACAAGTTGTCAACCATGACAACTACCACAATGAAAATAATATTTATCCATCCATCCGTCAACTTTTATCTTCGTCATTCATTTTTTTTATTTAGTAGAACATTATAAAATATATTTTTTAATTAAAAAAAGTTTTATGAAATTTTTTAAAGTTTAAATACCTTAACTCTAATTTTTTACCTAGTAAACAAACATATTTTGAAAAATATTTATTTAAATTTTTTTTAAAATAAACTAAAATTTTAAAAAATATATTAACAATTTATATTAAGAGTGTGTTTGGTAGGGGGGAAAATATTTTTTTGGAAAATGTTTTCCCAATTTTCTAGTGTTTGGTACAAAAAAAGTTTAGAAAATTATTTCCAAAGAAAATCATTTTCTTCTAAAGGAAGGAAAATGACTTCCTTTGTTCAACCTAGAAAAATTATTTTTCACCATTGATTGTTGTATCAATTTTTATTACTAACCGTAACTGATATTTGAGGCCGAAATTTAACATTAACGGTTTTGCTCAAATTTTGTAACACGATAGAATTGATTAAAAAAACCTCAAATATAAATTTTTAGCTCAAAATATTTTTATTTGATAACATTTATCTCACTATACATCAGATCAGAAGTTTTTTCCCTAAAACTGACTAAAACTTTTAAAAATTCAAACTGAACTGTTTGAATTGAAACTTTATGATTTGATAGTATGAACTAAGAAAAACTTAAATGTAAATTTTGAGCTCCAAATATTTTCATTTGTAACATATATCGCCACTTTTATCGACATTTTTTTGCGGTTAAATATGACTGAAACTTAAGAGCAAAATTCAATTTTCTCAGTTTGTCACGAAACTTTACAATATGATAGAAATGATTAAAAAAGCTCAAATATGAATTTTGAGCTCCAAATATTTTCATTTGTAACATATATCGCCACTTTTGTCGACATTTTTTTGCGGTTAAATATGACTGAAACTTAAAAGTAAAATTCAATTTTATCGGTTTGTCACGAAACTTTATAACACAATAGAAATGTTTAAGAAAAGCTCAAATATGAATTTTGAGCTCCAAATATTTTCATTTGTAACATATATCGCTACTTATATCGACATAAATGATCATTTTCCGAAAAATAATTTATCTCCTACCAAACAAGGAAAAATTTGGCATGGAAAACAATTTTCCTTGGAAAACCATTTCTTATGGAAAACCATTTCCTCATAAATCGTTTTTCTCTCAACCAAACACACCCTAAATAAAAAAGCTAACGATCAAGGTAAAACTTGACAAATATATGGGTAAGATTTATTTTCCTTATGGTGGTTGTCTGGTTGACAACCACTGTAAGTGTATCCTTATTATTATTATTGTTATTATTATTATTATTATTAATATTAATGTAACTTCAAACAGTACACTCACACACGAATTTAATTATTGCCAGTAGTTTGACAACTAATTATTCCCCTGGACTGTATTGTGGGGGCTGATGTGTTCCTCCTGAGCACTGTTTTGAGAGTTTGGTGCATTTCTGAAAGAGGCCGGATTGCTGTGCCCCACCCTTTCTTTGTCTTTGTCTTCCTCCATTAGTTTTTTTTTTTAAAGTTATTTTGTCTTTTCTTTACTTATAATTTTATTTTTAATGCATGGTGAAAGCCTTGAATTTGATCATACGGAGTACCATGTTGTTGACACAATGACTAATTAAAATGCTTCCAGTAAATTTGACGACTATATTCCATCAATAAAATATCTAGATTAGCGGCCGAGCCGCCCTATATATGAGCTTTATATTCTTTATATTTTTTGGTTTCTGTACTTAATTTAATCTATGAATTGCTTTTCCTTTTCAATTAACCATTCAATTTTTATCATTTTTAATGACTTTCGTTTATAATTTTTTACATAAATTATTATTAGTAACATTATATTCTTATAATAATTTTTTACATAAATATAATGATTCTTTTATAGTAAATAATTATATATATTTAAATGTTAATAATATTTTTAAAATTTAATTGATATAAAATAAAGTGAAATCGTACAAAATTTCTAACCATTGATAACTTCAACTTTGTTTTAAAATTAGGAAAATTAGTTATTATTGCATGAAATTCACACTTTCACTTATGACCTCGATTTTTACATAAATTATTATTAGTAACATTATATTTTTATAATAATTTTTTACATAAATATAATGATTTTTTATAGTAAATAATTATATATATTTAAATGTCAATAATATTTTTAAAATAATTGATATAAAAATAAAGTGAAATAGTACAAAATTTCTAACCATTGAGAACTTCAACTTTTTTTTAAAAAATTAGGAAACTTAGTTATTATTGCATGAAATTCACACTTTCACTTAAGACCTCGATTGTTAATAATAATATTTTTATTAAATAACTGTAATTTAAATTTATACTAGTCATAAAAACTAAATTAAAAGGAATAATTTTTTAAAGTAAACATTTTATTAAATTGGAGAAATTACATGCAGTTAATTTCAACTTTATTTTTTTTGTTTATAAACAAGGTTTAGGTTTACGTAATTTATTTTTGCTTTTTTCTTTTCATTTTACAATGCAAGTGTTTTGATTTTCGACCAATTATTGACAAAGATATATATTCTTAGTTCTCACCAACATTAATGTTTTCTTTCTACCACCACCAATGCTTTCTCTTTACCAACTTCAAAAGAGAAACAGACTTTTATCACAGTACTTTACAAATAAGAATTAATTCTCACCAACATTGGTGTTTTTGTTTTCATGATTATTGTTCTAAGCCTAACAGGTAATCCTTTCAGAAGTTTAAAATGTTTGACTAAGTTCCAAACAGATTAGGACAAGTTTAAAAACAATAGTAGTAAGATTCGGATGAAGAAAAAAAATTATTGGGGGGGGGGGGGGGGCGCTTCAGTGAATAGGCCCTATTCTTTTATGTGGTTGACAATGTGCGGTGTCACAAACTACCACACTTTGCCCCAACCCACCACAACATACCATTCCATCACAATTCACCATAACTCACCATAAATTACTTTTTCAAACTTATCATATGTCTTTAATATAAATTTTCAATCAATACTTTTTGAACTCGATCACTTTTTCCAATACAATACTTTTTCAACCATTTTTTTAATCATCCAAAAACAATACATTATTTCAACTCACTTTTTCCAATTACTTTTTCACAATTACCAATACAATATTTATTTATATATAAAAAAAAACTCACCACAACTTACCAATAACCCACCACAATTCCACCATACCCGCCACAATTTCACCACACCATACCGCGTCATACCGCAGCACACCGCATAAAAGAACAGAGCCTAAATGAAAGAGTTATTTAGTTTGGGTATCCCTTCAATTACTTTCAACAAAAATTTTATTTTTTTACTGTTTGAATTGGTTAGAAATTTCATAAGAGTTATTCTGAAATAACCCTAGAGGGGGGTGAATAGGGTTATATAAAAATTATACACTTAATCAACACAAGAACGTTAATAGCACTTATATATCTGAATAATACTTCTTTATTGATAAACTTAAAGTGCTAGAAAATAGATCGAGGAGGTTACAAACTTGGCACTGTCAAGAACTGTGAGGTCCTCAGCAGATGCTTACAAGGGCAGAAGATTCAGGATGAACTTCTGCAACAGTGGCCTCACAATTGAGGCAGGAAGAATGGCTTGTAAGGTCACTTCACTTTAGTTACACGACTCTGAGGTCCTCACCAGAACACACCTTCTGGTTATACAACTCACTACTCACAACCAAGTAGCTACACTTGGAATTTTCTATAACAAAATTCCTACACACGATTTATCTTGCTTGGAATCGTTAATAAGTGAAGAGAATGAGTTCTCTATTTATGCTTGGCTCCCCAACGGCTCCTTCAGCAACTTTCCTTCAAGTTTTGATTCTTTCCAAGTTGAGGAGGCAGATTTCTTCAATCCTTTTATTTGGAAATTATCTCCAACATTTGATTTAGATTCTACAAGGAATAAATCTGTTAAGAATCACGGATATATATATAAATATCAGGAAGATATAGGACAAATAATTTAAGGAAACTTTCTTGATTTTATCTCTTCAAAATTTGTCTTTCAATTAAAATGTCAGCGGCTACTGTGGAGGTCCTCAAAGCAGTGTCAACGGCTACTGTGGAGGTCCTTAAAGCAGTGGAAGTCCTCGAGATGATCAGGGGTTCTTCAATTCTATAGCTCTATAAATATATAAAATTACGTGTATAATCATAGGGGTAACCCTTAAAATATTCTGTATATTTATAAATATATCTTTAATGACTTTTTTACTAGCATATCGCATACATTTCTCATGCCTAAACATTGAACAACAAACTGTCAAAAAAAATAAACCAATCATGAAATTTAATTGATGGCTAGGTTGAGATAAATAACCCTAAACAAGTAACGGTAAAACGTGGGGTGGTGTGCACATGCAATTGTTATATGGTTCAATGTAATGCACTTATCTAGATGTCCCATTTCCATTTGTATAAATGTTTTAAAAAGTTTATTAATATTAGTTATAAAATTTATTGTTGGGGAGATTCAAGGTAGGAGTCAACTTCAACCAAAGTTCAGGGTATACAAGTACAAGTGATGTTTCCCAACAATATCCCCTTTCATACATGAGTCTTTCGCCCTTGATTGGAAATCTCTCTCTCTCTTTTTTTTTTTTTGGGCCAAGATTTGAAGTCACCATCAAGTGCCCTTCATAGTCACGCCTTATTTTCTAGAGCCACACCCTACTCCACCTGAATCTTATGCCACCACTCTACCTCAAGAGTGCAACCGCTTCTTAGTCCACAGAACTACACCCTATTCTACATGAGTCTCATGCCACCACTATGTGCCTTCAAGAGACCCAGCCATGCGCGTGCAAGGGTCTCTACTCCTGTCTATGGTGATTTTTACGTGGTGATTTTTACGGGACCACATTCCCCCACCTAACGCCCAGCTGAATGATCAACCATCGATTCTGATACCACTTGTGGGGAGATCCAAGGCGGGAGCCCACTTCAATTAAGATCAATGGTATTTAAGTTAAGCGAGGTTTCATCTTAAAACTAATAGGTGTTTGGAGGAGTAGCCCATCTGAGTTATATACCATATCCTTTCCTTTGACTTTTCCGACGTACACATGACTGAATTTCAACATTTATCATAAATTTATTAATAATATTATTATGATATTTTGAAATTCATAAATATGTTTTAAGGTAATCAAATATTTATAAAAAATTATCCCATAAAAAAATTAATATATTACTGTATATGGTATATCTAGAACGGAATCTAGATAGATACATGACGAACCTAATAATTTGCGGTGCACACGGGCAGGTGATCGAGTGCGGGTGTATCACTATCAGTGTTTAGTATCAACCTGTCAACCAAAGATGGAGAAGATGACATATTTGCTGACATTCACACCCCAAACCCTAAAAAATAGGTGTGACTACAAGACTGACAAAGACGTATAGAGAATGAGTGAAAACGCTGAAAGCTGGGGAGACGTGCTACCAGAGTGACAAAGACGTATTACAAGAGAATGAATGAGTGGTGGATTCCAGCTTGAATTGATTCATTATTTTTCACTGTTTTGTTTGTCAGTTTCTGCTATAATTCGTAATCACAGCTAGCAGTAATTCAAGCCATACATTAATGAAAGCTACACCAGAGTGGTCATTTCTTTTGGATGCATCTGTAACTGGTCAATTATTGGTGCTCTTTGTGGTTATTTTTCGCACCACTTATCACCTCCCTTTCTTCTTACTTTTTACCCCATACAGATAAGAAGGCTGCATTATCTACCTTTATTCTGAAAATTCATTTCCTCACCTCTTCGATCTTCTCAATTTCACTTTCTTCATCTTATCAAGCGACATATGTTACAACTAATCTCACGTAATCACACTTTTTCTACTATTTGAAACATATGTTACTTCCTTCCCAAATATTATTATTATTATTATTATTATTACTATTACTATTCTCTCCATTTCATATTATTTATTCCCTCCGTCCCATTTAATTGTCATTTATGAAAATTATGCAGTTAAATTTTAAAAATTTTAATTACAAATTCCTTAATATATACAATAATTTTTTATATAAAATTATTATTATTAGATTTGTAACCAAAACAATAGTATTCTAAAAGTATAATATTGCAATTGTTAATAAAATATTATAAAAGAAATTATCGATCAAAGAGTAATATTAGACATATTGATTAGTAAAAAAAGTGACAATTAATATGGAACAAAATATTCTTTAATTGGCTATCATTTTCTTTGATGCCACTTTTTAATTGATAATTTTTATATAGTGTTTTATTAACAATTGTAATGTTATACTTTCAGAATAATAATTTTTTTTTAATGAATCTAAGAGTAAATGCAGAGACGAATTTGACAGTGACATAACGCTGATGTGGCGTGGACGAGAACGACGGTGCAGCAGTGAGGCCGAGTGTCAGCGATGAGAATAACTCGGACTCATACTCGGCGCGCGAGGACGAAGATGAGATTCTTGACAGTTTTTTCTTTTTTGTTTTATTTTGGTTGTAGTGTATTTAAATGATTAATTGTGAGACCTACACCCTTTTTTTAAAAAAAAATATTTTAACCAAGCTTACGCTCACCATCGGAAAACAAGTTAATATGGAGAGTCTAACTCTAACTTTCCTTATAGGTCATGCTATATACTTCCACCTAATCCAGCAAATATAACTCATGATCATCATTGGAGGTACTATAATGATAATAACTTTATTTAACAAGTCATTGTATACATATATTGAGAAATTTATCGTCAACATTCTTTAAGTTTGTCGACACAATCTGAGAAAGCGACAAATAATATGGAACGTATGAAGTAATTAATTAAACTAAATAGATTCATTAATAAGGGATCAAATGGATTTTAACTGTTGAAATTATAAAATTGACAAATAAAAATCGACAAATAAATTGGATCATTTGACAAATAATCAGGGATGAAGGTAGTATATCTTTGAAAAAAGTAATTGGTTAGTAAAATTAGGAAACTCTTTTAAATTATACTCACTCCATTCCATGTCAATTGTCACAATGATATACACGTCAGTCGAACTTTAACAACTTTGATCATTAATTTCTCAAGGTATACAATGTTCAATTAAACCAAATTACAATCATTGCAATGATAATAAAAAATACTATTATAAAAGTATAACGTTGTAATCTTTTGATACAATATATTATAAGAAATTTTCAGTCAAAGAAGGCATTGAAGATTATTTAATATTAATAAGTGACAACTAATATGGAACAAAGGGAGTAACTAGAGCGTTACTGTCGTATGAGTGGGTGAAAATTAGCTTGAGTGAGTGAATGGGAGCGATGATCAACACGAACAAGGGCTTGAACACCCAAAGGAAAGATATAGCCTTGAGCAAGGAGGGTCCACAACACTAGGCCTCACACCCCACCATGATTATCATAGGTAATACGCTAAATAATCACTAAAGGAATGACTTGCTAACACCACCATTAACAATGGATAAAGTAAGAACAAGACTTTTGAGAGAGAAACTAGGGGAAAACCCTAACAATGCATTAGCAAATCATTCATCAACATAACATGCCTTGGGAAGAGTGAAAACATGGTAAACACAAATTAAGCCCAAATCTCAGCAAAAACGCAACAGGCACGCGCGTGTCGCAGGCCGGTTGCGGGCGCGACAACCGTCTGTCTTCCCCAGCCCAACGCCTGCCGAAGCGAGTCGCGGGTGCGACCAGATGTGTCGCGGGCGCGACCGCCATCTGTCCCAACGTACGCCTGGCCCTGTTGAAGCGTGTCGCGACCGTTACAGAGTGGGTCACGGGCGCAACGCCCCTAGGCAGAACAACATCGCGAGTGCGACGGAAATGACTCGGGTGCGACAGCTCATTGTTTGTAGTGCTGCAACCTGGTCCGAATGACTTCACGGGCATGACGGGATTCGACTTGGGCACGACGGCCATCTGCCGGTTGGCGTTGATCCTTCCTTGAGATTTATTGAATCCAGGGCTACACCCGAACCCCGATTCGTCGATGCTTCTCGTCCCGAGACGGTTCGAAATGATCCCAAGGCCCACGGGTTGGTAGTGCAAAACCTGAGCCTCTCCGAGCTCCAACATCAGACGACTCGCCTTAACCATGCCTACCTGATAGTCATCAATCCACCCTTTGAGAAGGTATATCTGTTCTTGAAAATGCCCGGGTGAGCGAGTTTAGTGTTGAAATACCGGGTCGGGATTCCTTCCTTCTTGCCATCAACCACAAGGCCGACTTTGGAAGCTCGGACCCGAACCCGACACGGTTCATACTCCCCCTCTTGAAAAAGAGTTGCCCTCAACTCTTGGGGGTTAAAACCGATGCATTCTTCATCAACTGGCTCCATAGTACTTCGAGCATCTCGATCAACATACATCATCGTGTCGGACATCCAACAAGCTTCAAATCCCACAATGTACCCATCGTCCAAATGCAAGAAAGTGGAAGGAGGCTTGTTTTGTGGAGGTGAGGGGTTAAGGGGCGGAAAAGGAAATTTATGTGGTGCTTGCGAACTCTCAATCTCACTAGGCTCGCAATAAGGTAAAGATAAAGCAAGAGGTAGCTCGTCCTGACCAAGAGCACACTCATCCCTAGTTTCGCTCATCATGAGAAGGTTCATCAACTCACTACCCATCCCAGGCTTTCCCAGCTTTTGAAGATTTGGGTTCTTGGGAAGAAATATGAAGTAGTTTGACCTTTTTGCCTTTATGGGTGAATGTGTAAGTGTTGTCCAACCCATTGTGCACCGTTTGCTTGTCATATTGCCAAGGACGACCCAATAAAATATGACAAGCACTCATAGGAACAATATCACAAACAAGGGAATCATCGTAGTTAGTCCCAAAAGAAAAATTCACTAAGACTTGCTTGGTTACCTTGACGCCGTTGTGATCGTTGAGCCAATGGAGCGAATACGGCCGAGGGTGCGGTAATAGAGGCAAGCCAAGCTTCTCGACCATAGTTGTAGATGCGACGTTCATACAACTTCCTCCATAAATGACAAGAGTACAAACTTTTCCACCCACGAAGCACCGCATTTGGAACAACATTTCCCTTTGGGCCTTGTCGAGTGGAGTCTCATGGGTATGCAAAACTCTCCTCAATACAAGGGCACCTCCATGAACGGGCGGTACGGGAGTGGCTTTCTCTTCGTCACTCATATCTTCCTCCTTGACAATCACCTTGGTCTCTTCTTGAGCCCTTCGAAGCTCAACATCGATGTCATGGACCTCTTAGAGTGTCAAAGTCTGACGGTTTGGCAATTCGCTTGATAATGGCCATACCCATGACATTTAAAGCACTTACTTCCCTCCATCCGTCGAGGAAGTTTTGTTGGAGACTTCGGAGTGTTTGACTCCGGAGGGGGTTGGCTAATAGGTGAGTAAGCGGGCCTAGACAATGGCTTGGTGTCAGACCTTTCCTTTCTTCGTCGTTCAACTCGGAGAGCCAAACTGCACAAATCATACATTGAATAGTATGGTTGAACCTCAATCCTTTCGGCAACCGCAAAATCCAACCCATTCAAGAAACGCATCATTGTTTGCTCTTCCGGCTCTTGGAGGTCGCTTTTGATGAGGAGTTGTTCAAACTCCTGAATTGTTTGAGTCATGTCCAAGTAGTAATTCTCGCCTTACCTTCCCGAGCTCGTTACGATTTCATGTTCTCAAACAAAAGTGAAGCGGCTTTGGTGAGCTTCAAACTAGCAACCTTGAAAGATTTCTCGTCATCGTATTCCTTGGTTTCAAAGATCCTATCCATCAATTGAACCCATTCGAGGTACTCGTCCGGATCGTTGGAACCATTGAATTCGGGGATGTTGATCTTGATATCTTGGAAATCGTCGTGAGGGGTTCGCTCATGCACTTCTCGACGAGGACAGCGTCGAGGGGAGCCTCTTTCGTCGTCACTCGACTCAAAGATAGGAGGAGGAAAGAGAGGGCTTGGTGCACGCCTCCGATGTTCATCTCGGGGAGGAACCGGACGCTCTTGGGCGAGGTTTTCAAGCCACGCTACAATGGCATTAAGGGTGTGCTCAAAGGTGGAGAACCGATCGTCATAGGTGGTTGGTCGGCTCTCGATAGCTCGAAGTTGAGGGCTACCCCGGTAACTTGTTTCCTCTCGATTGGAATTAACTTGTCCATCCATATCGAGGGAAGAGTAAAGGACGGTATGTGTTTGGGATATTTTGTGGAGTTTAGGGGTTTTCTTGTAGTTGGCTTGTGTTTGGCTAAGGGTTCTTTGTGTTTTTTTTCACTTGGACATTTCATCGAATACCTTGCATGCACTATTTTTCAACTTCACCTCAAAGCTTCAAATTGCGTCAAAAACACCAAATACAAACACAATACAAAGTATTCCAATACTCTTGGATTCCAAAGGGAACGGGGATCACCAATATTTACATACAATCCACAAAAATCAACACTAGAGAACACACTAGCAAGAACAATGAAAAAAACTCAAGCTAAATGAGAAACCAAAGCTCTGATACGAAATGGAGCGTTACCGTTGCGTGAGTGGGTGAAGATTAGCTTGAGTGTGTGAATGGGAGCGATGGTCAACACGAACAAGGGCTCTAACACCCAAAGAAAGGATATGACCTTGAGCAAGGAGGGTCAACAACTTTAAGGCTCACACCCCACCATGATTATCATAGGTAATCCACTAAATAATCACTAAAGGGATGACTTGCTAACACCACCATTAACAATGGATAAAGTAAGAACAAGATTTTTGAAAGAGAAACTAGGGGAAAACCCTAACAATGCATTAGCAAATCATTCATCAGCATAACATGCCTTGGGAAGAGTGAAAATAAGATATTTATACTAAACATAAATTAAGCCCAAATCTCAACAAAAACACAACAGGCACACGCGTGTTGCAGGCTGGTCGCGGGCGCGAAAGCCGTCTGTCTTCCCAGCCCAACGCCTGCCGAAGCGAGTCGTGGGTGTGAGCAGATGTGTCGCGGGCGTGACTGCCATCTGTCCCAACATACGCTTGCCCCTGTTGAAGCGTGTCGCGACCGTTACAAAGTGGGTTACGGGCGCGACGCCCGTAGGTAGAACAACGTCGCGGGTGCGACGGAAATGACTCGGGTGCGGCAGCTCACTGTTTGTTGCGCTGCAACCTGGTCCGAATGACTTCACGGGGGCGACGGGACTCGACTTAGGCGCGACGGCCATCTGCCGGCTGGCGTTGATCCTTCCTTGAACTTTATTGAATCCCAAGGCTACACTTGAACCCCAATTCTTCGATGCTTCTCGTTTCTAGACGGCTCGACATGATCCCGAGGCCCACGGGGTTGGTGGGGCAAAACCCGAGCCTCACCAAGCTCCAACATCAGACGACTCGCCTTAACCATGTCAACCCGATACTCATCAATCCACCCTTTGAGAAGGGATATCGGTTCTTCAAAATGCCCGGGTGAGCGGGTTTAGTGTTGAAATTTCGGGTTGGGATTCCTTCCTTCTTGCCATCAACCACAAGCCCGGCTTTGGAAGCTCGGACCCGAACCCGACACGGTTCAGTAACTGTAATGCCCCAGAAATTCAATTATAAAATTTAGTGGTTTAAGTCTAAAGTTGACTAACATTAAGAATGAAAATCTCAATTTAGTTGCGCGTTATTGTCGTATCCACGAAGGTATACAAGGCAAGAATGAAAAACTAATAAACGATGACCGCTACTTTAATTTAACAAACGAAAGAAAACTTCATATTTTAGAGACAACATAAACTAAACATTACTAACTCAAGTCTAAACATTAACTGGACTTTTATTCTCAAGCTTCTAACTTCAACATCCTCACTTCTAAAACTTGTTCCCATCACATAACTCTGCACCTGAAAACAAAACATTTAAAAACATGAGGATGACTCAATATTGTTTACCCCTAACTATCAAAACATGTTAAAATTCATTTCAATTCATTTAGGGGAAAAGTGAACAATTCAAATTTTTTCGCAAACAGATTAATCCAACCAACCATAACCATCTTTTAACAGATTTATTAAGCGGGCAGAGCTTGCTTATTTGCCCCTCGAAGTCCAAGATTTCCAACATAATCATTTCTCAACAACATCACAATCATAATCTCAATCTCAATCACACAGATGAACATCCTTATCACAACACGTGCACACATTTAACCCCGGGGAAGTAGCACTTATCAGGCCTCCCTGATATGATCTCTTGATAATTCCCCTGCAGGATACCACATCTTTGTCATTGGGAGCGTTACCCGAACCCGCATTTAGTCCCGTTTAAATTATTAGTAAATTTAATACTCAACATAGTTCTAGTCTTAGTCAACCAACCCCAATTTTTCAAAAGACAATAAAACCACTCATAAAAGATTGTCCACATTTAACCAACTCAAAATATCACAGTTCAACATTTTGAAATAGACAGACAATTCCCACATAAAGTACCCTTCGGGATGCAAATTCTAAAAATAGATTAAAATCAACAAAACACGTAAAGTGAAACCTAGTGGGGATTTAGAACAAAGACATTACCTGAATATCTTCATGTCTTTTCATTTTGCTTCACTTGATTTCAACGAACACACTTGAGCTCACTAAAACGACGCGATTTAGATCGTACCTAAAAATATAATAATTTCTATAATCAATAACGTGCCCTATGAGTTAGTATACACTACCTTCTACCTAACCCCACCCTAGCTAGGAACATTATAAGGCTCCCATCATTTAAGTAATAACATATTTGTACCGCACCTAGCTCACATTCATATAAATAAAACATATTTATAACAAAATAAAACTTAGATAGATTACTACACTTGCATTGCAAAGGTCATAACTTGAATTTCCGACATCCCACAGACCCGATTCTGTAATTTTTGAAAACCTCATGATGTCTACTAAAACTCTCATGTTGACCCCGAGACCTAAAACACACTCTAAGAATCCCAAACACAACCAACAATCAAACATGTCCAATTCTGACCTAGGTCGGGTATTCGGGTCATAACTCGAATTATACACCTTGAAAGCCCATCCCATAAAATTCCTGTGAAAGCTAACACACTAGGGAACTTTCAGACAAAATGTTTGGGTTAAAACCCGACTACACAATTTATGGTGGATTTTCTAGTACAACCCAACAAAACGGTCCCGTTACCGGCTTATTTCTATTAGATATTTCAGACACGAACTCTAATCAACTCGACCCAACACTACTAAAAATATGTGTATTACCCACTACTTTTTCTAACCAATTTAAAATGGTTGGAAAAACCAAATGTTTTAGCAACCAGTTCATATTTTTCTCATTTTCCAACTATTTTCTACTTTTAAGTGGGAAAAATGGTTGAAAATTCCCTCCACTTTTGCTAAAATGGTGGGAAATTTTTCCTACCAATCATTTTCCTACTGTTCGAAAATGATTGGAAAAACGGTTAGGTTACCGACCGTTTTCCCAACCATTTTCGTACAATAGGAAAAATGATGGTAGGAAAAATTTCCCACCATTTTAGCAAAATGGGTTGAAATTTCCAACCATATTTCCCACAAGGCCAAAGATAACCCCTTCACTCTCCTAACACAACCAAGACCAACTCTAACTTCAACTAACACAAAATTTCCAAATAAACACATTAATTCCTAATTAAACACATAAGTCTAAAACTCAAACTAATAATCAAAATAAAAACTAAGCTTTGAACACCAAAATTCCTGTTGGGTTTTGTGGCCCATTAGATCCTCGGTGGGGTCCAGAACGAGAGAAGAATCGGTAACGGAGAGGAGACGCTGTCAGCGTGAAAAGTGGCGTTACCAGCGCCTCAATGCGGAGACGGAGATAGCAGGCGCTGGTCCCTCCCCTCGGGATGCTGCCAGTGTCACATTCAGAAGGGCTCCGCTGCACGACGCGGCTAGCTCCTGTCAGGCGCTGCGAGCGCCTTCCATGTTGGTGTTCTGTAGCGACGGGTCTTTCCTTTTGTTATTTAGGTTATTTGTAGTTTAACCTATTTCCTTCTCTCATCATTAGTATAAATATTATACTTGTATCTCCACCTAAAACATACTAGAACAAGAGAGAAAATATTGAGAGAGAGTTTGTTTCACCAATATTTTCCCAAGTGTATCTCGAGAGAAAGAGATTGAGAGTTGTGAGTGAGAGAGATTGTTATTGTAATCTCCTCTATTGTGGATCGGATCACACCCTGTGATAGTGATAAGGTTGTACTCCTCCTTTCTCATAGTGAATTGTTTTCTGGTTGTCGCCGTCCACGGGTTTTTCTCCGAGTTCTTCGGTTTCCCACGTAATCCTGGTTTTGTCTCATCGCTTATTTTGTGTTCCTAAATTTTGTCGTAATTTCCGTCATCTCAATTTATTATTTTCGCTTCCGCTGTTACCTTTCTATTTTTCTCTAACAAGTGGTATCAGAGCAAGGTGGAGATGGCTTCAATCGCGAAGTGTGAAATTTCAAAATTCGACGGAACAAGGGGTTTCACTATGTGGAGATTGCAGATGAAGGCAGTCTTGATTCCGCAAGGGTTATGGGATGTGATTGAGTATCCCGACTCAAAGACTGATGAAACGATGAGTGATGAACACTTCAAAAAACTCCATAAGGAGATCAAAGGTAACCTGAGTCCACGAGAGTGGAAGAAGCAGGAAGATAAGACTCTGGCAGGGATTCAGCTGTGTTTGGAAGAGCATATTCAGAGTGAGGTGATGCATATATTAGTGAATTTGATTCTATTTTTACTGAGTTAGAATTAATGGATGAGAAACACACTGATGAGGATAAGGCTTTTCATTTAATGTTATCCCTACCTACATCACATCAACAATTTAAGGAGATCATATTGTATGGGAACCGTGGTGTCCTTAACCTTAGTGAAGTAAAATCTTGTTTACTGTCTAAGGAGAAATTTGATACTGAGGGTGATGACCAGGCTAGTGAGGGCTTGTTTGTAAGGGGAAGGGGCAATGATGGTAACGAGTCTAAAGGAGAGTTTGAACACCATTCAAAGTCTAGGAATCCTCACAGGCATAAGAGGTGTAATTACTGTGGTAAGAAGGGGCATATAGAGAGTGACTGTTGGACAAAGAAGAGAGATCAAAAGCTGGGTAATAAGGATAATCGCACCAAAACTGGTACTGCAAACTGTGTTGAGTCCGATTCAGAAGGTGATGTGTTTATTGTTATGGATGAGGTGTTGGCTATCACAGGGAGTAGGATATCTAGGGATGAGTTGGTTCTTGATACTGGGTGCACCTAAAACACACCAGAGCAAGAGAGAAAATATTGAGAGAGAGTTTATTTCACCAATATTTTTCCAAGTGTATCCCGAGAGAGAGAGAGATTGAGAGTTGTGAGTGAGAGAGATTGTTATTGTAATCTCCTCTGTTGTGGATCGCATCACACCCTGTGATAGTGATAAGGTTGTACTCCTCCTTTTTCATAGTGGATTGTTTTCTGGCTGTCGCCGTCCGTGGGTTTTTCTCCGAGTTCTTCGGTTTCCCACATAAACTTGATTTTGTCTCATTGCTTATTTTGTATTCCTGAATTTTGTCGTAATTTCCGTCATCTCAATTTATTATTTTCTCTTCTAATGTTACCTTGCTATTTTTCTCTAACAATTCCATAAAAACATAAAGACATATTAACGGTCTAAATGCCACTACTTATAAACCAAATTAAACATTTTTATGTAAAGAAATCAATAACAACATAATAATAATATAAAAACGTAATAGTAACATGATAATAACAAATATGTAAAACCTTATCATAATATGTTATAAACTTTATAAAAATGGTAAAAGGGGTTTTAAACACTGCTTTAAGTAATTACAACATAATTTTTACGTATAAAATGAATAATTAATCTAATACTCTAATAATTCATGAAATAAAACTAAATTTATACAATTCAATAATTTGCAGCCCAGATTTTGTGCTTCGAGGATAAAACTACTAAATCGTGATAATATTTTTTTTGTAGCCTAATGTTAAAGGGCAACAAAAATTGGACAAATTTGTTGCCCAAAGTATTTTTTCTTGTTGTGAGATAAATATACCATGATAAATTTAATTGATAATATATTTGAAATTACCGATATAAGTATGTAAAGATTAGAATAGACAAAGTGAATTATATATTGTTCTTACGTAGAAAACTATTCAACTATAGATATGATTATATATATTAATTGTAAATAATATTATTTTTTCAATAGTATTCTATAAATTATAAGTGTTTTATTGTACAGGGAAAAACTACCTATTTTAGATTCATAAATGAGAGTTTATATGTTATGTGGTTTGAATACAAAGGCCATTAAGCCATGTTCTATAGCACCAAAGCTAAAGCGTATAACTATGTTTTAGCCTATTTAAAATTTATAACATAGTTCAATATGTATCATAAACTATTAGTCCTCAAATAACAATGCTGTTTATTTTAGATTTGTATTTGTATGAAATATTTTAAAAAAGATCCAAACAAAATTTTCATTTTATACCAGTTAATTGTATTGAATTAATTTAGATGTCTGTTGTATTTTTTCACAAACAAATGTTAATTGAGGACTGGTATAAAATTTAAATTTAAATTTTATAATATATAAGATATCTTTATTCTTAATATATTAAAATTTATATTTATCATTGTGGGTCAACGCGCTAGCATGACTTGTTTAAATGAAAGGGACAAACCCTTTTCACACCTCTATCATATCTTTTTATTTTATTTTTTTCTTTAACCATTAAAGGGAGCAGGAATACTGTTGTTTTCTTGCTAATAATTTGCTCATTAATCTTACATTATTGACATTTCAGGAGAATACTGTTTGATTGATGTGATATTATTTAATTAAAATCTCTATCAATATGAATGTCATTTATAAATTAGAGTTATTATACATCACCAATTTGCAACATGACAATGACTAAAGAATGAGACTACTGATTTCAGAAACCGCAACATGTGCTGCTCCCTCAATTGCATTTTTTTCCTGTGGAGTACTTTATGTTAAAAATTTTAATCATTAACTTTTAATATATTATAATAATTTATCATATAAAATTAATATCATTAAATTTATAATTAAAAATATTATTTTAAAAGTACGATGTTGTAATAAATTCTGATATAATATTTTATATAAAAAACTATAATTAAGAATAGAGATCAAAAGTTATAAGTTAATTATTTTAAAACGAAGAGAAGTTAATTATTTTAGATAATCTTAACTAAATTATATGCAACGATATTCCCATCCTTACTTATATGACTCCACCTACAAGAAGCTAACTTTTTTTTTCCCCTCAGCAATAAAAGCAATCTATCTAAGAAAGCAATGAATCACCTCAAATGCGAAAGAACCAAATTAAAGTGAAGAGGGATTCCATGTGTACCTTAAATGCTTAAGATGTTCTACTTCCACTTCCGGTTCGTCTTTGTCTATGCAATACATGATGAATGTAATTCTACTGTAATGTTGTATCATGCTTGGAATGATTCTAATCTAACTAAAATGATCTTAGGTCTAACTAAAATGCAACCTATAATCGATCTAACTAATGCTTGATAAAAGAAAAATCATCTTAAACTAATGCAATCGATAATCTAATGCAAGTAAATTAAACTAAATGCAACTATGGTCATCACCATGGCAATTGATTCACCTACAATGTGCATCGAGTAATCAATCAAATCAACCACCATGTCCAATTAAATCACACCTAACAACAAGCTTGCAGCAAGTGCTCGGCAACGTTGTCAAAATTGTTGTCATATTTTTGGGAGTATGGTTGTCGTATCCACAGGGAGCTGTGTTCGAGGCACTTAAAATTGACTCAAGTGTTTCAAGCTAGGTGAATAAACCAGGAATAGTGGTGGTGATAATCAAACTACAAACTACGGAAACAATAAAACATGTTTAGGCTGCAAAATTAGTTTTCAACAACGAATCAATCTGAATAGCCTAATCTACCAATTCTAAACAAGCAATTAAGAAGGTCGATTCTAACATTAAAGAATGTCAAAGTCCTCTCTCGAGGGTCTGAGACTCGCCAAAGCCCTCTCTTGGGGCTCGCTCTTGAGGGCCAGAGGCTAGCTTAACTATTCTAAATGTCTATTCTCTAATTAAACTATAGGAATAACAACCTAGACCTAGTCAAAATTTAACATTCTCATGTCAAAATCCTAAATATTTTCTCTACCTACGCTAGCAAATTGATCTCATCTCTTAGCATATAATCAATTGCCTAAAATATAAAAATGAACACTCTCTCCAGTATTTCCTCGAACACATGGTGGGCATGAGAAAAACTCTAACTACAAGCATGAATTTGGATAGTTTAAGCCTAAACAAGATTAATTCATCATCAAATACATTAATCACAACCCAAACAACACAAAACTAACAACAAATCAACATAATAATCCAATTAAAGAGAAGAGAAAGTAATCTAACAAGCATAAGAACATAGAAAGAGATAAAGAGAAAGGGATAGAAAACTTAGTCTTGCAATTTAATTGAAATTGGAAATGATGTTGACAAATCTTTGCAATGCATAATCTAAAACTTAGAAACTACCCTAATCTCACTTTTGAGAGGCTAGAGAGAAAATTCTCTCAAAAGCCGGCCTAGAGAGAAAACTAGAGAGAAAGATAAACGCTATATGTAAAAATTGATGATTTAATCTAATTAAAATGTCTTAAAAACTATATCTGAGGTTGTACGCAGTGACAAGTTAGTTCGCCTGTGTCTTGACCTTGAGGATTTTGGGCTTTAGTACAACCTGTGCGGAAACTGGCACAACTTGTGCTCACTTGGCTTTGCTTTCTTTCTTCACTCTCTAACCTTCTATTGCTTTCGACACTCTTCCTTAACATCTCAATGTCATGTATTCTACATCATAAAGGGCGAGATTACTTAAAAACATATCAATTCACACACTTTAGTCGCTAATGAACAAAGTGAGGAAAATTAAACATTGAATATAGCTAAAAGGATCTTATAAAATGTAAAAATAAGCCAAGTAAAGAAGGCTAAAAACCCATGAGATTATGGTTTATCAGGTTAATAAGAGGCAACAAAGGGCATGTGTTAGAGGGCTTGAGGCTTTAATAGTATCCTCATTTCCCAAACTAAAATTGCTCAGGCGCCAAGTTTGGATTTGAATAATCAGAAAGCAACTAATGATTTAGATGCTTTGAATGAGAATGCTTCGTGTGATCATTCACTCGCATCAATTCCAGTTATGAATGATCATCAGCTTGAGATTGAGGCAACATCTCCTGGAGGCAAATCGGTTCTTGGAATTGAAAAATCAGTTGAAGTTATTGCAGAGGTTGAGCCACATTTTAATGACAACGAGGCTAGTGATGATTTCAAATCCATCTCCTCTAATTGTGAGTCAGTGATTAAAGCTAGAGAATTCTTAGTTGAATAAACTATCAGATTTGGAGAGAAAAGTGGCTTCATGAGGGAAAAAAGAAATACTAATCCCAGGAAGTATCTTGGTGAAAAGTTTTCAACAGGAAAGAAGAAGATAAAGGAATGTGCGAGAAGGAAAGGAACCTCAAATAGGTTAATGTCATCTTCCACAAAGGGTAGTGTTCCATTCTGATAAGAATTGGATTGTGGGTCAGACAACTATGTGGGGATGGTTTCAAAGAGCAGGAAATTCTGACAGTGTGAAGTGGCTTTGTGTCAAATAGGCTTTGCGATTGTGAGGAAGTTTTGTTCTAAACTCATTATCTTGGCAAGAGTTGATAGATTAGCCTTCTGTGATTTGTGAGGTCTTTATCTGACTTTGCTTCACTTTTGTGATATGTTGTGTTTCTGCTTGGTTGATGGCCTTGATTTTCTGCTGGTTCAGCCACTATATTTGTCTTTACGTGGTGAGTTGGTTTTGGGTGGTTCCGTCAGCTTCACTGTCTATATTTGGTTCCTCTAAAGTGGCGACATTCTTGTTTTAGACATTCAGATGGTTGGTGGGATTTTATATCAATTAGTGGCATACTTAGTCATTCATCTGGAAATTCAGGATTTGGAGTGAAATCTGAAAAAAAATTTCCGATGGAATGTTGTCATGGTTCAATGTAAAGTGGGTCGGGTTGTCAGATGGTTCTAGTTGTTGGTTGTTTTCATGTCATCCTGTTTGGCTGTTTTTGTAAGCCCTTCCTTTGATTTGAATAAAAGGGTCTTTTGATCGTAAATTATCAAAAAAAGAAAAAGATAGTGTTTCCCAGGGATTTCGAGCAGCATGGATGGGATGTTTTACCATCGTGGTTGGAAGATCAAGTGGATTAAATGAAGACATGGACAATGTGGTAGAAGGGGTGCAACAATTTTCCTTTCAATGCGAAAAACATGTACTAGGGGTAGCGTTGGCAAAATTTCGTCCGACCCGAATTATCCGACCCGGAAAAACTGGGTTTGGACATAGATTTTTCGTTCGAATTTTGATATTGACCGAATATTCGGACATTAAATTTCTCTTTTTTCTATTGTCCGAACCCGATTTTTGCTTCGTCCGAATTGTCCGACCCTAAATTAAACCAGGTCCGGACATGAAATTCTCGTCCGAATTTTGACATTGTCCAAATTTGATCGACCCGAATTTACCCGAACCCGAATTGTTGCCAGCGTTAACTAGGGGCAGCGGAAATGGATAAAATGGGCTTAAAAGGGGATCATGATTTTCATCCAGTCTAAGACGTCCCTCTAGACGGCACCTGTCTAGCTCTCTTTTCTTTATTTGATGCACGATCGGGAGACCATTTTGGATGCTGTGCATATGCCTACAAAACCAAAAAATTACCTAGAGGTACCCTAGCTTTTGAAGAAACAATTTTTTGGTACCCTAACTTTTCAAAACTAATTTTGGGGTACCCTAACTTTTAGGATTAGAAATTACTAGGTGAATTTCCGGCGAAACTCCGATTGATTCAAATCATTTTCGTCCACAAAAACACTTAATCAATTTCCTGCCTAAAACTCACCGTTGAATTCAAATAATTGGCCGAAAATTCACCTAATTATTTCTAATTCTAAAATTTAGGATACCCCAAAATTAGTTTTTAAAAGTTGGGGTACCAGAAAAACATTTCACCAAAAGTTAGGGTACCCCTAAGTAATTTTGTGCTACAAAACCAATGCTTATTTGATCCAATCTCATATGTCGATCTGTGTGTATGTGTGTATATAGAAACACGTATACACATATATATATACACACACGCAATGGTAATGACTATTGGGAACAAGTTTGATTTTACACCAAGTGGGTCAATTATGGAGCTTTTTTTAGCTTCTCAAGGTCTTAAAAGTTGTACGTGGATATAAAAAGGACTTACATATGGTATTCATTAATACAACACATGAACACACAGCCCATAACAATTACTGCTGATAACCAAATTGATTTTAGATTAGGTGAAGTCAATTATAAAGGTTATTTATCTTCTTCGAAAGCTCATGGAAATGTACTAGGATAGAAAGGACTTACACATATTATTTATTGATTGAGAGAAATCTAACTAAGGTACATAAGTATGTTATGGTGACACTACAATAAAACAGGCCTCTAGCAACATTTATTTTTACCTTTAATAGCATTTATAAATGCTGCAATAATCTATCCCAACAAATAAATAAATGTCGCTATACGTCAAAGTCAACTGGGATATGTTCGCCAGAGTGATGACTAAGGTCAAGATGCGGTGGGGTTGCTCAGACAAGGTTTCAATAGAATTTGAGCACCATTAAGTATCAACACTTCACCCCTTCATTTTTACTTTAGTTATGGTTCGGTTGAAAAAGGGGATTCAAGAAGAGCTACTTTGGTACCAATGTATGCTTTTTGTGGATTATATTATCCTGGTTGCCAATACAAGGGAAGAGATTGAGGAAAACTTGGAGAAATAGCGAAACACCTAGGAATAGAAAGTTTCAAACAAAGCAAGTCTAAGTTAAGTGAATACTTAATTAAATTGCATATTCAATGGAACATATACAAATATGGAAGAAGTTACTAATCAATGGAACATATTCAAATACTACACTCGATCATCCAAGAAATAAAATACTGACGAGAAAATTAATTAACAAATTCAGGTGGGATGGTTGAAATTGAAGAAACCAAGTTTTCAATTTGAGAGTTGATTGAAGTTGTTTCAAGTTAAGCAATACTCATATCTTGACCTTTTACTGTAAAAGTGATTGTTGAAATCTTTTCATTGCATCACTTGGGAATCAATTTCTCCACAAACAACAAAGTAAAATTGATTACATCCAAATCTCTAAAATTCTGTAAAAGTAGGATCTATTAAAAAAAGTTATTGTTGTATGTACTATAAGAAACTCCCTCTTAGCTTGTTGTACAAACATTTTTTAGAAAAAGAAAAATGGAAAAGCAGTAGTAAGAAATGAATCCTACTAGGATATGCAACTCTTTTGAGTCCTCCAATAATAATTTTTAAAAAAAAAAGAATCACTAGGAATTTTTAATCGAAAAGAATACAAAAATGTGAAAAAAACATGTTAAAAGGTCTTCTCCACAAAGGATGGTCCTGGAGGAGTGATGAGCAATAATATTAGTTTTCTTATATGCAAAGTGCAATGACACTTATTTGCCATGAATAAAATCCGGCTAAGTGACCATATTGTCAAAAAAACAAAGTAAAGTATAAATTAAAAAAAAATACAACAATGACAGTAAATCACCTACATTATAATTTGTCAACTATGAGTGTTCAAGGAAGGCCAACAAAAATTGAAAATAAAGTTTGATAAAAAGAACCTAACAGAAAAGGAAGCCGAGAATGAGGGTGGTTGGGGGTGGGGATATGCACCATGAGCTAGTCACTTATAAGAAGTACCTAAATGTTGTTCTTTTTTTTTTTTTTAATTTGAGGGGTTTTTTTTAAAATGTTGTTCTTATATGTAGATTAGTAAAAAGTATCTAAATTTGTTTTACATTTTATTTATAGCATGAATCTAATTTTTTTTAATGTTCGAAATTTGTACACATGCAATTATTATTTCCGTCAAGGTCAAAATGGAAATTTCTGCTAGTCGCCATTATTTTGGAGATCATAACACTATAAAATTAGATTTAGGGGTTATTTTTTTGGGTTCCATAAGCTTTCAATATGTTGTTATTCTGATTAAATTTGAGAGTCTAGTTTTATAAATTTTAGTCAATATGTCGATATTTTATTTTGTTATTTTAAACTGATTGAGTGTTGCTTGTTCTTTGAGATGTCCTCTATTGTTGAGTTTAGGAGTTTGGGAAAAGCTTCATCAATTTGAGAGTCTAGTTTTATAAATTTTAGTCAATATGTCGATATTTTATTTTGTTATTTTAAACTGATTGAGTGTTGCTTGTTCTTTGAGATGTCCTCTATTGTTGAGTTTAGGAGTTTGGGAAAAGCTTCATCAAGGTGAGGGTCGTGAATGATGGCCCCGAGCTAGTCTATGTCGCTGATAGCGAAGCTGTGAAAACAGGAGTAGAGGGCAAAAAATGTAATTTACCGTGTGAATACATTTTAACAGTCAGCCACCAAAGTAAGCAGGTGTCAAGTAGCCGGCAACCAATCAAACCCACCAGCTATAAGGAAAGGGGGAAATTGTTATTGTATGTCTAAATAGCCAAGCAGCTAAGCAAACTGCTACATTTAAGCCTACTTATATTAAAATTTATCATTACAATATTATTATTTGTACTATATTTGTACTTTGTGTTCTTCATTTTCAAGAACACCATAAGATATAGCCTTATAGAAAACCCTAGCCTCCATCTGTTTGGAGGGGCTGCCATATATTCTTTTGTCAATGGTAAGCCCCAATTTGCTTGATTTCTACCCCAATTATTAGTTTAGTTTTACGTTTGCGCAAAGAAAGTTAGTCTCTTCTTTTGTAAGAGTTTTTATACCCTTATTTAGGGTTTTTAGTCTCTTTCTAGAGTTTTTGTTCATTTGTTCTGGTCTAATACGTTGGATGAAGATCGACTTTCTCACTATAGCACGGGTTCTGAGGTTCTCCATCAATGGTAAAGATGCAGAGTCATCAAAGAAAGATGCAGAATCATTGAAGAAATCGGAGTCGAACGTCAGTAAGATTAGTATTAATTATTTGGAAGTTGAGTTTCATATCTATGTTTTAGATCTACAATTGTTTAATTACAATTTTCATTATAAGTGTTGTATGACTTAGTATTAATGAAATCGTTATAATTGATTAATAAAAAAAAGAAGCTAAGCAAGCTGCTAAAAGGAAAGGATGAAGAAGCCAATAGCAAAGGTACAGCGTAAAGTGAATAGGGAAGCAACTAAGCAGCATATAGGTTGCATACGAAAAAAAACAAAAAGAAAGGGGAGCAACTTCCCCTTTTACTGTATAGTATATGATATGATATGATATGCTACTTTTCTATTCCAACAAATAAAATTTTGTCTAATTAAATTTAAGTAATGATGAAAGCTATAATTAAAAAAATAACTTTACTGGTACAATCATGATGAAAGGGACGTACAATCTAAAGTGGACAGGTATAAGTGCTAAATATCCATGATAAGTATGTATGATAAGTCGTAAATAATAAATTTGTTGAAATTTTGACCGAGTCAAATATATGAATTTGTATCGTAAAAAAAAAGATACGATCAATAAATTTGGTGTAAATTTCAAATCTCCACCTAATATAATATTTGTCAGTTCATATAATTTTGTAGTTTGAAATGATTTAGACAAAAATTTATGTTTCTTAAATTCTTCCCACAAACAAATTGAATCGGAAATTAGTAATCAATATTAATTTATTAAAGTTTAACATGCATTGAATTATCTTGGTTAATTTTTTATCTATGCTAACTTGATTGGCCTCCCAAGAGCCAATAAAAACTTAAAAACAAGATTGTTAGTCATAGGATTTGGCTTAACTAGACCCAAAACTAAAAGTGAAGGAAAAAAGAGCCACACAAGGATAGACTAATTGTGACCCTTGATGAGGTTGAAAGCCAAGCAAACACTCACTTGGTCTTTGAATAACCTTGTAGTCATATATACATGTCAATTTCAACTTTCTGGTGGCTACAACTTAACTTTACCATGAATTAAGTTGGAAGGACAAATTTCCAATTTAATGACAATAAATCTTGCTTTGTAATTATTGGTAAATCAAGTAGGGTTTGGTTGGTTCAGGTGAAGTGTTTTTTGTTAGTGTGGGTGTGGTCCAAGTAAAAAGGGGGGGCTTGAAAGTGGCTTTCAAAAGGCAAAGTCCTGGAAAATTCTTGCTTTATGGATTCATAGTAGCATTGGATTTGGATGTTTCCAAACTGTGGAAACCAAACTTCAACTTTGGTGTTCTATGCTTCTCAACTTGTATCAATTTTGTTATTTTATGCAGCTACTCCTTTGGAGTAATGATAGATGCTTCTTTCTTTTACCTTTCAGAGGTGGCGCCTTTCACTGATATTGTTAACTGGGTCCCCAAAAAATCTGATATCTCTCTCATGTTTTGGGTTGGATAATTTTGAGTGGGAGTTTATAGGTAGGTTATTCTGCTTCTTTTTTTTTTTTTTAAAAAAAAACATACAGTAACACGGATCAATTAAGATTAATGTATGAATGTTCTCCAATTGTGTTCTCCGTGTAACTCAGTTGAAGAGAGTGAGGAGCACTTATTCCTTTGATGTGATTATGCTTCTGATGTCTGGCAATTAGCCAGGCAACATGGGTGGCTGACAATCTCCTCGCAGATGAATGACAATCTTGAGGGATTCATTAAAAAGTACAAATTGAACACAACTAAGTCGGCTCTTGATAGAGTCATAGCACTCTTATGGAGTATTTGGAAATCAAGGAATTTGATGGTGTTTAGTCAAAAGTCATAGCACTCTACGTGCAAAGTGAGCGGCTGCCAAGTGGAGAACTAGGGAGAGACTGAATGAATCATTGGGAGGACCAAAGTTATGTTCCTCTCCAAATTCGAGGAGGTCTACCTGGGTTTCGTGGTCCCACCTTTTGGGGGAATGGTTAAGAATAATTTCGATGGAGCTAGGAGTTCTTGTAAGTCTGAAGCTGGTTCTATTGTCAGGGATAAGTAGGGCAGGGTGCTTCAAGTGGGGTCCTTCAATATGAGAAACTAGTCAGTCCTAGCTGCTGAAGTTATGGCTATGCGAAATGGGCCGGGATCAGGATGCAGTTTTTGGTGGTTATCGATGACTCATTTTGGAGGGTGATAATTTAGTTCTTAAAAGGAGTTTTCAAAGTTCCTTTAGAGATTGCTAAACTAGTACAAGATATTCAAGTGTTTATGGCATTGTGTGTGGAGGTGGACGTGCACCATATTTTTCGTGAAGGGAATCGTGTTGTACATTGGTTAGCTAAGTTTGAGTTAAGTTTAAAATCATCGTGGTGTTGTAATTTCGGTTTTCATAGTGATTTATCATCTATTGTAACTGATGATGCACTTGGGAGATCCCTTGAGAGAAGGTTTTCTTTATGAGTGCTTGACTACTCTTTTTTTTTTTTAAAAAAAAAAGATTTAGGTCGGATAAAATGTTACACGAGTTCAAGTCAACCGATATTAGTTAAAATTTTCAGTTCTTGTAGTTTTATTGTTTGAAATTGATATTGACATAAATTTAGGCTTCTCCAATTCTTCCCACTTACATATCAAAAATTAGTAATCAATATTAGTTTATTTGAATTTTAACATGAATCGATTTATCTTAGTTAAATTTGTATCAATGCTAAGTAAAGCACCTAATCTAGCAACAATTTTTATATTGGTAAGTTGGTTCATTTATTAAATCTCCTCAGCATGATGTATACCCAATAGATAAGAGCATATAAGTAACAAGAATATTAGAATATGTTTAATAGAGACTTAGCATTGACAATTGACTCAAAACAAACCCCTAAAAAGATAAGAACATGTTCCCCACAAATGTGTGCCTTAGCCTCTACTGCATCTATTTAGGATATTGTCATCTACTCTATCATTTAGAAAAGCAAATGTTTGTTGATTCGTCTTGACTTTTATTTTGTTTAAATCAATATAAAACTATCACAATCATGATAAAATAACAAAAAGAATACCTTAATATTAGAGGCCCTACGTAAAAAACGATCTAACGTCAAAAAAAAGCAAAGATACAGTAAAAATTACTTTTTCGGTGGAAAATAGCTAATAGGACATTTGATAAATAATCTTATGAATTAACTATTTGACCTCAAAACTTTTTTTTACCGCCTCCTTAAATGAGTTTTTTTTTTAAATTTTTTTTAAAGCCTCTTTAAATGAGTTATTGGTGGTAATAGGATGTTTGATAAAATAGTACTTGTGTTTGATAGCCCAGTTTTTAATAAAATAGTGAATCTTCCAAACACTAATTCGAAGTGTTCAAAAAATAACAATACAAAAATAATCATAGCAATGAGTTGGGCTGAACGCGTGCGGCCCATAGATGCAACAAAACATTGTACACAGCATCTAATTTTGATGAAGTAGAATACAAGTAGATGGCATGGAATGGTGTCACCTCTCCACATCTCCCTTAAAATCGTAGCCTTCATCCTTGTTATGTTGAAAGAGATTCTCATCAAACAATATTCCAGTAGTCAAGCTGTATCGAATGAGGCCCTCCTAAAATGGACACTGATATACTGAATTTTTAGGATATTGGATAATAATGCACTGAACAACTTTAACTTTAGAAAATGATAAACTGTACTTTGGGGGATGTTGGACAGTAACGCATCCATAACGACTTCGGTGGTGACTAACTCAATGACAATCCTACATAACAGGTGGATGAGATGAATTAGCAAAAAAATATTTAAATTTATGACAAGTTAGCTAATTCACAAAAGTACAGGGAGAGTTAGCTTTGAAAATAGTAAAAAAAAAAAAAAAACATAAAATGACCTCCGCTTAAACGTGTTTCCTCTTAAAGAATATTGTTGTTATTGTACAAAATCACATTTGCTTATGTGAATTAGGTAACATGCCATAAATTTAAATATTTTTTAACCAATCCATCACCTCCATCTACCACGTACGATCATCACCGAGTTAGCCATCTACGAAATCGTTTCGAGTGCATTTTTATCCAACACTCTCAAAATACAGTTTATTAATGTCCAATGTCAAAGTTCAATGTATAATACCAAATATTCTGAAAATTTGATATATTAGCAACCAAAAATCCCCTACAATGTGAATACTCAACTCCTAATCTAACTCTAAGCATTCTCAAGCGTACTCCGAAGGGATGGAACACTACTTTACAAACCTCTTTTAGAATACTTCACTAGCAGCCACCCAACTCCAAACGTCAACTTACTTACTTACTTTTTATACAAAAAGGGGAAAACATGAGTGCCGTTAGATCAAGCAAATATAAAATCAAGTTTGTTAAGAGTTGTGTCAAACCAAACCCTTACCAAAATTGCATCATATTTTTCTCATCTATAGGATAAAGATAGAATAAATGGATAATTAATCATCCATCAATTGTCATTTGTCAGTGATTTTGTTGTCAATTCGAAAACAGCTGCATGCCCTTTTCATCTTCTCCCATGCAAGCAAACGATGGTCAATTTTGAGCAACTCCATTGGGCACGACAAAGAACAAACACATCATTGTCTGAAGAGATAGCTGTTTGCCATGGCAATTAAAACACATTTACAGCTTGAAAAAGCTTGCTATTTTGTTCCTTGTAACCAAGAAATGCCAAAAATGAAGAAGTTTATAGCTTCCACGAAAGTGTTCAAACTTTTATCCCATATAAAGCACAATATATAGCAACAGGTACGTTTCTGATATTGTGGCATTTTTCTGTTGTCCGTGTATGACTATAAGCATCTAGTGTCTATATTTGGAACAAGTTGGGGGGGGGGGGGGGGGTTTGGATTTATAGCTCAAAGAGGTGAATTTGGTACAATGGTAATGTGCTTTAATAGACCATGCATCTAAATGGTAGATAATTACATTTGCTTATCCTGATATATTGAACATCTAATTTCAAATGATCTAAATTTGAAAGTAGGATAGGTATTGGAGAAACAATTGAATCATACAATGACTGTAAGTAGGCTACAGTTTTGAACCTAACCCTAACCGGCCTGCTCCACCATAAATATGTTATTAGAGGAGTAAGATAAGATTGAATAAAAGTACGGTCGTATAAGTTTACATAAAAATTAAAAAGTTGAGTATTGAAATAATCGATAAAAATTGATAAATTTGGGTTGGGTGTTGAATACATGGATAATTATCCATCCAAAGAACATAGTCGTTGGTACACACTCTTTTAGTATTTATGGAATGTTTGTGGTAGTCAATTTTTTTTTTTTCTAACTATTGTAATACTAGTCATTGATTATGAAAATAATTTTGATTGTCGAATTAGTTTTTTAACCAAATATAGGAGATAAATAATCGATAAATAGAGTGATGCATGGTGGTCCCTGGATTTTTGATAAACAACTGGTTTTGCTGGAAGAGATAGGCGACAATGTAGTTGCCTCAGAGGTAAAATTTACTCACACAAATTTTTGGGTGATGAGGTACGACATACCTTTTGGCAAAATCTCTAAAGCAACAGCCTGAGCCCTTGCGACAAACTTTGGAGGCATGATCAATTTCAGGGAAGATGATGATTTAGGGTGGAGTAGATATGTGGTTTTCAAAGTAAGAGTGAGCATTACTGATCCTCTAATGCAGGGTGCGATAGCAAATTTTGGGGAGGGAGGTGCAAGATGGATACCGTTCAAGTATGAATAACTCCCCAATTTTCGCTACAAATGCGGACGGCTAGGGCATGTGGAAGAGGATTGTGTTGCCCAGGAGGATGAAGAAGTAAAGGGTTAGTACGGAGAATGGCTGCGCGCATCCCCGATCAAATATAGGCGCCATGTTAAAGGGGAAGGTATAGAAAAGATAGTCGGTACAAGGGAAACCCTCCAGATTCGGGGGACGCTGAGGAAGGATTAATATTGGTGGAGCCTGAGAAGAAAATGCCAGCAGCAAGAAAATCTCTCAAGGAGCTTCTGGAAGCAGCAAATGGAGCCAAGGATGACAGTGTATTGGCCACCAAGGCAGGTGAAATTATGGATGGGAAAGCTAAATCAGTAGCATTCAGACAACAGGAAAGTGAGGGAGATGGTTCTACTGAGTTGGAGAGTGGGAGGGATACACAACATTCCTCTAACAAATCTAGGCACGTGAACAATGCCATGCAACTGCAAAAAGAGAACGTTATCGAGAAAGGGAAGGAAGTTAGAGACTCAGAGGAGGTGATGGTAAGAAGTATTAAATCTCAAGCGCCAGAAAATAAGGGTACATGGAAGCGGCTAAAAATAAACACAGGAGACAAGATACCATCGGAGGGGATTCTATTTGGGCAGGAATGAAAGAAAAGAAAGGGAGAAAGTGCACTGGAGATTGATTCAATGCAACTGATGGAAGTAGAACTTAGGGAGAAGAGGGGAAGAATCAAGGATGTGGAAATGACTGACAACCAAGAAACGGCGAGGATGATCGAGGGTCTTCCTTGCCGAGAGCAATGAAAATCATGAGCTACAACTGCCGGGGGTTGGGGAGCACCGAGGCAGTTTTATCACTCCGTCGTTTAGTGCGGAGATACTCCCCGAATGTGGTCTTTCTCTATGCAAGTGAAATGGATAAGGTGAGGAGGCAATGTGGAATGGCGGGATGTCTAACTGTTCCTCCAATTGGAAGAGCGGGAGGATTAGCTCTGCTGTGGCAGGAGGAGAATCCAGTGATCACAAAGAAGTACTCGAACCATCACATAGACGCGGAAGTGAGCATGGAAAGGGGATGGATTAGAGTTACCGGTATCTACGTACGGTTGGCCGGAAAGCAATCAGAAGAGACACACCACAGATCTTTTGGATTTCTTAGGGGCTCAAGAAAAGACCGAATGGTAGATTTTTTGTGATTTTAACATCATTCTGTACCCGGGAGAAAAGCAAGGAGGTAATGGTTTTGATTTTGTCAGTGCTGCTAATTTCATGACAGTGATGGAGAAATGGAAACTTTCAGATTTAGGATATAGGGGATATCCTTACACATGGAGCAACCGGAGGGAAGGTGATCAACATGTGGAAGAAAGGTTAGACAGACTTTTTGGAAATGATCTTTGGCAGAATGAAGGACAGGGAGCTCGTGTAGAGCATATTTCTTGGGAGGGCTTTGACCACGATCCAATTCTATTGGATACACACCCACAAATAAGAGCAAGTAAAAGAAACAGGCGAAGACCAAAATTTGAAGCTATGTGGGCTAGTGAGGCCGACTTTGAAGAGGTAGTGAAAGAGTATTGGGCCACTTCCATGGGCCACCAAGGTAATGTTATAGACGGACTTAAGATGTGCGGACAATCTTTTGCTGAGTGGGGCAAACAGAGGTTTGGGAACTTGGAACAAAAAATGAAGGAGCTGAGAGACAAACTCAAATTCATGGATTATGAAAGGCCTTCTGCTCAAAATCTGGCAGCTCGGAGACAGATTGAGGAGCAACTGGGGAGTTTAGAGGTTGCTAGCGAAAGATATTGGGCCCAACGAGCACATCACCATGCTCTTCGAGAAGGAGATAGCAACACAGGATATTTCCATGTGAGAGTGAAGAATCGTCGAAGGAAAAATACAATTAGGCAGCTGAAAGACCTTGAAGGGAACTTGCAAACCTCTAAGGAAGCTATGCAACAGATAGTGGTAGAATACTATCAAGATCTCTTCTCAACATGTAACCCAAGTTCTGAAAGTTTATCTTTCCCGAAGTTGAATGGTAGGGTAACTGAAGAAATGAAAACGCAACTGTTGGGTGAGGTGTCGGAAAAGGAAACTAAGCGACATTGATGCAAATGGGTCCAACAAAGGCTCCGGGTCCGGACGGCTTCTGTTCCTTATTCTACCAGAAGTATTGGCATATTGTGAAGAAGGAGGTCTGTTAGACGGTCTTAGCGGTACTGAACGGGGAGGACATGCCAGCGGAGCTAAACCACACCTTAGTAACTCTTCCCCCAAAGGTGAAGAATCCGCAAGAAATGGAAGACTTAAGGCCAATAGCATTATGCAACGTGTTGTATAAGTTAATCTCAAAGGTGCTTGCTAACAGAATCAAACCTTGGTTAGACACCATTATAGATGAACGACAATCATCCTTCATCCCTGGACGGCTGATTTTGGACAATGTGATGATTGCGTTCGAAGTCTTTCATTATCTGAAGCGTAAGAAGAGAGGAAAACGCGGGTGGATTGCGGCGAAGGTGGACATTAGCAAGGCCTACGATCGTGTGGAGTGGAGCTTCTTGAAGTTGATCATGACGGAGATGGGTTTTCCAGACCAGACTATCAATCTCATTATGAAATGTGTGACGACGGTTACGTATTCTTTTTGTGTCAACGATGAACAAGTCGGTAATGTCATCCTAGGGAGAGGGCTAAGGCAGGGGGATCCTATTTCTCCTTATCTTTTTTTGCTTGTTACGGAGGGGCTAAACACATTGATTCAGAGGGAAGCGAATAGCGGAAATTGGCAAGGCATTAAAATCTGCAGGAGATCACTGGTAATTACTCACTTACTTTTCGCGGATGATCGCATTTTTTTCATCAAGGATAGGGGAGGGACATTGACGCCTTGAAGAGAACTTTGGATGTATACGACAAATATTCAGGACAACAAATCAATATGGAGAAATCTGAAGTTTTCTTCAGTAGCAATCTGTCCAGTGAACAAAAAATGGCGTTGACTCGACAACTGGGTATGAGAGAAATGCAAGAAAAGAAGAAATACTTGGGACAACCCCTCTTGGTGGGCCATTCTAAAAAGATTATCTTCAAAGAGCTGAAAAAGAAGATTTGGGCTAGGTGTCAAGGATGGAAGGAGAAAATGGTGTCACAGGCGGGTAGAGAGATATTGCTAAAAGCGATGATTCAAGCGGTACCACTATATGCTATGAGCATTTTCAAGCTCCCTGTATCCTTCCACGAGGATGTCGAAAGTATGATGAGTAGGTATTGGTGGAGTGGGGATGCAGATAAACGAGGACTCCATTGGGTCAATTGGAAGGAGATGTGTGGCAGGAAGATGATGGGGGGCATGGGCTTTCGAGATATGGATAGCTTTAACCTAGCTATGCTAGCGAAACAAACGTATCGTATTCTAACCAAACCCGATATTCTTGCCAGTTCCCTAATGAAAGCAAGATATTTTCCAAGAGGAAGTATTCTCGAAGCACATCAAGGGTTCCGCCCTAGTTTTGTTTGGAGAAGTATATTGGAAGGGAGAGATTTGCTGTCGAAAGGTCTCGGATGGAATTTGGGAGACGGGAAATCTGTGAAAGTTTGGGGAGACAGGTGGGTAGCCTGTGATGGGAGCTATTTTATGGGTGGATGTGAGGAGGATAAAAGAGAATGGAAGGTGGAGAGATTACTAGAGGATGGGGATGTGAACGAATGGAATACTAGCCTGCTGCACTCCCTTTTTGACAATGACAAAGTTCAAAAAATTTTGTCCATTCCACTGCCGAAGAAGAAATGCCCTGATCAAATAAGATGGCTTTATACGAAAAATGGGGAGTTTTCAGTCAAAAGTGGTTATCATTTGGCGAAGTGTATGTGAGACTGTTCACCCTTAATGGACAGCAGCTGCTCTCTTTGGCAGAGGATATGGGGCTTGAAAGTGCAACCTAAGGTGAAAAGTATCATTTGGAGGCTGGCAAAGGGTATTATTCCTACCATGAAAAACCTTAAAAGGAGACACTGTGCGACTAATGGGTGTTGTGTAATCTGCCAAAAGAAAGAAGAAAGTATGCGACATGCTTTTTTGGAGTGTAAATGGACTCGAGAAGTCTGGGATTTACTTGGTATCAATGGAATTCATATGATTTCGGGAACAAGAGGAGACGACTGGGTGGAGAACATTTTTTGTTAGAGTATAAAACCATTCTTGGGGCTTCAACAATCAGCTTAAGCTTTTGGTTGAGTTGGTTCCACATGGTATCAGAGCCAGACCAATAAACAAGAGATCTTGGGTTCGAATCTCAGCACCCCCATATTCAAATGCGCAAGGTTAGGGGGCCTTTGCAGCATCCATGCTTCAAGCCCAAAGGGCATTCGCGTGAGGGGGCGTGTTAGAGTATAAAACCATTCTTGGGGCTTTAACCATCAGCTTAAGCTTTTGGTTGAGTTGGTTCCACATTTTTGAACGTTTGGACCTGGAGACTGTCCAGCGGTGGAGCTATGGGGTGTGGAGTATTTGGTGGGCTAGGAACGATGCGCTGCACAAAAATAAAGTGATTGACTTGCGGGAAGTGGCAAACCGAGCAAATAGGCAGTGTGCAGAGTACCTAAGCATGTTGAAGTTAGACATAAGCAGAAGCAGCACACAACAAATTCAGAAATGGAGGAGAGGTTTTCAGGGGCTAAAACTCAATGTCGATGCTGCATGTGACTTTGAGCGGGGAGTTACAGGTATTGGCTGCGTTGCGAGAAGGGGTGATGGCACTTTTTTTGGGCGACAATCAAAAGGGTGGAACGAAGGTGGTCTGTGGAGCAGGCCGAACTCCAAGCTATCTCTATGGCTCTGGATTTAAGTGTGGAAATGGAGGTGACAACTGGGTGTGTGGAGAGTGACTCGAAAGGAATTGTGGAGCATCTGAAAAATGGAGTTACTGCTCGGAATGCCTTGGCTCTTGTAGTAACAGAGGTAAGAGATAAATGGAAAGCTAGTCCCATCAACGAAATTATCTGAGTCCGGAGAACAGCAAACGGTGTTGCTCACAGGTTGGCCACATAGTGCTTGTACCAAGACATAGATTATAGAACATTTCCCTCGCCCCCTAGTTTTTTATCTGATGTATTACTTGAGGATTCCTTAAACATTGAATGAAATATTGGTTGTTCGACCGTTTTGTGCAAAAAAAAAATCTTTACTTTTATTAAATTGTTTATTGCAATCTTTAGAAAATATTTTATTTCATATAAAGCTTTAAGATTCTTTCAAAAACAAAAACAAAAACAATTGTTTGTTTTATCTATATCTTCTATAACCTTTAAAAAGTGGAAATGTTCACACTGTAGCAATCTACAATGTCCTCCTCCCCCTTGCACCCCCCTCCTCTCTGCCTTCAATTGTTGAGTTGACATATGTGATTATGTGAAAGAAAATAAATATGAAACAAGGCCACAACACCACCATAATTATCATTTCCTTTTTCATTTATCTTTTTCCCTTTTACCTTTTTTCTCATTTATTTTTTTTTATTTGGGCACAAGGGGTTTGGTGAACACACCCATTGAATTTTGTGTTCTATTTTCCAAGTGTTTTATTTTCATTTTATTAGTAGAATGCATATCAAAAATTTATTTTTAATTAACTTAAATTGAAGCGCTACACTCTTTTTTTGTGTGTCTAAATTAACAAGTTAATTATACACTACAAATTTTGGTTGAAACATAAGCAAAACATGTAAAAACTTTAACAATTTAATTGTGTCCAATTTTCCATGTCTTTTATTTTCATCTTATTGATGGACTGCTTATCAAGAATTTTATTTTTAATTTTTAATTTACTTAAATTCAAACTCTCCACTCTTCTTTTTGTGAAAATTATTTTAGTTAATTACATACTACAAATTTTGGTTGAAACATTACCAAAATATGTAAAAACAACACTTTAACAGTTTATGGTAGTCTTGTTTTTTCTTTTTTGTTACTGTTTTTTTATTTTTTTAAAACATTCTTTCTAAGGTTTCAATTTTTTAATTTTATTTCTTAGTAGTTTTGGTTGAAAATAAAATGTAAAAATTACTGCATTTTAAAGTTTGGAAAATAACCTAACCTTTTGGAGCTATTAGACAAAATAACACTATTATTTTATTTTTAATTTCCTTTCTTCTGGAGGGAAATAAAATATATTGTATCATACATCTCAAAAAGAAAATTCTAACATTATTTTTAAGCTATTAAATGAAATTATAACTTTATTTTTTTGGTATGTAAAAAATTGTGGTTATTAAATTTTTATAAACTTTTACTTATTTTTTTAGATTTTTAATCACTTAAAAACTATCTTGAAAGGTGAGTCCACATTCACATGAAAAAAGTCACTATTAGACACAACTATTTTGACTATCTATATTTATATGAACAATTTTCAGGTGGACTAAATCATGGCTACAGTGTAATAAAAATATCATTATATCGCTACATGAACAACCTTTGCTAAGTATAACTCCATTAAATAGAATGTTGTACATGATTTTAGAAAATTTTTATGAAAAAAACAAAAATTTAGAAAATTATTGTTAGAAAAAGAATATTTAGAAGTACTACTAAATTAATGTATATAAAAATAGTTGATCTCATACTTACACCACATTCTAATTTATTTAATTTTGTATACTTTCAAGCCCATCGCATGCAAAGCGTGCATTTTATCCCTAGTATAGTTAAAAATGGAAATTTAGCATCTATGTAATTATTATTATTATTTTTAATTAGACAACCAATGCAGGGGAGCTTTGGCGTAACGATTGAGTTATTGTCGTGTGATCGAGAAGTCATAGATTTGAATCCTGGAAGCAGCCTCGCACGGTTTGCCTATATTACACTTTTGTGGTGAGACACTTCCCTGGACCCCCGCTTGCAGGGACACTTTGTGTGTCAGGGCTTTTTTGGTAAGCGCCTAATAGGCCCATATTTCAGGATAACACTTACCCAATGGATCTTTATTGAACGGGGGTACGGGGATGCTAATGCCTAACCTAGGTGTACCTTCCACTCACAACACTCCTACATTCCTAATAAGAAAGAATGCTTCCCATAAAATCAAACACTAAAAAAGGAGATGGAAGATGGAGCCTTTGTCACCAAGGCAAGAGCCAATGCCAAAGCAAACTATTTGTCTATTGGTGATAAATATACTAATATGAGACTCATGTACTGAAAAAGGAGATGGACGATGGACCCTTTGTCACAACACTCCTACATGTGTATAAGTTCGCATACTTAGGTATGTCAAAAACATGGGTTAAATGGGAGGGGTAAATAATTACCTAAAACTACTAATATTGACCAAATTTACCAAAATTTATCAAAAATTATGATATAAATTAATGTAGACCCCAAAAATTCACGTTTAGGAAATCTTTTTGTAGTGCAAGCTACTTAGTTGAGAGCCCAATGATGTGATTTAATGCTTAAATAAAGATATTAATCAAAATTACTAACAATTCTTAAGAATTGTAATCTTGTAAATTAAATTTGCCTTGATAATTTCATTAATTCAAATATTGATAAAGGTAATTAATTTGAAAATTAACTCACTAAGCAGAAACCCCAACTTGAATCAGTCACTGGACTGACCCAAAAAGTCAGCTAGCTTTGGATGGGTTAGGCCAGTGATTGAGACTGTCAACATGCTAGGGAAGGGGCGTTGGACAAGGCTAGGCAGGTTGGTGTTTGTGCATGTCTTGGCCCAGTTCACTACGTCGTTGTTTAATATGTTAATGCCCGAATTCCAAACAAATCAAACATGCGAATAAAGAAATTACGTGAACCAAATTAGGCTAAATACAAAAAAGAGTCATTAGTTGCATTTTTAAGAAAGAAAAACAACAAAGCTTTAAGTGAAGACTCCAGTCTGCGAATATAGGATTTGTATAAGTTTTACACTTGGGTTTGACAAAAACATGGGTTAAATGGGAGGGGTAAATAATTACCTAAAACTACTAATATTTACCGAACTTAACAAAATTTACAAAAATTAAAGTAGACCCCCAAAAATTCTTGTTTAGGAAATCTTTTTATAGTGCTACCTAGTTGGGAATCGAAAGATGTGCCTTAATCTTTTAATAAGGACATTAATAAAATTACTAACACTTCTTAAGAATTGTAATCTTGTAAATTTGCCTCGATAGTTTCACTAATTTGAATATTTGATAAAGGTAATTAATTCAAAAGTTAACTCACTAAGCAGAAGCTTGATCACTGAATCAGTCGCCGAACTGACCCAAAAGGTGGACTAGCTTTCGATGGGCCATGCCAGTGACTGAGGAAGTCAACAGGCCAAAGAAGGGGCAGTGGACAGGGCTAGGCCGGTTGACCTTCACACCTGTCTTGGCCCATTTCTCTACGTCATTGTTTAATATGTTAATACCCGAATCCAAAACCAATCAAACATGCGAATAAAAAAATTATGAGAACTAATGCAAATTAGGCAAAATACAATTACAAGACTCGTTGGCCAGTTGCTTTTTTAAGCAAGAAAAACAACAAAACTTTAAGTAAAGACTCCGGCCTGCAAATACAAAATTTGGATTCGAGGGTAAGACTATAAGTCCAAGAGTTAAAAAACTCTAAGACTCATCTATTTTCAAAAACAGACATTACTATAATTGAATTAAAGCGAATAAATAAGAAAATGAGAAATTTATAAAAATTTCACATAATAACTATATGTCATGCCATTTATGTAAAATAATATTACAACACATACAATTATTAAGAATTCCATTAACATGAATAAGAAATAATTAAAGTGATCATCAAAGCAAAATAATTAGTCTGACCTATTAATTAGTTAGCATGCAATAGAAGGTGAAGTGAGGGAGCGAAGAGGCAATTCTGTCAGTGTCAAAACTCCGGTAGAATTCAGAGTGAGCAAAATAAAGGGGGAAGGTTGGCACTTATAGAGATGAGGGCCGACTTGTGGAGTATTCGAATATCACGAGATATTTGTAATATTTGAGAAGGTAAAATAAAGTGGTGAAATGTTATTTTTCTACGGTTAAAGATATGGGGTGTCAATCATTTTCAAAAGAAATGTCAGCCGGCTTTGGGTAGATTTTACAAAATTTGTGGGAAAAGGGAAAGAGATCAGACAGAAATTGTGGGAGAATTCGTCCGGATACATCGACTAGGTCAAGTGGCCTAACTTTGATTTCGGCTCGGGTTAGGTCGGTCTAGGTTGGCTAGTCTTTGACTGCATTTCAGTTGATTTTTTTTCCTTTCGACTTCAACGAGCTGGATTAGGTAAAGGAATTGGGTTGAGATGTGGATTGGGTTATTGAATGGATTATTTTGCATGCTAACTACTATTTTGGGTACGTCAACTTAATTTTAAAATGATTATACTAATATAAGCATCGATACAAAACTCAATGTCTACAATTAACAAAAACTCAAAATATTTTAGTTTTGGTATATTAGGGTAAATTTTAATTAACTTTTATTTTTGTGAATATTTTTTCTAAACTTTTTTAAAAACTAATTTGGAAAAAATTTAAAATTACAAAAATATAAAATAATTTGAGAAAATTCCGAATGTTTTCATGAAAATTCTAGAAAAATTCAATTCGAAGTACCCCCACCAGATCCACTACCATTGTCACCCTTATGTCCTTGTATAGATTGAAAGGTATGTCATCTTTAAATCCTTCATGAACTTTATTTATATATGACATGAATTGAGGGAGAGCACCCTCTCTTAGTTCTAACGAATTCATCAAGTCATTATTGGAAATGAGAGACAGTTCCAACATTAAGAGGGAGCTTCAATTGAATTTTGTCTCTCATAAAAAATGGGGAGATTGTTAGAACCCTTTTATGACCTTGGCAGACCCAGGTGCAAGACCTCGATAGACTCGGGCTCAAGGACCTAGGCATAACTAGGTCAAGAACCTTGTCAACTGGAATGATTTTGAGTGAAAGTCAAAATTTGAATATTATTGGCATTTAACCTGGATATTTTAGAGTGATATTTTAATTTCCTAATTGTTTTGGCAGATTTATTACCTCCTTCTATGATATGTAAATCAATATCTAAATCCAATATTATGCTTACTAATTATTGGTATATCTTTCTTGGAAGGTATCCAACTATTTAGAAAGGCTTGATTGCTGTAATTCCAGCAAGTATTAGGTGGCCCCTTGCTTCCAGCAAGAAAACAATGAGAAAATATTTTGTGAAGATCTCCAATGATATCTTGCCAATTGAAGGCTCCTTCCAAAGCCTTACAAAGTCCAACATTCACCTCACCTTTTGGGTATAAGAAGAGGAAAAAGATAGAGAAAAAAAAAGAGAGGGAAACACTCCACTACGCAAAAGAGACGCATTATAATTAAACATCCATTAATCTCTTGTATTATAAGGTCCTCGGTCTGAAAATATTATGTAATGGGACTTGCATTAAGTGAGTTAGGAAACTCACTTGGGTAGCTAATTGTTGTTAATGCTTAGTGAGTTGTAGATAAAGGGTGTTGCGTTGATTGAGTTGTAGTTCAAGTGGGACGTGTCTCATTGATTGAGTATTTTGTAAACTTGCCTTAAGTTACTCAAGGGAGCCGAGTTTAAGGAGCTCGTTGTATTTCTTAAGTGAGCAAGAAGTGAAGTGGTTCAAAATCCTAAGGGAAGTGAAGCTTAGGTCCTGTGACGTAACCCTGCTTGGAAGGGAGAACATCGGCTAAATTTATGTGTATAATCTTCTATAATTTTCATCATTTACATTTTAAGTTTATACCTTAATTATCCTTAACTATACCAAGGACCTTGACTGACTTGTGAGTTAAGTTTTATAGCCTTGACCTAATTTCAACTGACCACATAAATCAACCTCCCTCTGAGGTCCTTTAAAAAATAAATCTTTGATAAATAAAACCAACATAAAAAATAAATTAAATAATAGCAATGAAAATTAAATAAGTTAAATAATAGCAATGAAAATTAAAACATGTCTTCCCAACATGTCTTCCTCATTATTGTAGAAAATAGTTTGTAACATTATATTGTGCGCTGCCAACATCCCCATTATTATAACCTAATTGGAAGCCCTAAAGCCTAGCCAAGAGTGATGGGTACTGAGACAACTTGCGAGGAAACCTAAGTTCTTCCTAATCTTTGTCATCCACCCTCGAGAAGTAATGATCCACCATACTGTCTGTCACTAAATCCAACCTCACAGGCTCCCACTAGAACAACATAACAACACACAAATTACTAAGTTATAGGGTATTCAATGATCATTATGTGTTCAGTAATGAAAACACAGTACACCTACCTTTGGGTTTTTATCTTTGTCAATCAGTATTGCTCTGGTACCCTGCACTTTGGAGGTATAGAACTGAGTAAACTATATATGCGATGCAGTAAAAGGATTGAGTATTGATGAAAACAATTAATGTTGGATCTTATTTTAACCTCAAAGAGATCTCTACTGATTTCTACTTTGATGACATGATACATCATCCTGTAATCACGAAAAAGACATTGATCGACTCCTAGCGATTTGCCTTCTCTAATCTGACAAGATATAATAACACAGTGGAAAATGGGGCATATATTAAATTATGATACTCCTTATTTAGCTAGGTATGCATAGGTGCTGCATGAAACTTAATGAGAAACACACGGACAAATACCGATCTAAGACCAATCTTCAGACTTATTGGAGATGCCTTCTTCAGAGATTGTATTGCCACAGAAATCCACTTCTCATTCTTCTTAGCAGATTCAATCTCCTGAGACACGCAAACATGTTAATATCATCATAACTAGCTCCACAACATTCTTAAAGTGGAGCTTTTGAAATATCGATCTTACAAGGGAGGATAAAATTTCTTCAACTGTTCTACAAGAAAAGCACTTATTGATGGTGTGCAACCTGCAGGTCGAGAGCGTATAGGTTACCAAGTTTTTTCACTCTACTTGATAAACATCCAAACAATCAAATATATTGAAACGATAAACCACAAAAAGCGAATAGGAAAAGCATATTCCAACACAACACATTTCACATGTATATTCAAGGAACTGAAAAGCATTTCAGTGAAATAATAACTACAAAACAGAATTTTACTGAAGATAAACACTCGTCTTCTTTAGAGGAGGATGCTCTGCAAATCCATCAATAATCTGAGAAACTTCAGCTAAATTGGTTACAGGTCTCTTGCAAAGCTCCTCTTCTAGCAGCGATAAATTCTGTGGATAAACATTTGATCATTAAAATTACTTTGATAAATTTATGTCAGGTGGGAGAATTCACTTTGAACACGTGTAGAAATTCGATTAATTAATGGTATGCTTGAATCCTGAAAATGGAATATGAGTTCTGGTCTTATATAAAACATGTGTAGATAGCCATCTCAACCAAAAGTTTAAGCTAATAGTTGTAGGTCTGATGATAGTTTTATATTCTAACAACATGCAGTAACAAATGGATTTGAGTGAAAATGTACCGAAGAGGGAACAAAATGGGTAGCAAGACCACATGCAAGCATTTCAGCTCCGTCCAATCGAGCACCAGTCAGACCAAGATATTCCCCTACATATATGCATATAAAAATTATTGACTACATGAGGAGCTAGATAGATATGTAATTACGTTGGAACGTTTGCTACCTTTTAAAATTGATAATTATTTATTTAGATGTCTATAGTGGAAATTGAACTCATATTTTCTTTTTCAAAGATACGAACAACTATGACTAAACCACTCTTATGATGATGATATGTTTAATATCTACTTAATAGTTAATAGTTGTTCATATGTGTTGTTGGAGTATTTCAAGAGTTAAGGGGCATAAAAGTATAATCTATAAGCATAAGGTTGACTGGAAGGTCAACGGGAAGCAAAACAAGCAAGTTGGACTCAACACGGATCGTGTCAGACATGACATGACCCGTGTTGGTGTCCATAAAGTAATAATAACCTGCACTCGTCCAACATGGACCGTGCTGAGTTACCATGGACCATGTTGAGGTCAACACGGACCGTGGTGATACACCACGACCCGTGTTAAAGCCAGTCAGCGTTGATATTGAAATCGCATGATTTTAGCTTCCGGTTTGAATCACAAGGAGTGATTTTGGGATAATTGTTGGCTGAGAAATCAGTCAATAATCATCCCATTATTATCCATGAACAAATCCCATGGATCATGCCCTCTTGAGTTGGTAATTGTGACCAAGTTTGAATACTCCTCAAGCCTATAAATAGTGAGGTGTTTTGCTCATTCAAACACATCCATCACAACCTCTTCTTCAAGTTTTTAGAGAGCTTCAACACACTCTTTGAGGTGTTGACTGCAACAACATTCTTGAGAGTTCATGAGAAATCTTGAACTTTGCTTACAAGAAGTTAGGTTTTACCCTTGAGTCTATTCACGGTCTAGTGAATAAGTCTTAAGGGGAGACGGGCTTGCCCTCGACTCCTAGCAACCCAAGTGATCCCCCATCTTCCGACCGTGTTTCTCCATCTCATTGTTTTTTCCAACAATCTTAAGACTTATTCTCACCATGGATGATTGAGTTTGAGGGATGGAATTTCAAGATCAAGATACTATGGAATCGAAAGATAAGTTTATGTGGCTTTATAAGTTTTGTTTATTCAAGTTTATTATTTTTAATTATCAAGATTATTAATCAATTGTAATTCATTTGATTAATGTAGTTAAATTATCGATCGGTTGTGACAATGGTGATTGATGTTTATACTCAAGAGGTTATGATGAGATTGCCTTCATATCGAGATAAGTATTTTAATTTAATTAAGTTGAGTTTATGATTTATTTATATACCTTGTTTAAGTTACCCTTTATAAGTTTTCAAGAAAGTGGTGTATTAAGGTGTTTTGAGTACATGTTTGTTTGTCATTATGCTAAGATGTTAAGTGTGATTTTATTATTGTCAAGTAAATCACAAAGTGCCATGCTAAGTGAGTTTATGAGTTTTATGGCATGTATTTCTATGATTAAGTACATATATATGTGTTATTCATACATGAGTTGATTTATTGAATATAAAGCATGATGATTGTTTATTAAGTTTATCATGATTATTTATATTTGAGTACATGGGTTTATCATGTTGTTAAGTTATGAAATGAATGTTTTAAAGTAGTCATATATGTACATGTGCAAGTATGTATGTCAATCTATATGATTCACATGTTTAAGTTTATGTACATGACTAGTGTTATTCTCCGCTAGAGATAAAAGCATGCTTAAGTTAAGAAAATGTGTATTCATGAAAGTATATATGATTTTGAGATATATACTTGGGTTGTGTTGTTTGGTTCATGTCTTATTAAGCATACATAATATGAATAAGGTGCAAGTGTTCATGAAATGTATGAATTTGACATAGAAATTTATAAGTTGTGAGAATATGGATTCGTGGTAATTTGTCTCAAAATGAATTCATGTGATTAATTCTTATTTATTTGATTATGCAAAGAAGGTTTATATGTTTGCTCATATGTCTCAAGTCTTTGTGTGTTTCTCTCAAAGTTCAAGTTGATTGTCTAATGTGAGTTCATGTTTATGATGTTTAAAGTTTTGACAATCATATGTTTATAAGTGCTTGAAAAGTATCCATGATTATAAGTTGTTTAAATATATATGTCATTGTATATTTGATTATAAACCCCTATAATATCTAACAAGTCGAGTCTTATGTCGGTCATATAGAACACCAACACATAGAGCACTTATGCAAGTTTGCCTTGATAAAATATCTTGATTGATCTAAGTTTCAAGTATGCTTGTATGCACGTCAAGTTACCAATCAATCATATTATATATACCTTTTATTTATGTTTGAGGCATGACAAGTTCAAGAGTATCGTATGATGTTAATTAAGTACTTATATTAACTTTGCTTAAAGTATGAGATCAAGTTAATTCATATGATTACATTGCGTGAATAAGTTAAGCTATGACATGTTTTTCTTATTTTTAAGATATGAATAATGTATTTTGTTCATATGAATATAAGTAGAAATGTATATTTCTTGTTTGTCATGGTAGTAATTAAAGTTATCACGCATAATTTTGTTTCGATAAGTTTAACATAGTCTAATAAGAAATAATGACGGTTTATTTGATTATTATAAGCATATAGGCTATGGGTGTGTCATAAGTAACATAGATACAAATTTATTTATAAGTGCAAGCTTCTCATGCTCAATGATCATGTTATCATCAAGATGACTTTGTTGTTCAGCGTTTACTTTGTCATATATGATGTTTCTTCATGATATAAAGTAAATATTTATGAGAAGGTTCATACTTTGTATGGTTCGTATGCTAATATATATGGCTTACATATTAAGGCATATGGTTAAGGCTTGTTAAATATATGATTATGTAAGATGTAAGGATAATAATGGTTCTATGTATTCATGTGTTTAAGTTAAATACATGTACTTGGCTTTACCGCCATTTTGAGATTACAAGTATTCATCATGTATGAATATAAGTAGTATGTATAAGATAAGTTGCATAATGTATGCATGTTAGACTATGTGCATGATCATATATTTTGGACGCATGATGTTTACCTAAGTTCATGTGTTATAAAATTTGATGATCATTGCTTCATTTGTTAATAGTCTATTAATTAAAAGTTTGCATGTTTGATATGTAGGATCCAATCAAGTTTGCTACAAAGGGAAATGCATATGGCTCTCATATACATTTGTTTAATCCATCCTTAAGTGGTTTATGGATTAATATTATGAGTAAGATTGGCATACGGGACGAATGATTATGAGTTCCACGGTTTAAATTTAAGAAGTGGATCTATTTAATCATGTATAAGGAAACATGACCCTAATTAAAATGATGTTTGATCATATAAGTAAAGGTTATATAACTACAAGATAATCATTCAAGATCGAGTGAGATTCTCTCTCGCCTAGCCATTGCTAAGATATGTAATAAGTTTCATTACGTATGGTATTCAAGCTTTGTAGCAAATGGTTGAAAGTGTAATGTTTTAAGTTACACATAAGATGGAATCTAATTTCCATGAAACTTAAGTGTTTGTTCAAGTTTAAGTTGGAAGAGGCTTCTTCTATGGAAAATTAAGTACCACTTTGATTGGTACAAAGGCTGTAACTGTGAGATCCAAAAATTAGTTGGATATAGTTATTCAAAGAATATGAAAATCAAATGTTAGTTTGATTTACAAGGTTCTAAAGCGATAAGTATTAACTATGAAATCCAAAAGTTATTTGGATATAGTTAAGCGAAGAACATGGAAAATCAAATGTTAATTTGATTTATAAGGTTGTTATAAGGTATAAGTAGTGACTATGTAATCCAAGGTAAAGACATAGTGATAAGGAAAAAAATGCGAAAAATCAAAAGAAATTTTGATCTTGTAAGCATTTCTTTCAAGGTAACTATACAAGTAGTCCAACATCTTGGACAAGGTTATAGTAATGTCTCAAAGTTTGAGTTCATGATATTTTGGCATTACAAAAGAATGTATAGCTCAAAGGTTTGTCGCCTACTAAGCATTTGGTTTGTAAGTTCAAATATGAACTCAATCTTTAAAGTTTACCAAACCTTATAATGCGATGGTTTAGTCGTATTATGACAAGGGGAAAAGTATTTCTTACCTAATTCTATAGTGTGATGGTGTAATCACAACTATGATGAAGGAAAGAAATGTTAAGTTTAAGATATGATCATGATAAGTAAGGTCATGGAAAGATATGTATTTATCAAGTGATCTTAGTTAAAGAGGGCACTCAAAAGTATCATGATCAAATTCTTGCAAGGTCACAAGAGTATCTAGTGATCCTTGATAAGGGGATGGGAGTACGTAAAGCCCACTTATAAATTGTCATCAACGAAGCTCCAACTCACGCTTGAAACTTTTTGGTTAAGCCTGAGTTCAATGGTCGATGACGTTGAATGACAATGGGAGCATCAAAATATTCAAGATAAATCATCTCAAAGACAAGATGATGCTCAAGAACCGTAATGTTCAAGAGGTTTAAGTCTATGACTCATTAACAGACTTTGAATCGATGAGATGGGGAGCTCTATTACGGGGCGTAAAAGTCTGCCTATGCGAGGATGTGAAGTGGGCCGCTTCAGATAGCCTAGGGCTGGGCTTGATTGTTCTCGCGGAGGGTATGGGACACATGACTGGTTTGAAATAGTGTCTTTATTTTTAAGCAAGGTTTTGGGTTGTGTGTGTGTTATGTAACCAATTAGTTAGGTATGGATGTAAAGTTCAAAGCTTGTCTATTTAAGCATCCAGACTAATTGAAATTATGTACACTAAGTGAAAGTTCAAGTCGCGAGACACTTTCATGACGCATAACAACTCCTTGATTTCTCGGGCGTTTAAGTTCTCTAGGAGGTGCCATGTATGGCGGGGGTATTTTTTACCCAATAGGGAATCCTAGGCTATTTCAAGTGAAACTCTTGAAATGAAGGGCGATTGTTGGAGTATTTCAAGAGATAAGGGGAATAAAAGAATAATCTATAAGCATAAGGTTGACCGGAAGGTCAACGGGAAGCAAAACAAGCAAGTTGGACTCAACACGGACTGTGTCAGACATGACACGGCTCGTATTGCTGTCCAGAAAGTAAGAATAACCTGCACTGATCCAACGCGGACCGTGGTGAGTTACCACGGACCGTGTTGAGGTCAACACGGACCGTGGTGATACACCACGACCCGTGTTGAAGCCAGTCAGCGTTGATATTGAAATCCCACGATTTCAGCTTCCGGTTTGAATCACAAGGATTGATTTTGGGATAATTGTTGACTGAAAAATCAGTCAATAATCATCCCATTATTATCCATGGACAAATCCCATGGATCATGCCCTCTTGATTTGGTAATTATGACCAAGTTTGAATACTCCTCAAGCCTATAAATAGTGAGGTGTTTTGCTCATTCAAACGCATCCATCACAACCTCTTCTTCAAGTGTATAGAGAGCTTCAACACACTCTTTGAGGTGTTGACTGCAGCAATATTCTTGAGAGTTCATGAAAAATCTTGAACTTTGCTTACAAGAAGTAATAAGGTTTTACCCTTGAGTCTATTCACGGTCTAGTGAATAAGTCTTAAGGGGAGACGGGCTTGCCTTTGACTCCAAGCCACCCAAGTGATACCCATCTTCCATGTGACCATGTTTCTCCATCTTATTGTTTTTTTCCAATAGTGTATATTCATATTCTTTTCACTAAAGAACGACATTAGAGAAACATTACTAATTCAAATATTTGAAAATTTCGAAGATTCTAGTAGTACGTATATGGTATGAAAGTGTCATCGCCTAATTCTAACTTGATCACACAATTTTTTCTAATTACTCTCTACATCTCAGAATAATGGTTGTTTTAACTAAATTTTTTGTCTTATAATACTTGTCGCTTTGTAATTCTAATGCAATTCATTGAACTAACTATCTTTTTTTTATTATTAATTTTGATAACACAAAGATAGAAAAATTTGTTAGAAAAAAAGATATACAAATAATTTAACATTAATGTTTCACAATTTTTATACTTAACTAATCAATTTATTCATTTTCGAGATTTTTGCTAAAATCACAACTACTGTGGAATGAAGGAAATATATTAAATTTAAATATTATTTTCTGATGTTTACATTGGAAGTTACTCTTATAAATAGGGGATTTCATTTACCTTGTTTGATATGGTCAAGTTTGGTACCTATTGAGTCTATTCTTGCTTGGTGAGCGACGTTTTGTGTTGAGAGTTTTGATAAGTAACCGTTTGCGCCGATCTTTTTCAATGTTTGAGATTTTTCTAATAATTTCTTTGTCAGATTTAACTGTGATAAAGGCTGACATGAAATATAGACGAGTTATGTTAAAAATGTTGAACACGGTTAATGAAATAGATTCATTTAACTAATGTGTTTAATTAAGTAGATCAAGTCTACGTTGAACTTTTCAACACGAAAAACACATGCTCTAATCTATTTAATTAATCGAGTTAGACAGATTAACTCATTTATGTGTTTATTTTTAAAACCGTAATAAATAATATTGCAACTTAAAACAACATTTAGAAGAATATAAATTTATTTCTTCAAATAATTAGGGATGATATATCTTTCACATTTGATTTGTGAAAGATGGTGGAATGCTGCTCAAGTCATACTGATATTGATTATTAAGTGATTTTTTTAGACTAATTGAATTCGATACAAACGTTTCTTGATGTGCTTGAGTTTTACACATGTTTAAACAGGTTTGATTGACTTGATGTTGACTTGTTTATTTTAAGTGGGTAATTGGGTTTGCATAAGGTCAACTTGTTTGATTTTTAGTGAGTAATTGGGTTTGCATAAGGTCAATTTGTTTGATTTCTAGTGAGGTATAGGTTTGGAATGTTCAACCAGTTTATCAAATAGGTAGTGTTCATGTCTTCGCATAAGATCAACTTGTTTAATTTTTAGTCAGTTGTAAGTCTAGAATGTTCAACGAGATTATTAAACGGGTAGTGTTCATGTCTAGATTCTTTCACGACCCGTTTAGTAATAACACAGATACCAACATCACATAATGCAATGTGACCTATTTGACATCCTTTGTTGGATTTCAAAAGGTGATCATTCCTTGTACTCTTCTCAGGGACAATGCTAGTAAGGGCTAAGGGGTGTCAATTGAGCCTCAACTTTTTTTGGGAAAAAAATTTAGATTAGAATTAATTGATAGTTAAACAATAGATATATAATAATTATTGTCCAAATAGTAGATTAACATTTGAGGTAGCTGGATGGTTTGCTCCCTGACTCCCCCTGGTTGTGTGCATCTCTCTTTGAGGTTAGGGGTTTGCAACCTACTTTTCACAATTCAGCCTTATTTTTTTTAAACCCTGTGTTTTAACGGGTTTTTTGCATTTTGGACCCCGAATTTTAGGGGTATTTACATTCTAAACCCTTGGTTTTCAACTTTAACATTTTGGACCCTAAAAATTGTAGGCTGAATAAAAAATGACCTTAAAATTTGTGGACTGAAGAAAAAAGCCCCTGTCTCATTTTTTTTTTTATTTTCCTCCCATGTTTAAATTTATCTCTCAATTGACGTCAAACTTTAGGACTATGGTTAAAACTAATATTGAAACTATAATACACCTCTCTTATTCGTGTCAAGGCTAGCTACTTAGACCCCTGAGTACATGGTTTTAAGTAAACTCCAACATGAATAAAAGAGGTTTATTATAACTTTAATATCAGTTTTAACCTTAGTCTTGAGGTTTGATGCCAATCGGGAGAGAAATTCAAACATGGAAAGAAAAAGAAAAACGGGAAACGAGCTTTTTTTCACCTTACAAACTTTAGGGTCCAAAAAGTTAAAGGGTAAAACTAAGGGTTCAGAATGTAAATACTCCTAAAATTCGGGGTCCAAAATGCAAAAAACCCGTGTTTTAACTACTGCCCAAGTTTATTCACTACATTTGCTATTGACGAGACCTCTTCTATGCGGCTGACCACTACTATTTAAGTCCACCCCACCTACATCCAAGTAACCATTCTAACCGGCGTCTACTGATCTCGTCAGCCGACCAATCTACCATCACGCCTCCAATTGACATTGATTCTCTACCACACAATTTACTAAATTCGCTAAACCAAAGCAATACTTAAATTGATGTTATTTTGTATGTTATGTTTAATTTCTCAATTTTGGTTAAATTTTTATTGGATAAGTAGTAAATTTCTAATTTAGTAATGAAATCATAATCAGTGAATGGAATAATTTCGATTCTTGATTTTATTTTGTCGACATATATTCATAATTCAAATTATCCAAATTATTGTTATGATTAATTGGTTACAAATTAAAATATATATTATGGCGACACAATGATTACGTTATTGTTAATTGTTAATTTCTAATAATCATATATGAATATACTTTAGCGGAAGTTTTAAATTTATATTTTTTTTAATTGTTTTTGAGCTCCAACTAGAGAAATTCAATCAAATATGAATATGCTTTATCTATCTATCTATCTATCTATCTATCTATCTATCTATCAACTGGAGACATTGTTTGCCACTGACTCTTCTCTCTCTCTCTCTCTATCTATCTATCTATCTATTTATATTAGATATATTTTTTAGCTTGTCCTGGTTATGTTTTTTTTTTAAAAAAAAAAAATTATTGAGTTGTAGCTCAATATTATCTTAACAATATGTGATGACCGTACCAAAGAATCCGGGTAGCCTTGACAAGAAATACGAAGATCCAGCATCAGGGAAGAGTCCAGAAGTTGTTTCAGGCATTGCGAAGACCTGCAAAAAGTCCATCCAGTGTTTTCATTGATATTATTTGTGATTTAATTAGTTGGACTAAAAGCCTTCTTGACATGAACAATAGCAAAAAAAATAAAAAAATAAAAAAAATTAGAACATTAGTAAAGAAATACCGTATTCTCAGTAGCAATGCGGAATCTACCATGAATTGATATACAAGCTCCACCCCCCATAACAATTCCATCGAGGATTGAAACCTACGAACATATTTACATGCATGCGTCCATGAGTCAAATATCAAACAATAAAGCTCATCCAACCAAACAAATCATATATTTGAATATTAAATTGTAAATAATTTATATAATTGATATTTATAACTATAATACAGTACATAAATGGTATAAAATCACATTTTTTATCCATTAGTTTTAAAATTTACAAAAAAGTGTCTATAACATGTCTAACGATATGGATGTCATTTATTATTGTTGGTGCAAGCAACACATTCCAAGCTTACTATAATTGATAGTTAACAGTATTTATCAAGAAGTTGGCGATAAAATTTATAATAAGTGTTATTTTCATGAAAAGCAAGACACTTAAACAGTATCTTTCCCCTCATATCAGCATCAGTTATCACCCTCGACTTTTGTATATATCAACTTTTAAGTCCCTTCATATTGTACGCGCGCTAGTTTTTCTACCCTTCCATAGTGAGGAGTGCAATTTCATGTACTCTCTCCATTCTTTACTAATTGGCGTCTTTGAAAATTGTACGGTCAAACATTAAAAATGTTGACCATAAATTTTTCAATATATACAATCCTTTGTTGCATAAGATTACTACCATTAGATTGATAACAAAAAGTACTATCATTAAAGTATAATATTCAAATTGTTAATATAATATTATACAAGAAATTATCAATCTAAGAGTGACATTAGAGACCGTGATAGTCAAATATATGACAATTAATATGAAACAGAGGGAGTACCATTTATAATGGAGGTGAATAAATGAATATATTGACCAATTTGCCCATGCATCAATGAGTTTAAATACAACCTGTTGGGGAGATTCAAGGCGGGAGCCCATTTCAACCAAGACCCGTGATACACAAGTTAAGTAGCGTTCCATCTTAAAACCAATTGGTGTTAAGAGGAGTAGCCCACTTGACTTATATACTATGTCCTTTCTCTTTACTTTTTCGATGTCGGACATTTTTACTCATGGGTGAATCCCAACATAAGCATTTTGCTTTTAGGTATATTTGATGGCTAGAAAAAGACAGTTCAATAATTACTTTGGTGTTCCACTTGAGCTCTGTTCTTTAGAATGGTAAGATAGGCTTATCATATTCTTTCCTTACCTTACATACTCAAATTTCTAAAAAATACTCAAACCAATGTCTAACTTAATTACCTACCATAAATAATTTTTTTACATTTCCTTTCCTTACCAACCTTACTATATCTAACTTAATTCTATCGCTCTAACGAACATGATCTTAATCAACTTTAAGTTGTAAACATTACTCTCCCTTTCCTTCTCATTCTGTTTTGATAATTATTAACCTAAAAAAGGGCTGATAGCCTGACACAATTTGAACTTGGGAGTTATATATGTTTAAGTTTGTGTACATGTTTAACTGTGATTTTTACGAATTCAAAATTTGTAAAAATAACACGAATGTTGTATTGCTAGCTTCAGTGACACACTCAGATGAGTTCCATAGAGAAAGTTGAGTTTTTTTTTTTTGGGGGGGGGGGGGGATGTTGGGTTAGCTCTGGCACTATGAGTGTGTTTGGTAGGGGGGAAAACACATTCTAAGAAAATGTTTTTCTAATTTTCTAGTATTTGATACAAAAAAAGTTTGGGAAATTATTTTCCCCTAAAGGAAGGAAATTGAATTCCTTTATTCAACCTAGAAAAAAAAACATTTCCATCCTTGATTGTTGGATCGATTTTTATTACGAACTATTATTGAAATTTGAGGAGAAATTCAACATTAACGGTTTTGCTTGAAATATTGTAATACGATAGAATTGATTAAAAAAAAGCTCAAATATGAATTTTTAGCTCAAAATATTTTTATCTGATAACATTTATTGCGACATATACCCGAATGTTTTGCTGCTAAAACTAACCAAAACTATAAAAAAAAAATTCAAACTTAGCTGTTTGAATCTAAACTTTATGATTTGATAGCATGGACTGAAAAAAGCTCAAATATGAATTTTGAGCTAAATATTTTCATTTGTAACATATATCGCCACTTTTATCCACATGTTTTTGCGGTTAAATATGACTGAAACTTAAGAGCAAAATTCAATTTCATCGGTTTGTCTCAAAACTTTACAATACGATAGAAATGATTAAAAAAATTTCAAATATGAATTTTGAGCTCCAAATATTTTCATTTGTAACATTTTTTTTTCGATAAATATGGCAAATAGCCCAAGATTTATTCATCACAAAAAGCTATCAGAGTGCTCTGCAGCACAAGCAAATGACAACTCAACACGTACCAAAAGCAAAGCAACAATGAATAAAGCCAAAAATACAGCAAAGATAGATGTTGTTGCGTAAAGGACATCACATACAACACTATAATGCCCTAAATAGATAACAAAAGCACCATCTTTCCTTCTTACCCATTGGGTGTCTTCCACCCAACTTCCTCCATTGGTATGCTTATATTATTGGGATGGCGCTAACATCTTCCTGTTTCCACAATGCACTTTGAGGTGTACAAACCTTGCCATTATATCTATATCCACCAAAATTTCAATTCTACTTGCCGCATTCTCCTCACCCAGATGAATTGTATATTAGATTGAACATCTTCCTCATTTTCTCTCACTTGGAACATCTTCCTCCTTTTTGCTTGTATCAACAATCAAACTAATTTTTATCCCACAACATAATCAATCCTTCTGACCTACCCACAGTTGGAATGTCCTCAAACTCCACTCCTACGTTCCCCCAACACTTCCTAATATCCAACTGATTGAACGTTTGATGCTTTGTCTCTACCAACCCAACACTACTCAATGATTCTGTTCTTATCCATCTTCTAACTTCAGCTTTCTTGTTGCAAAACCCAACCCTTGATATTCCAAGATGTTATTCTCATTGTTACTCTGATTGATTCAGCACTACATTCATCTCTGCCCTTGCTTTCTTCATCATGATGCTTCTTTTCTTCTTTTTTCTTCCCCCCTCCCCCCTCCCCCGCCAGACTTTCTTTGCAGCCTTTCAACTGCCTTTTCTTGGTCACCGAGAATTCTTAGTCCCCCACTACCGCCAACATAAACCGTTTTCATTGCTACTTATATTCGTTTAAATGACGCTGAGCTCAATTCCTTTAGCAATGATTCCTGTCTCATTCTATGGGTAGGAGTTGATGGCCTTGGAAATTCATCGAAGGGATTAATTTCCTCTCTATTTCCCAAGTTTCTATCTGACTGTTCATGAATTTCTTCTTCTTCTTCTTCATCTTGGGGATTTAACTGGTTAATGCCTTGCTTTTTATTCCACGGATTTTCCTATGCCTCCCTAGCTCCTAAGAATTCCAATCATCTTTTAGGTTTTCCACCTTGTCTGCTAGTCTTTTTAATTCTCCCAAACTTTCTTCATCAAATTCTGTCTGGTGGTAGCTTTTTTCGGGTTCCAACAAGCTGAGGTTGTTGACGTTTGGAGTTCCCGCATCATCCCCATTTGTGACTCCTGGTTTCCTACTTCTTGCTCATGGGTGTTCCGGGCACCGCCTCTACTTCTTGGGGTTGAGTTTCGGCAAATGCGATTACTATCTGATGTATAATGGGATCAAAGATCACACTACACATAAAATGTAGAACGGATCTAGATTGATTCTCTAGGATAGGAACCAAAAGAACGATGGAATAACATGTAACTGGATGAATAATGGATGATAAACGAAAAGGGTGGATGATATGGACAAATGTAAGGATGGATTTACGAGTGTATTCTGGTTGGAATGAAGTTTGATGAAACGAAAATGCAATTGACATTCAAAGATTCAAACAAATTGATGATTGAACTTACAATGTGTTGAATCGATGATTTGAATGATAAAGGCTTGGGATCTTCTAAGGAGATACAGATTCACCACTCCTAGAATCCTCCAACTCTTCCTATCACTATCTAAGATAGCCAATCTTAGAATAGAAGAAGAGATTCAAAAGACTCTCCCTCAAGAGAACCAATTCTAGCACACAAGCTAGAGAGAAAACACAATGTGTTTAAATTTGATTTGTATTTGATATGAGATGTAATGAATGAATACAATGGCACCCTAGGGGGTCTATTTATGCTACTCTAAGACCCCTTGGACGTGTACCTAGGGTTCAAGAAACCAAGAATCAACTATTACGTCATATATCCTATTTATGACATCATAAACTCTAAAATACAACTCTAGAAAGAAATTTCTATGACTCCTTCAATACTTGTCCGTTTTCAATGATTCAAAAACTATTGGAAAGCTTATTGAAAGAGCTCCAATCTTTCTTTTGATGATTTGTCAATAGACGTATGGATCTAGAGCTATAGAGCAAAATATCGAACTGGACTTGATGGAGTCCTTTGCTGCCGTGAGAGATTACTTCTCAATAAGGACTTGAGAGTTATTTAAGCTCATTAATGTCCTCCAAATGTGAGAGTAACTCCATATAAGCTTAGAAGTGTGAAGACTAAGAGGACTAAGCTTAGAGTACTTTCAAGGTCCTTTACACCTTCTACCTTGATAAACCTTTGTAGATGATGTTACCCAAGACGACATCGACATTTGTATCTTCAAACTAGATTAAGGTCCTGTAGCTAGGCCATGATGTATATAGCTAGGCAAATATACATCATTCTCCCCCAGTTGAAAAAGTTTGTCCTCAAACTTAGACAAAACTTCTTCTAAACCAGTACCTAACACTTCTTCTTCCTTGTTTTCCTTCCTTCTTTATAAGATGTCTTCCCATATGTGTTATTGACATCACTTCTCTTGTTCCTTCTTATGTGTTTACAACTTCTCTTCTTGAATGCCTTGAAATCATCATAGATTCCTTTGATGCTTGACTTGAACTTCCACTTTCTTCCAAGTCTTCTCATGAATAAGCCAATGGCATCATGGTGCTCAAATATGGATGCATGTATGGACCCTTCTTGAATAGTTCCTTCTTTCCTTTTGTCCACTTGAATTACTCAATTTGATGAGGTATGTTGGGATAGCTCATTCTTGGACGAGAGGTAAGGACAATTCTCTAAATACTTCTCCAGTTCTCCTTGTGGCTCCTCATGCTTCGTCAAGACTAACTCCAAAGGATTTACATACTCCTTTCTACTTCTACTACTTACAAAAATGTTATCAAAGTATACAAATACAATCTCTTTACGTTGCAATGGTACATACTCTTTCAAAATATGTTGTATACTATGAGAATCAAAGTCGTTGATGTGTTATCCATGAATTGCGCTTGATCCTTTGCATAGACCATTTGGTGATGAATCATAGGATTTGGTGGCAGACTTTGATACATGATAATACTCATGGAAGAGAAACGTACCCCAAGAGATAAGTGAGAGAGGTCACTTGTTGATGGTGCTTGTCTTTCATCCAAATATTCACAAATGAGAACAAGTGATGGCATAGGATCTTGATCCTTTATAGGCTCACGGTTTCCAGCCTCCTTTGGCGCAAGAGTGAAGCTCCTTGGCTTTTTAAATTTACGATACTTATCCTCCATAAGTGTCATAAGAATGCCTTGATCCTCCTTGAGCCGCGAGACACAAGGTGGTAATAAGGACGCCTCTTGGAGCATCATACTCCTATCATACAATTTTGATTCTTCCAACAAAGTATAACTAGAATCCATAGAAGTAATATTACAATATAATGAATTTTTACAAATCTTGTAAAAAGCAATACTTACTAAACTTCTTGGATCCATATGAAGATCATTGTCATGGTGTGAATAGCTCTTCATTTGCAATTCTTGGACATTTGTTGTAGCGAGGCTAATATCTTGGTCAAGATCAATGTCAACGTCAATGATGGCACAACTTTCTCCTTCTTGGATCAATGAACACATTTCATCACGTAGCTCTTCTCCATTCAATTCTTCTACTTTCTCTACTTCAAGATCCTCCTCTATGTGTACCTCATTTACTTCGTTAGCCATGCTACTACATACTTCTTGAACTTGCTCATTTTCAACAAAAACATCACATTCGGCAAATTCAACTTCTTCATTCACGCCTTCCTCCTCATACAATGAGTTGTCATATACTCGAAACTCATCATTGTTCTCCTCATACAATGGATTTTCATACACTTTAAACTCATCTTTAGGCACGCTACATACTACATTAACTTCCTCATTCGTGCCAAGGTTATCACATACTTCATGAACATCCTCATACACGTCAATTACATCAAATGATTCACTTTCAAATTCTGGTTGCTCATAGGATGACGTTTGACATACACTTTCAACATGATCAAAACTTTGCCAAGATAGACTTGTACTTTTGTCAATGATTTCCTCGTCTTGGACAATAGGAATGGGGAGGTTTATGGGCTGATTTGAGGTGTTTTGGATAGTAGGTGTGAGGTGGTTTAGGGGCTGTTTTGTAGGTCTTTGTTGTGTACGGGTTTTGTCCAAGAGTTCTTTACTCTTTACTTGAATTTCAACATCAAGAGCTAAAGAACTTAACTCTTTTAAGTTTGCGTAAGATTGATGTACAATAACACACCAAATGTAATCATTAAGACCAAGAGTGTAACATACCAAAACGTGTGGATCATCCTCCTTAAGGCCATAGTTCCGTAGTTGTCGTCTGAATTCTATGGTATATTCAACCACGTCCTTGCTCCCTTGCTCCATTATTTCAAGCTTGTTGATGTAATCTCCTTTGTATTTGTATGACAAGAACTCTTCTTGAACATTATATCCATTCTTCTTGCATGAACATTTACTCCATTCATAAGATGCTTCATATTCAACTTCATAGGGGTAAACCTTACGTAAACAAGCGCTTCGTGATCCTCCCTTTTGAAGGATCCCAAATACTTCCATTTGTTTGGTAAGATCATCAATTTGTTGCTCCAAGCGTTTCAATTTCACTTGGTGAATTTATGAAAGATCTTTTGCAAGCCATAGAATATGGATCTTGATGAAGAAAGACTTCAAGCAAGACTCACGGTTTAGTGGGGAATGTAGGGGACGAAATGGGGAATGTGTTTAGGCTAGGTTTGAGTTTGGTTTAAGGTTTTTTTGTGGAGTTTATGGTTCTTTATGAGTTCTTGATGAGTTCTTGTTGAGTTCTTAATGAGTTCTTGGAAGAACTTATGGGTGGCGTTAGAATGGTGGGATGTATACATGATGAAAACAAGATAAAAGATGTAAGAACTAGAGAAATCAATGCACAAAGCTCTGATACCAATTTTGATGTATAATGGGATCAAAGATCACATTACACATAAAATGTAGAACGGATCCAGATTGATTCTCTAGGATAGGAACAAAAAAAACGATGGAGTAGCATGTAACTGGATGAATAATGGATGATAAACAAAAAGGGTGGATGATATGGACAAATGTAAGGATGGATTTACGAGTGTATTCTGGTTGGAATGAAGTTTGATGAAACGAAAATCCAATTGACATTCAAAGATTCAAACAAATTGATGATTGAACTTACAATGTGTTGAATCGATGATTTGAATGATAAAGGCTTGGGATCTTCTAAGGAGATATAGATTCACCACTCCTAGAATCCTCCAACTCTTCCTATCACCATCTAAGATAGCCAATCTTAGAATAGAAGAAGAGATTCAAAAGACTCTCCCTCAAGAGAACCAATTCTAGCACACAAGCTAGAGAGAAAACACAATGTGTTTAAATTTGATTTGTATTTGATATGAGATGTAATGAATGAATACAATGGCACCCTAGGGGGTCTATTTATGCTACTCTAAGACCCCTTGGACGTGTACCTAGGGTTCAAGAAACCAAGAATCAACTATTACGTCATATATCCTATTTATGACATCATAAACTCTAAAATACAACTCTAGAAAGAAATTTCTATGACTCCTTCAATACTTGTCCGTTTTCAATGATTCAAAAACCATTGGAAAGCTTATTGAAAGAGCTCCAATCTTTCTTTTGATGATTTGTCAATAGACGTATGGATCTAGAGCTATAGAGCAAAATATCGAACTGTACTTGATGGAGTCCTTTGCTGCCGTGAGAGATTACTTCTCAATAAGGACTTGAGAGTTATTTAAGCTCATTAATGTCCTCCAAATGTGAGAGTAACTCCATATAAGCTTAGAAGTGTGAAGACTAAGCGGACTAAGCTTAGAGTACTTTCAAGGTCCTTTACACCTTCTACCTTGATAAACCTTTGTAGATGATGTTACCCAAGACGACATTTGTAGCTTCAAACTAGATTAAGGTCCTGTAGCTAGGCCTTGATGTATATAGCTAGGCAAATATACATCACTATCTGCCATGGACGTGCTATTGTGGGTTGGTTCTAGCTCTTCAATGGCCTCATGACAATGATGATATGACTGTATTTCCCTAACTGACACTTTGTAAGAACAATCTTGCAGTTGAAGGATCAATTCGCCTTCAATCGGATGAAAAATGCTGGAAAGCATTTTAACTTGGGCACTCACCATTTGGGGGGTATTCTGACCCTCATGATTCAATATTTTTATCAATCTACCCCACGGTTTGACGCATTTCCTGAAGTTCACCAAAGACCAGCCATGGGGATCAGAGGAACCCCTAATATTTCCACTATTATTTCTCTGCTATCACATAGGTCGTATTTTGACCAATTCTTGATTTCTGAGAACCATTTAGATAGTTCTTGATTTGTTTCTAAAAACTCCTATTCTTCCACAGATGACCATATAATGATTATTTTTTGCCCACTAAGGACTATGATCTTCTATTAGATGAGTGCTCTGACTTCTGTAAGGTTGATCGGCTCCTTCGAATGACAAACTGGCTTCTATCAATCCATTCCAAATTCCTTTCTTCCGCCCTCCCTACGATCTGTTAAACAAGACTTTCACTTCTTTCCTCCCTAATACTTTCATCCTTTGTTCTCCAAATCTGTATGATATTGGGTTGTTTCTGTACCCTTTCTCTTTCTGTCTTGAACCT